>JARHVA010000707.1:380000-980000 GCA_037957365.1 Torreya grandis | reverse complement strand
CACAGATACAGATGCATCCATCCTTTTTTATACTAATCACCATGGGATTGACCCACTCAAATTCATCAATGGGAGGGATTGCTATGGCGTGTAGCATACTATCAATCTCTTCTTTAACACATTATCAGAGATTAGGATTCATCCTATATGGACATTTTTTCATTGGTCAAGACCATCAACTAACTTGATATGCATATTCCCCAAGGATGAGTGGAATCCCTTCATTTCACTATAGTTCCTTGGGAAGACATCCTAATATTCTTTTAGCAATCCAAAGATTTTTGAAATCTCTGTGTTAGTCTAATAGTGTCCTACTATAGCAAACTTTGTTTCTTATTCCACACTGATGTTATGCTAAATGGTTTGAATAGGCCAATGGTAGGGGTTGTCCATATTGGTACTCGCATCTTGAATAGTTCTTGTGCCAATGTTTTTAGGAATATCTAAATGGTTGGACAATGAGTCAAGTGGAGTGGATTCTTCACTGTCTTCCACTTGTATTATGAGCTTTTATTTTCCTAGACAAATTTGTTCACATCAGTTTAGATCAAGGACTGGCATGGGTGTAGGAAATTGGTATATTGATGGTTTATAGAATAAGTATAGGGACTCCTCAAGGTTCTATTCAATAATCCTTAGATGTTCTTCCATGGGACATGGGTCACCTACTACCGCTTCACACATGGCTTGGAGGGTGAGGTGTAAATCCATTCTTGGTGAAGAATATGACAGTGTCAAGTTCACGTTCTCCTTTAGTAGATGCCAAAACTTGGTACCCATGTGTCAATCTTCATGAACGTAGCATGCTCATGCCCAAGTGTGTAAAGTTCTATAAAATGCATGCACCCATAAATATTTTTATAAGTAGGACTCATCATTTTGCCACATTATTTCACAAGCTTTGATGTGGGGCTCAAGGGCTTGTATTCTAGTATAGCTAATTGCTTGCTTTACTTTGTTATCATGATGGAATAGGTGGTGTAAGGTTGAGTGTACCTGATCCCACTAGAGGAGTCTTTCATAATGGGTTCACCACCATCATGTATTTGTGCCATCAAAGAGATGAACCAAAGATCGAAGATGATATTCATCAATGTGGTAAAACTCTTCAAGGCACTGAATGAAGTCTTGGACTTCCATCTGCCCATGGAACGCTGAAGCCTCATCAAGTATTTCAAGTGGTGTCTCTATGATAGGTCCCCTCATAACTTGGCTAGTGATAAGGTGAATGAACCTATGTTTTTTCTTAATTTGGTGTGGCACATTCTCTTGGCTATTAATGGTACTACATACTTTGCCAGTGAGATCATAGTCATCATGAGCCCAATAATTACATGCATTACTTGTAGTGTCAGAGATGGACTGAGTATCTGACCATCAAGGAATTCCATATGGAGTGGGATCTCTTTGGTTATTGTTCCTTATAGTAACGTTATAGATATGGTTTATATCTTCATCAACCTAGATAGGCTCAATGTAAGGGGGACCTTATGCTTGATCTAGTGGTATTACAACATGTTAATCAATGGTTTTAAAACTAATGTAATGCTCCTTAAAGTTTAAGTTTGCTTATTCTCATATCACCAAGGTCTTCTTAATAATCATCAGCTTCAACTAGCTCTAGAAGCTCAAAATCCACTTTGAATGGTACTCCAAGTATGTCAACCATTGCATTTTTGAGGACCCCAATAGGTAGCGTGTGAGTCTTATTTGCCATAAATAATACATGAGGTAAAGGATGTAATGTTGGACTGGACATCTTGCACCAAACATCCTTGGTGAGGACATTGACTTCTGTGTCAGTATCTACTAGTATGTCCCAAATTACCCATCCATTGATGGAAACATTAACCAATATTTCTTTATCTTCTAGGGGAGTAGAGGAACTAGGAATGTCTTGTTGTCAAGCATGATTTGAATGGCAATCTTCACTTTGCCTAGTGACATGAGGGTGAACCTCATTTGGTATTCAGGCTTGAATCTTAAGCCAAATGCTAAGTTGTGGGATAATATCCTCATCCAGCATATGCTTGCATAGTTCTTGAAAGTCATCCCATACCACTTATCAAGTTTTAGCTTCCCTTTGCATAGAAACATATTACATTACATATTTATCTTTGAGGAACTAAATCTCTCCTTGAATTTCTTGTATGAGTGACATCAGATCTTGGAGGATATCCTTTTGCTATTGAACATAAAGATACTTTCTAGCTCATGGTTCTTCTCATTACACTTTCTCAATAGGATTAATTATTGACTAGGTCTGTCCCCCATTGTAAGTGATAATGTTTACCTATTGAACTATAGGGATGGTTGGCCATGCATGCAAATGTGGTTTATCAATTAAAATCATATTGGTACCCTTTTCATTTCACTCCTTCATGATAGTCACATATAAGTCAAGACACTCTTCCAGTTGGTGGTCCTTTTTAAAAAAAGCACACATCAGGTAATATGGGTAATCCCTTTGATAGTGGTATGAAACCTACATTTGTAATAGGTCATGAGTGAGAAACAACCAACTCCTCATCCTTAGCCTCTTACTCATCCACGATAGCCACCATTGTCTTGAGTATTTTCTACTAAGGTTTGGAGTGTGTGATGCTCTTGAGCTTCATGGATGTCACTAATCAAATGACAATTGTTAGTATCATGAGTATAGGAAACATAGATCTTGTAATAGTTAGACATTTTAGTGTGCATAGCTCACTATAGAAGAGGATAAGAATGGACATCATGTTCCTCATGATAGATTTCGCATGTTTGTTTAAGTACCATATGCATGTTCTTGCATAGAGAATTGCTCTGTGTATGCCCTTTAAATTCATAGTTTATACACCAAACACCACTATCTTATTCATGCACATTATTAGCCATTAAAATTTCAAGTTGTGATTCCATTGAGGCTATTTGGGCCTTTATAAAGGGATGGATCCCAATATTAATGCTTCCAACTACCTCAGTACAAAGAGCAACTTCCAAATCCTCACACAAATTAGTGAAGGTCCTCTATGACAAGGTTTGATGAAAAGGTAGTAATAATCCTCTTACAAGCCATTGTGCATGTTGAGCAGTATTAATTTCAAATGATAATTGAGACAACAAAGTTTTAAACCTTGCATCATACTCACACACACTTTCAGTGAGTCCTTGCTTTATGTCCTTTAGTGTTGCTATGATCTGTTGCTCAAATTTAGGAATGTCAAACTCCTAAAGGAAGGCTGTCTTTAGTTAGTCATAGTCAACCACCACTTGTTGAGGGTTGAACTTGTAATACCATTTGTGTGTATGTTATATAAACATAGTCGAAAACTATGTGGCCTTATGCTTTAAAGATGTAATACCTCACACCTTCCAAATTAGTTCACATTTATGGACGTGCTTAGCTACATTATCTATATCTTGATACTCTGGTAAGTGTAATGCCATCTCATAATACACCATAGTCGATTGAGGTGCTTTAATGGGTAGCTTTTAGGAACCTCCAGCCCCAACCCCTTGAGGAGGAAGTCCACTACCTCCTGTACCACCTCCTATTCCACCTCTACTACCTCTAATAACAATACTTGTGATGTGAGATATGGTAGATGGTTGATTACTCAAATTGGAGCTTGTATTCTATCCTTGTAGGCCTAGTACACCAGGCATCCCAAGTTGTACCATAGAATTCCCTTAAAGAGGGAAAGAGAGTGTTAAGTCTAAATGAGCTTCAAAAATCTCAGTTTCAGTATCCCTTACCAGTTTAGTTTTTAATTCCAAACTATTTGTATCCCAAATTCATATGTGTACTTCATCTAACTCAAGCCTATGGTAGGGGAGCCTGGTTGGTTTAGACTTGGTTCTTTGATTCCCACCGTCCAACTTGTTTCTCCTTCATAAGATAGAAGTGGCATAGAATGTAGCTCAAAAGTGATGGGGTGCTCATGTGTTTCCATTTCCTTGCAACTCCTAACAATACTCCTTGAGTTCTCCTAGTCTCTTCTCATGCTGCTAACTCCTACAATCCTTTGTCAAGCTTCATCATACTTCCATTTCCATAATGCACACTGGCTAGCTACCATTTTGAACCCACAATCTTATACCAACTCATATTCTCCCCTTCTAAATGTGTAGCTCATGCACAAGCGGATTTAGCTCTCCATTGGTATAGTTTCAAATCCAAGATCAACAAATAACTTATTAATTTCAAAAGCAAAAAGATTAATATAATGACCATGTGGTTCTTGAAGGAACTGGAACTTAGCTTCTTTAGGGCATGAATAAGAAGTTACAACGTACTCCAAAATGTAGTTATTCATAACTCCTTTCCACCAAAATTTGACTTTTCATGTCCACGAGGCTCTAATTTATGCTAAATCCCTTTGCCATTCTAGCATCCAAGAATACCTCCTTCCAAGATTCCTTGATCATCCTTGAGCATAATATGCTATCAACCAAGCATGTAAATGAATTAAGACCTTCGAAAAGAAGGTTTCATACAATGCACTATAGATATTTTGCTCTACCCACTACCATTCAGAGATTCCTGGCTCAAGATAAGGAACTAAAAAATTATCTTCAATAATGATAACCCATTCTTCTATATTCTCTAACATAATACACTCAAATGTTTTTCCATGACTGTGCTTCAAGTGCTTCGGGTCCTGGAAACATAACTAAAATGTTGGGTTATTTTTGATAACTCTAGATTGGCACTAAAGTCTAGCCCAATGAGCTATCATGTTGGCCCTTTCACGCAAGAGTTATGTCTTGCATGTGTACCTAAAGCACGTAGCGAAAGACTGATTCCCATAGGTTTTGTTGCACAGTTTGGATAACTTGTACATAGTCTTTTATTTAAGATAATCAAATAGGGATTATATAAAAGCATAAATAGACTACCTTGATCCTTTGAGTTTTAGGTTCAATTAATATTACTACACAAAATATTGTCATTTTCTATTGGCATTAGTTATATTAGAAAATAAAATGTTGTAGGGTATAATTCATATATAAGCCAACACTTAATTCACACCATCGTTTATCAGAAAATAAGAAGTTAACAAAAACCCACTATTCTCATATATTAAGCTTAACCAATAGAACGGTATATTTTTGTCACAATCACATCCCAAAATCCATCCATCATCTCAATGCTTTACAATAAGGGTATTTATACTTGTTTCACCCTGACTAAGTGTTTACAATCATTAATGGCATGAAGAATTGACCAATAAAATCTCAATAGATTGAGAGTCATGGCATTTAACAATCAGTTCTTCCTAAAAATCTAGGCCTTTGTGCCCCTATATCCTCACTCTATGTTATATCTTTGCTGCCATGTGTTCCTCTCCTTATAGACTGGTGTAAATCTTCCTATCAATAAGGTTGGGGTGACCCATATGAACCATTCTTCCAACTTCTCTTGCTTCCCACGTACTCCCCCAGTCTTCCACTTTTATTCTGAGTCCTACATCTTTGGGGTCCTCTTGACTCATTCCCCTCTGTCTAGGTCTTCTCATGATAGTTCCTTCACATCATTTTCCTCTTCCACCCCATAGGTCTCATGCCATGGTGCTTTTGTGCCTTTCAATCTTATGCCATGCCAGTTCTATGCCAAAATTGGACAACACTTAGTCCAAATTTTGGGGCCAACACAAACCCTCTCACACAAGCCCCAATAAAATTACCAACCTCTAAAATCAAGTTGTTACCCTTATTTGGGCCTCCAAACCCTACACTCACTCCTCAATCCAAATTGCTACACTTGAAAATGGCAAAATGGTGTTCAAAACACTCTTGGAAGAATAATTTAGTTCAATGGGAGCTCCTAATTGAATTTTCCTCAAGAAGAATGAGGGATTTTGTCCTCAATCATAACACCTTGAAGGGTTTTGACTTTATAGTAGACAAGCAAAGCTTTTTGTGCTTCACTTGAAAATGCAATATCATAACATAGTATAACCTCTCAATGAAGTCTCCATCCATTTTTATAATCTTCCCTCCAAGAGGGGCATTGAAATTTTTGAGGGAAACTCAAATTTTAAAGAAAAGGTTAATTAAATTATAACCCTCACTTAAGGTCTTGGGTGCCCATGACCCTCAAAAGACCACAACTTAAGTGAAAGTTAGATAATAAAGCAATTTTTTGAATTTTACAATTATAACATGTTTCTTATTTTTCAACTTCCCTTAGCCCTCATAAAAAAAAAAAAAAAAAAAGGCTAAGGGTCTTCAAAATCTTCATGTCCAAAAGGGGAACATGACAATCCTCCCCACCCAAAATTTCTTATCCTCAAGCAATAGAAACAACCATTGGGCTGTCCTAACCATTGGCTATAAGCAATTCTTGATCCTTGACCCTTCTTATGGAAATAATTTCTCTTGATTAAGCTCTTTATTAATGTATATGAATATTCTTGGCTACTTATATAATATGGAAATAAAATAACATTAACTTCCTATCTTCTTTTCCCTTTTCATGGATGTCCCATGCCTCAAATGTGCCAAAAAGATGCCAAAAGGGAATAACTTATCTGAAATGATAACATGGTGGTAGCTGAAAAAGTGTATTCTAGCAAGGAAACCTTTAGATTTTTAGGATTTGATTGCTCCTATATCATCGCGTACACAAGACACAAACATATTAGTCAAAATAAGAGTTCTTCGCTTCTCTTCAATGCTTGCATACTCGATAATGCCCTCTATGTGTGAAAGTGTTGGAAACATGTACGTGGTTGCCCTTGAGAACATAGAAGGGATGTTCATGCTACCCACACACCCAAAAGTGACCTCAAGCTCAAAAATCTTCCCTCTAGAGGAGCTGGAAATCTTCTTCCCTTGCTTGAAATCCACCCTTCGCCAAAAAGCCACCAACACATGTCCATATGCTTCAAAATAAAGGTAGAACCAAGCACTTCCCCTTTAATTAGTTGGTTTTGTATGCACATTTTAGACCTCTTATGACTCTAAAACATGAATTTATTTCTTCACAATTCATCCTTAGAAGGTAACATTATGCAATCAATCTCCCCAGACTTTTAAAAATCTTCAAACTCACCAATTCATGCCTAAAACTCACATGTTCCTTTACCTTAGAGGAAATTACTTAAAAAATAAACCTATATTGTATATTTTGAGGGATGTATTTTTACATTACAGGTTTGTAATAATCCCCAAAAATCAACCTTTTTACTCCCAACTTGCTTCATGATGAACCTACCACATTTACAATCCCAAGAGGGGTCAAAATGAAGATATGTACCACCTTAGAAGAGTTGGAACTATCATAACTAAGGCTGATCCTTATGATCTTTCTCCCTTGCACGTGTACCTTGGAATTCAAGATTAGGCACACTCTATATTACTATATTTCTACTCGTAATACTTGTAATAAGGCTTTTTTGCATTTTTATACCAAAATAAAGATATGCAAATGTTCATGTAGTTGTGTTGCACCTAGGGAGAGGAAGTGAAGCCCATACTCATAATTCCACTAATATACACAAGAGAGATACATTGAATCTGATTCCAAGTGTGTGAGATATGTAGCTCTAACTATTTGACAAGGTTGCCAAGGTCAGATAACTTTACACTTATTGATTTTCCTCTTGCATCCATTATTGGAGAATTAGGTCAAAGATAAAAATAAGGTGAATCAACATTTTTTTGTAATCAATTCTACATGAAAATTATGTAACCCTACTTAGTATTTGATATCACACTTGTACAGAAAAATCTAGAATCTAAAACGTGGTAGAGTATAAATTCATTCCCTACATAGGTACACATTCGGTGGGTCATTGATTTTGCCTATTACAAATTTGGTGTTGTGTTAAATCTGTCCTTTCAATTTTTGACTAGCATATTTGGAATGTAGCCTTCTAGTAATTTCCATAACTCTCTTCCTACCTCATAAAATCAAAAGAGTAACTAAGCATGTCAGATTCCAACCTCCTTTGTTTTGTCATTGCTTTTACATGCTTTAGTCAATTGTTTGTTCTATATGACCTTGTTTTAGACATATTAGAGTAGATCTAAGTAATGTAGTTTACTGTTAATTCATACATCTCCCTTATTCCCTTGATTTAATCATTTATTCATGTTCTATATAGTCTTAAACCACAAATAATTTAAACATTTTGATGAATGTTTCCATCATTCAATCACTTACACCTTATCATCTTGAGGTTCAATATTAGTTATTTAAGTTAGTGAAGTTGAGGTTTAACAACACTCAACGGTCTTATCACTACTCTAAATTTATAAGGGTTGGGACATTTATCATCCCAACCCAAGGGCTTGCATAGTTACACAAATTTGAGGCATGCTAATCCCAAATCTCCACGTGCTTCAGTAAAGAAGCATAGTTTTCTAATGTTTCAACAAGGAATCATCATGTCCAACAAGTTATGGGATAACACACTTTACTCACATATAGGTGTACTCCTTCTTTGATCTTAAATTTTTTTCAATTTTAAATTCTAAATTTTAGATTTCATATATGGAAATTGACTACTACATTTTAATTACAAGTTTGCATGGAGCAAGGTTGTCCATTTGGAGCCATTTTCCAAAGATAAAGTGTGTTGTATACACTTAGGGATACTTTATCCTTTTACTCTAGTATTTGTACTGCATTTCAATACTAGAGTAAAATGGGGACAATTTTAGATACTAAAATTTTGTATTAGGTACTTGACAATGTCATTTTTGATCTACCTTCACCATATATGACTTGTGCACACACATATCTCTCTTATTCATTATTCCCTCACATCCACATGCTTATTATCAGTCTAATCCTCATGCTTTTCTATCAATCATCTACAAGAACCCTAAAGATTATGACAAACCAACTAAATATCTTACTCTGACACCCCTAGATCATCATATCCACATTCCTATCTTCTAAACACTAATGTCAAGGTAAAATAGTTTCATCGGTGAAACTAACCTGAGGGTGACTTTAGTGACCTTTGCACAACAATGGTTAATTTTTAAAACTAGACCATTCCTAGGGGTTGGACCATTTTATTAGCATGTTGATGGTGTGAGAAATTTACCAAACAGACTCTTATAAATAAAACGCAAACATGCAATGAGAACTTGTTTGGTACTTATCTATCATGTATCCATACACTACTATACATTGAGAGAACTTTCCCTATTATTCCTAAATTGTAAATCAATCACTAGGAGAAACCATCAACCAAGTATAAAACACACCAAACTGAGTCAAGAGTGATTATTATCAACTATCTAAATCTAAATTCTTGGTGCATTCATATAACAAATGAGCATAATTGCACATTCACATTAAGATAAAGAATTATGTGTGGCTTGACTTCCTTCTTTAGATCATTGGATATATAAGAAACATTCTATCATCAACAAGGGTGATTAGGGTTATCTTAACCCATTACACTTATAAATTTTTTGTAGCTTTATATCCCTCCCATGTGGACTTAAGGTTTCAAGGAGAAGGAGACTGATCTCTAAAGTTGCACACATAGTCAAGAAGCAAGATCACACATACAAAAATATTATAAATAAGTAAAATTGAGTGCAAAATAATAGAGAGACAAATCAATCTAGGATAGTAATGTTAGTCTTAATCACTAGCATCATCTTTCTGCTCGACCCTGACATTAGTGACCTTACGTGCATAAACAATCAATTCCATATTAGAGTAGTTCACATGCCTGCTTCTAGCCCTTGTCCACTATCAAAATCCAATCACAATCAGCCATCAAATAAAAAAAATCTAAGTATCTTTATCTCTTTAGTACTTTCCATATTTATCACATGCCACTTGTTAAATTTATTTCAGCTTACATCCATATTTATGCTTAGATGCCATGTTTTATAATTTGAATTATATTCCAATTTTATTCTAATTAAGGTTCACATAATCGATAGGGTAAAATGATTCCATATACGATTGATTATAAAAAGTCACATTTTAAGATAATAATTCATATTCCATCATTTGTTCAACTTGCCCAGAGTCAAAGCGAATTGACATATGATCTGGTATAAAAGACTTGTTGAATAATTCTTGAAAGCAGTGTCACAATTCCACTGCTAGTCTTTCCACTTGGTAATTGAAGATTATATACCCAATTTGTGAAGCATGGAATCTAGAAGAAGTCCATGAATACTTAGGATGGAAAGTGAGTCAAGTGTTGAAAGCATGGACTTCATTTATAAGTCAGGCCATGGAATCCAATCTTTAGAGGTGAAAGATCTCTAACAATGGCAGTGCCTTTTTTAAAATTCAAATGGCTTGGATACCTTATGTGTCATCAAGAGAGATGTAGGTATTAGTCATGAGAATAAACCATATATTTTGGTCATTGAAAGAAAGACTAATTTTGAACCCATCATCAATCCACTTGAGCTAAGGCTTGACAATTTTGAAATCATTTTCCAAATGCTTTTAGCCACAAACGATCCCTTAATTTTGACTAATGGAGAAAGTGATGAGAAAAGTTTGGAGCCATATAGAATTCCAAAAATTATCGCCATGGGGAGACCCAATAGATATTCAATATCTCAAAATAATTATCCAAGCCTCACATCATTCAATATCTCACACCACCTATTTAGTGCATAAAGTAATGATGTTTTTATAAATATCAATAATTGTGTGCCACCCTTGCCCCAATGGAGGCAAAAAATATCCAAGTCCACTCTCTAAAAGCCTTGGGTCTACTTAGAATTATTTCCAAAAAAATATCTCATAGCTAACTTCTTATAAGAGGCTTCAGAAGGAACCCAACAAGAAGACTAGTTGACATAAGTGGAATCAAAAACATTAATGCAAATTTGAAACTTTCCTGCTAAAAATAAACGCTAAGGATAAAATTTTAATATTTTTTTTTTTGGGATATTACATAATATAAAATAATGATTTAAAAAACACTTCTTCTTAACCTATTATAAAATCATGTGTCCAAAGTTTTAACTTTTGGGGCACTAATTTTAATAAATACTTAATTTTGATCATTTTGTGGGTTTTGGTTAGAAAATACAAATCTAAATTATACAAAATCATTTTAAGTTTTATATATGTGGATATGTTTTAATATGAAAATTATTCAATGAAAAAATTATATTAGAAGTTTTAATTATTTTTTAGAATTATTTCAAAAAAGTTTAAAAGGTTTTGATGTAATGATTAAAAAGTGTATTGATGCAATAGTTAAAATGTGGATTCATAAAACAAAGTAAATTAAGTCATAGTACATTTTATTTTTGTTAAAGGATATTTTAGAGAAGGCTACTATCATGGAGTCATTATGTATGACTCAAATCTTAAACAACTTGATAATAGGCCCCAAGTTCCCACAATTGTCCCCTAGTTGTCAAGGCCATATTATTATTTGTTTTATTATTTTCCAAGATGTATCAACATATAAATTATATTAAAAATAAACTATATCAAAATAAAAAAAAATTCAAACTCAATAAAAATAAATAAATTAAAGGGTTGTAGTTTTAGTGATTTTAATATAACACTCAAAATACCAATGCCTATTTCGTCCATTTAAGAAATCAAACCATACCTTTTGATAAAATTTTATATATACTTAACCTAATCCATCTATAAAGATTACCACCAAAAACTTAGGAATATTCCATGGGAAAATTGCACACAATTATTATTTTCTTGTGAAAATTAACTTAACATCTCCAATGGATTTTTAACATAATGGGTTTTCTTGGCTAGGATTTTCCCAATTTTTTTAAAAAAGTTCCTAAACATAATTATTATTTTGCATTTAACTAGAGAGTGATTGTTTAAACAATGTTTAAATAATAAGTGGTTATCCTTTACCAACATCCTCAATGGTTTCACAATCATGTCATGTAAACCTTCTCCTGCATGCAATTGTTATCTTGTGATGCTTTGCAAATATTTCATTATTATTGTCTACAAATAAATTGGCATAGCACTTGTGAGTTGAGGATGCCATTACACTATTACCACTCTACCTACATACACTGTAGAATTGCTTTTTTTTCTAAATATTTGTTAAAATTCCATATAGATAAAGGTATGTTTTTTTGCCAGCCCTTATATTCAAAGTTGGATAACTTTTCATGGCAGGATCGATAATTGCATCTATTTTTTGTATGACTAGTAGTATGTTATATGTATGATTAATAGAAGGTGTTTACCAACAAACAAAAATGTTGGATAGCTTCAAGGATGGAAGGGACAAGTTTGGATTCAAATAAATTTGTAATTTACTAATGTAAACAAACACTGTGATTATGTATGAAGATTGGCTCAATATACTATAATCCATTGAACATTATTGACACCACCTTTATTATTATTATTATTATTATTATTATTATTATTATTATTATTATTATTATTATTATTATTATTATTATTATTATTATTATTATTATTATTATTATTATTATTATTATTATTACAAGTCTATCTAAAAGATAGAGGTTTACCTCTATATAACCAGGAAAATAAATGGTTTGTTAAAATGAATGGCTCACTGGTAAAGGGATATAGTTCTGTTTGTAGTTAATGGACTTGAAACCAAACATGCACATCACATATGGAAATAAGAAATGTAAATCTAAGGCAAATTATAGTAGAAAACGTTGACAACTAAGTTAAGAGAAGTACTCCATAACTATACCATTATGACACATATCATTACTAACAGTTACCAAAGCTACAAAGAGGTCAAACATCTAAGTGTGCATTGATAACCTCATATTCAATACTTATAAATAAAATGCATCCATACACTCATGTCTATGATAATAACAATCAGGGGATTATTTAGTTGGGGAGATGGAATCTATTTAGCTTGCTAGACACCCCTCAAACATATTTTGTTTTGATGTCAACAAACATATCTATGTAAGATAGACAACAAAATGCATCTAATGAATATTATTAGTCATATTGATTCCATAAATCTACATCACCCTAATGCATTTTTCAAAAAAAGGTTCACCATTTTCCTATAGGAATAGAAATTGTGCATACAACATAAGAAATAAGCCCCTCGTCATTCACCACTATGGAATTGAAACATCAAGACACAAAATGTTTCTCAAGATTATTGGTCCTTGAGTGACTCAGAGGAGGATAAATGAGTTTAGAGGCATTCAATATAGACATTACACCATAGGAAATAATCAAGATATGTAAATTAGAACAATTGTGCACAATATTAAATCTTGTGTAAATAGTTACCTACTACATGTAAATGAGATTTTAGTTCTCAAAATATATTAATGAAAATCATTAGAGGAACTTAGCAATAATTAGATAAAGAGAAAAAATAGATTTAAGGATTTCTATTTGATCTAAATCTATCTATATTTTTACAATGAAGATAAGATAAAGCCCTTGAATTTATATTGTCTTGTCTAAACTCAGTTTTGGCTAGATTCATAGAAAATATGCAAAATTCACATTAGTCCTTCTAATAAAACATTTCATGGTAGTGATCATGCCAAGGTCACTTAGATATGGTTTTATTTGTAATAGTCCTTCCTAATAAAGCATTGCATAGTAGTGATTCATGTCAATTTCACTCATAAATGGTTTGCTTTGTTAACATTTAAGGAATTTCTATGTCATGACTATATCTCTCAAGAATATTACAACCAAACACAATCGAAAGTTAATATTGTAATAGAATTGGCCTTTTTTCTATTATGTTTTTGTATATATTAAAACTAAATATCTATAACATTTTAGTTTTTCACATTTGACAAATATCAATCAGGGCTCTACCCTTCAGTTTTAGACCTCCATGTTGTTGAAAGGCTTACCTTGGACATCTTACTGTGCCTAAATATTCATCTCTTAGTCTGATCCTTTATTTTGATGACCTAGGCCTCTTGAACTAAACATAAATCTTAAACACTGATAAACATCCTTCACTATCAATTTCATATATATACCTATTTTCTAGCCCTCTAGACATTAATGGCCACAGAGAGACACTACCATCAACGGTAATGTATAGATCTTTTCTAGTGTCCAATTACTAAAAGTCATCCAAATTGTAAATATATCAAAACCTATGGGTCATCCTATTTATATTTTTGAACCCTATTGTGAGACATTTTCAAAAGGTGTGGCATAAATACAAGTATAAGCCTTCTCATTCCTCATCTAGAAAATACTAAGCAAACACCTACTAAATCTAAATCAATCAATTGCACAACCAAACTATTTTGCCCCATTCATCCCTATTTTTATATCAAGCATAGGGGAAATTATATTATAGGTTTAAAGCATTCAAAGAGTAGCCCATGAGTGATATTTGTCAAAATACAAGCTAGATCACTACATGCATCTTCATATAGTGTATTGCACCTTTGTGTACACACATTCTCATACATAGGGGAAAACTACACAATTCTGAGACCCTCATTTGAGTATTGGCTATATAGACAGTGCCCATTGACAAAGGAGTCTTTGGGGTCAGCTCAACACTATGAGCCCACTATCCCATTTTTAGTAAAACTCATTCTAAAGGTGAAGAAGGATGAAGATCTAGGATTTGAAATATTCGCAAAGAGTGATAGTTTGTATCCTAGATCTAAATATGTCAATAAAAAGGTGTCATAAAATTTAGAACAATAAAATTTGTCACATTCAAATCTTTTCATTATTTCTTATTAGACACTTATGTCACAATTAAACACTAGCATCGACGGTAGCATCTGTGGCTATAAAAACACAATTTATAGAATCTAATGATTGGTCCAAAATATTGATCCTACATACTTTCCACTTATTTCCAATCTAGATGTAACTATGCATAGTAAATCCAACTATTTATCATTTCTCTTTGGTACTATAATCAATTGAATATTTTTCAAACTTGGTACTTTCTATATTTAACATATCTCAATATTATAATTCAAAATATTTATTTATCTGATTTTCCAATTAATTGGCCTGCCATAGATTAGTTTCACCCTTATGCTTGAACTATTTCTATATTCTTAACCATATTCCTCATATATTCTAAATTTAGGGTTAAATATTTGGTGAACTCGACCGGTGTCTTTCCATGCAACTCCTAGTATGCTCTAGGTTTTTCTGATTTCTAAATTATTAACATTTATTACAAAAATAATAATATAATGGATTTTCCCCTAGAGTTCATGTGCCTCTCTTATCTAGTTCTCATTTCAATATTTAGAACTTTTCAAATGGATAAAATGAAACCTCTTCCTCTTCCCAACCCTAAGGAGGGTGGTAACTACTTTCCCAATAATTAGGTCTATGATATTACTCCTTCAAAATTTAAGGTGGCCCTCCCTCAAATCCATTCTCTACCCACAACTGATCTTGATTGTGGGGGTATGATTAGACAATCCTGATCTGAGCAACATTTCAAGTGATAATTCGGATGATGTTTCTACCCCAATTGGTGGCATAAATTTTAGGAGCCATAAATTTTACACCATAGCTCTGTTGACTCCCCGTTTGAACTGTTGGAAAGCTAAGAATGAGGAAAAATTTGTGATATGGCATAGAGCTATGATTGATGGGTTTTTACCTTCAAAAACCAAATGGAAGTGCCCCAAATTTCAATTTTAGTAGTACAATCTAAAAATAGTTTCTAAAAATAGTAATTCCTCGAATTTTGTATTATTTTAAATCATGAAAGTCAAACCACTTAATCTTCCTCGAGATTGGTGACGTTCCACATACTCCTCCTACCTTCCAAATATGTATAAATGAAGATGTAACCTAAAATATAATTCAAACATATCTTCTCAAAGATAGACATATGTTTAGATCTACAAATTTGATCAATAAAACATCTCTTCTCAGAGATAACATTATTACAATTATGTTGTTCTTGTTTCTTGAATTATCTTTCAACCAAAGATTCTGAGTTTTGAATCAAATCCACATTACCTAGGGTTTGTGTTGGTCAAGCCCTTTTCATTCAACTTACCATCACTGAAAAAAACTCCAAAAGTAAAACCAATATTTGATCTCAAAGCTCACATCACTGCAAAATCAACTTAATGTCTATAAAATTCAAAATGTGCTAGTAATATGCATACCTTTATATATTTTACTAACGTTGTGACCAACAAAGTATTATTTCAAAATCAAGAGTTCAAATAAAATATATTTACAATAACTAATTTGCATAATATGCAAAAGGCCAATAAAAGTCCAAGTGAGATTCTCAGGGTATTGCTTAGACACAATTTGATCACATTACCCCCTCTACAACCTCTAACAAGAACAAAATATTATTGCCAATCTCATAGAATGCATGGACATCATACAAATCATTGTTTGGCTCTAAAGAAGAATATCCAACACATAGTTGACAACGGTGATTATAAAATAGATGTATCTCATTATTGCTCATAAATATTCCAAAAATATAAAAAAATCAAATATTCTAGAAAATACAAAAACATTCATCATTCCCATGTTTTATTTGCTCATTGGCATCTATGTTTTTTATTTTATATTGGTAGATAGCATATCATTTCATTTTTATATACATATATGTTTCACACATCTTTGAGTGTGATACAAGCATACCTAGACACATGATATATGTAGTTCTAGATGTTGGACCTCTCCTCCATCCATGTCATATAGTACGTTGGGAGAATTTATTTATTTGATCATGATTGATACAGGTTACATATCCTTTATGATCATTTCAACATTATCATGTTTGAACTTATATACTAACCCTTACACATGTTTATATCTATGCTCAAATTATTCATAGTGTACTTGATATGTTGTGTTACATAATATTTTTGCTAACACATATATGCAAGGACTAATATGATATGCTTATGCCAATTGATTATAATTCATCTATTTGTCACTTCTTTGAGTGTATTTCATTATTTACCATTGTCTTGCTTGTGGAATATTTGAATATGTTCCTTGTTTGTTGGCCCCTATGCCATTGTATGTTGATTAGACATTTAAATGTCATTTTATGGTGATTGGACTTTTGAATATGTCATTCCATTTTGATTGTGTGAAACTTGAACACATCCTCATTTGAGGTCTCCTTGGACCCTTCTTTTACATTACATTGAGTGCTCTTGTATGTGTGCTTGATGAGCTTTTATTATTACTCTCTAAACATTGCCATGATATATATCATTCATCTTAGGATTTGATGTGATCACATATTATGAGCTTCATTGATATATCTACTTAGACATGTTATCCCTATATGCTACATGGTTCATACATAGATTATACAACTACCTTATTCTTTTGAGGTAAGGTACCTACTAGATTTTATTTCTTTCACCTCAAAAAGGGGGGCATATTAGTGGGGGCATGTTTTAGAAGTATGGTCTCTACACTTTTCATAGTATCTAGATTTTAGTGGGGGCATGTCATAAAAGCATAATCTTCATACTTACACGCTTATTCAGTATCTCCAAATTTTAGTGAGGGCATGTCATAAATACATGACTTCTACACTTGCATAATCTCCATTATAGTTACATGATTTAGATATACACTTGGATCAGAATCATATACATTGCACCGATTTTACATAGATTTGAAATAGATTTTTTCATATTTATGACACATACTCTAGCTCAAACATATTATAGGTGCATATATCATGTCATTGCACCAATAATTACAAAAATTTCTAGTTATAATTCTTGCTAAGATGCACTGATTATATCAGGATGTACTGTCATCGAGTATTTTTTGCTATAAAAATGGTTTAATTTATAGGTTGAAGTGATTAAATCATTCAACCTCACCAGATTTATATGTTAGAGTGATTAAATAATCTAATCTCACCAAATTTATAGGATGAGTTGATTAAATCACTCACCCTCACCATATTATATATTCACACTTGAATTATGTGAATGCAATATAATGATCTCAATGGTCATGTCACAACTCATTATTACACCAGATTGAGGCATAATACCTTTGAATCTCCCTCTTCAAAATATCCTAGGTTCAAGTATGAACCTCTTCTATTTCCAGTGCTTCATAAGGAAACATCTTTATCAAGTCAAAGTATCAAGAGGCCACATGGTTGCATCGACACACATGTGTACTCCTTCCTTACTCTCTTTCTTTTCAAGCATTTAAATTATTTCAAATTTCATAATATATGCATTGATTTATATTATAACATGCTCTTGATTATAGGTCATACACTAGGAAAACACTCAAAGTGGGATGAAGCAAAAGTAAGGTGTTTTATACACACTGAAGTATGTATTTATTTCTTTTAAACAAGTAATTTTATCCTTATACATTACTATATTAATGGTGGCAAATGTAGATACTAAAATTGAATATTTATAACATCTAAGTTATAAATTTGACAAATGTCAATCAGGGATCTACACTTCAGCCTTAGACCTCCCTATTGCTGAAAGGCTTGCATTTGCCATCTCGCTATGCCTAAATATTTCTCTTAGTTTGACCCATATCATTTTGATGACCCAAGTCTCTTGCACTGCACAAAAATATTAAAACTTGATAAATATATTTCAATCAATTTTAGATCTATACTTGTTTTTAAGCCTTCTGACCACTACCATCCATAAAGGGACACTATCACCAATGGTAAGATATTTGTCTTGTTGAACCCTACCATAAGATATTTTTAAAAGGTGTGGTATAAATATAAGTATAATCCTTCTCATTCATCATATAACAAATACCAATAAAATACCTACTAAAGCTAAATAAATCAACTAAACAACCAAACTATTCTACCCTATTCATCTCTGTTTTCATATAAAGTACAGGAACAATCATGTTACAACTCTGAAGGACTTAAAGAACATCCCGTGAGCGATATTTTTCAAATTATAAAGTAGATAATTGCATGCATCTTCATATAGTATATTGCACCCTTGTGCACACACATTATCACACATAGGGGATAACTACATAACTCTAATGCTCTCCTTAGAGTATTGGCTATGTAGGCAACGCCCATTCATATAGTGGTCTTTGGGGTCAACTCGACACCATGAGCCCACTAACCCATTTTAAATATAACTCATTCTAAGGGTGAAGAAGAGTGAAGAGCTAATGTTTGATCAATTGGCAAAGATTGACATCATATATCCCATATTTGAATACATCAATAAAAAGACAACAAAAAACCCAAAATAACAAAGTTAGTTCCATCTAGATCCAATCATTATTTTGTACTAGACACCTGTGTCATGGTGACACACTAGTGTCCAATGGTACTGTCTAGATCTGATAATAGTGTTTGTGTCTATAGAAGTACAATTTCTAGAATTTGATGACTAATCCTGCATACTTTCCCCCTATTTCCAATTCAAATCTTCCTGCACACAGTCAACCCAACTAAGTATCATTTCTCTTTGGTATTGCAATCAATTGAACATCTTTCAAACTTGGTACTTAGTATATTTAACATATTTCAATATTATAATTCAAAATATTCATTTATCTAAGTTTGCAATTAATTGGTCTGTTATAGATTAGTTTATAACCTATGTGCTTGAACTATTTCTATATTCTTAACCTTATTCCTACATATTCTAAATTTAGGATTAAACAATTTTATTTTTAAACTCCCATAGCCAGATTTGGCCAACTTAATACACCTTTTTTTGCCCTAACTTTTGTAAGGAAAGCTCAGTTTATGACATTCTTGAAATCAACCAAAATTTTATGGGGAGTCTCCATATCCCTTCATAAGTAGAGGTCCCTGCTCCCCTCCATTGTAGACCCCTCAGTCTCTTTCTACCAAAAATTGAGCTTCCTACTCGTTTAAAAAAGTTGTTCTACAGGGCACACTAAAGTGTTTATATTTTGATATCTTGATTTTAGATGAAAGTTCTTTATGTTTCTCCAAAAAGTCATAAAATTACTTCTCGAACAACTACTTAGGTCAAACCACCCTTTAAGGTCCCTATGATAACATATTTTAAGGATAAATCCACTATGTAGGTGAGGATTTCCTAGTTATACACTCGGGGTATCTTCCATGACAATCCAACTCCATTTCATAACTTCACTTTAAAATGGTGATTTAATTAACTTCAGTTCACATGGTGTCTGGTTTCAGTTTCCCTTGTGCTTGTTACAGGATAGCATATTGATATGTGAATTTTATAGCCTTGCTCTTCACTCTTAAATTTAAATTTAATTCAAACTCTGATTGTTTCTTGCTCATTAGTTTAAAAAACAATTAGGCCATTGGATTGCAATCATCTTTGACTGCTTAAGGCTCACTCATTATGAAACATTTTTGTTTTATTTGGGTCATTTAAACATGTGCTCTTGCACAATAAACATTCCAAACCTTTACTTAGAATGTTAATTAACATTGTCTGCTTGGATATTCATAACACACATCTTGTTCTTAAAATCCTTTTTCCACTAGACCATCTGTATCTCTATGTGAATTTTTGTAATCTTTTGGCCTTGGATGTTTTAGTTTATATGTTGCAACCAAGTCGAGATTCGGGTTTATAAAATTTGACCCCCAAAACCAAGATTGTTGCTAGACATAGATTCATAACCCATAAAATTCATTACTATAAATACATCAAAGAACCTTAAAAATCCAAAACAAGTTATGGAACCAAAAAAGAGGGAATAGAGTATGAAAATAGAGGGAATGAATCTTATTGGTAAAAAAACTAAGCCCCTTAGAACAATATAGGGAAATAAATTATGAACTGTCATATATCCACCATCCAAATTGAAATGAGGAAAACAAAACTATACCATGGAAGGATTGAATGTAAAGAAAATCATAAATTGCTTTAAAATGTAAACCTTTGACATATTCCTATTAGCCATTAAATTCAAACATTAATTCCACTAGAGGAGGAAACTCAGTACAATAATGAATTTTAATAATTATATCGCTACTTGCTATCAAACTATAGATTCTCTTAAACCATTGGCATATAAACAATGTTGACAATTAAACTTTTATGTACAAAAAACATCTCTACCTCATAAATAAGTAAAAAAAAACTTCAATCATTAAGTACATTTTTAAATTTTTTTGAGCTACCCAACATTCATCATCTATTAAAACCGTACATATACCCAAAGAAACATACAACTGCACAAGATTCAACAATATGACATAATACAATTCAAATTTGATTATAAATCATATATATACTCACCAATATATTGAATAAAATTTAAAATCATTAAAATGTTTGTACTCCAATTTATATAAGCAAGATTTAAATCTAATCCAAAAATTATACTTTTCATTATAAAATTTAATCTTCAAACTGAAAAAAATCTATAAACAAATGACATATTTTATATTAAAAAAAAAACTCAAAAGACCTTGAAAAATATATAACTCATAATAACATGTTCATTAAGAATATCTAGAGCACCCTAAAAAATATTCTACACTCACATTGGCCACATTTGCCCTCCCCTTTTTTAATAGATAAGACTCAAAGTAAACTATACCTGAATGTACCAAGAAAAACATGGCCCTATTAAGTTATAACATGTTTCCATACCAAACCCTCTGCACAACCAAAAGGTATGTTTTATGCGATAAGCTTCTCGCACTCTTTAAGGTCGCCACTTTGAGCACCCAATACTCTTTCTGCAGCTGGATTTGATTTTATAGCTCGTTGTGCTACTTCAGAAATTGTTCTCCTAACCTGTCCATCTTCTTCCACCTTTGACATGGCTTCCTTTAACAACCTCAGATCTGTTGCTCCTGCAAAGGTGAGTTTTCCAACTATATCCCCAAGATGTTTTGGTGCTAGTGGTATGTCAATGATTGTATCATCGCATTCCTCAGCAACAAGCATTATTCCACATGAGGTTCAGTCTTTTCCATTGCCAACAAAACAACTTGGCGAACAAATTCAGGATAATAACTGGGCCACTTTAACTCCTCAACGCAAAGCTTTACTTCTACTCTATACTGAATACTGAAATACTCCTCCAACAATGATTTTGACTTCTTATCTAGATCATTTGGTGGTTTTCCTGTTGGCACATGCCTTTCAGTAACAGGCAGGGGTGCTGAAAACTTATATTTTTCCACTTCAACTCGAGAAAAGCCTGGAGGATTGTAAAATCTAGGTCTTCCAAACGAGCATTGAATAAGAGGCTTAGGTGAGGTGCCCCCATATGGGGCACTGGGGATGGCCTAGCAACTGAGTTTTTTAGTGCTGCACTTAAATTACCAAAAGGAAACCCCCCAGTACCCTCTGGCAACAGTTTAGCATTACCTACCGAAGGCTTTATGACTGGTGCTTGTGAACGCCCTTGACCAAGAATTGTAGTAGGGAATGACCTCAGAGATTCAATTTTGCTTCCAATCCGACCTTGAGGAAACACTTCCCATCCATCAGTGTCTGTTCCGGGCATACTAGGCATCTTTCGTGTCCCAGGCATACCGGAAATGCCACTACTAGATATACCAGGCATTCCAGGCATCATTCCCCTAGGCCGTCCAATACCAAACTTTCTCCCACCTCTCAAACCAATCCTAGATGCACCACGACCATTACGCATGTTGGTCATTCCAGGCCTTAATCCTAGCATTTGTTCAGCTTCAGAATGGATTTTATTTATAGTTTTCACTTTGACTTGCAATTATCAAAAGGATAGCAAGCCAAAATTCAAAAACCTACAGAGATCAACCGAAAATATTACAAAAAGATAGTCAAAACCCACAACAGCCTTTAGGAATCATTGTCAACAAGAATGTGACAATTACAACTCCACACACACAACACTTGCAATGACAGATATTGTAAAAATTTTCCTAACAAAGATTCGATATATACCCTTCAACACAGTAACACAAGCTACCTCACAAACGTAGATAAGTCAATGTGAAGCTCTAAATCACAAGAATTGAGTTTGATTTGCCAAAGTTTGAAAAAATATTTGTTATTAAAATATAAAAAATATATTAAAAAAGTTGTATAATAAAAATAAAATGTAATAGTAAATAGTACATTGAAAATTTAATAAAAAATATTATAATATTATCATGTATTTAATTCGATAGATTTGATGGTCATTAATAAGATCAAGGCATTTTTAATAACATTTTTAAAGATATAATAAGAAATTTTATTACTATTAAATACCAATAAAGGATAAATTTGATTTTTCATGTTTCTTCACTCTTATATTGAATAAATAAATAAATAATATAATAAAATTAATAATTATTAAAAATGAATATTATGTTTTGTAACATTAAATCTAATATGCATGGAGTATTAAATTATGGGAATAAAATATTTTCCTTGTATTACATATATATCCTATAAAATTATTATTTTCATTTATGTAAACTTATAAAAATAATTTAAAAGAGGATAAGTACTAAAAGACAAGACTTGAATGCAAATAACATGCGAAGTAGACATGAATATATAATAAAATGTCAAACATGTTTTTAGAGTGTTGAATGCATATTTTTACTATTATTATATTGTGGGCAGATAGTTATCTAGCAATTGTATCTATTAGATAGTTAAGCTAGAATCCAAAGTGGTTGATGTTATCCCTAGATCTTATGTTAGTGGAAAGTGTTGGATTATATTTTATTGAGTAATAATTATATTGATGATTTTGTGGGAGATTTTCTTGATTTTATGTTAATAATTAATATTATTGTACATATGTTATTCTTATAAATTTTGTTAAAAAAATTTATTTGATGATTAATGTAGGGAGCCAAAAACGGCTTGTTTAATGTTAGCAATTATTTGCACTATATACATGTCATTATTATATTTTTTATTTTAAAAATTAGAATAATTTTGTCCAAGGAGAACATGAAAAATTAACATGTCAACCAATAAAATGATAAAAAAATAATTTTAAGAGTTTTTTTGGGTCTAAAAATTATAGAAATTAAATATATTTTTTTGAAAGTTCAATAGTAGATAAAAATTCTTGTATTTCATTGGATTTTTTACTGTAATTTATTGTTTCCAACAATTCCTATAGTTACCTATTGGCAGGACTAATAAGTTAAATTGCAATATTAAAGATATTTTTTGTTAAATTAAAAGTCTCAAAATCTCAAACATGTAATACTAATTTCTGCAAAAAGTTTTGCATTGTAAAAAACTAATACACTCTATGGCCTTATAGGCTACTAGCTACATCAAAAAGTTCCATATCATCAAGAGCACTTGGCTCATCAATATCATCATCATCAGATTCATCACAAAGAAAGTTAGAATCATATGTGCCTTCCAAATCAATTATTATTTTTTGTTCATGCACATCTGTAAATTGCCTCCAACATAAACAAGATATAGTAACTTTCTAGATGATAACCTATTTCTTTTCTTAGATTGAAGGTAAAAAAAACCCAATTCTTTTCACACGCTAATGCATTTGCTCCTTAACTCAAAATTGGAAAAGCAAAACATTATAGTTCCTTTACACTCGATCTATATAATTTCCATCAAATTTGTAACTTTCAAGACATGGCCTATCATACTTGGCCCATGCCGTTACAAATGCGCCTTCTTGTTCTTGGAATAAAAAAATAAAAATTAAAAACAAATTAAAAATAAATAATAAAATTAATAATTAATAATTAAAAAAACTATAAAAGTTTAAAAGATTATAAAAACAAAAATATTTAAATAAATTTAAAAGAAATATATTTTAGAAACAAAATAAAAAATCAAATAAAATGGATATAAAAAAAATAAAAATAAAATTTATTATTATATATAAATAAAAATAAATGAAAAAATTAAACAATTATAAATAAATTTAAAAAATAAAAATAAATAAAATTAAAAATTATTTTAATAAATAAAATAAATATAAATATAAGACTCAAACTAAAAAAAAAAATTAGAAAAAAAAATAAAATAAAAATAAAAAATAAATAAATATATATATATATATATATATATATATATATATATATATATATGAAATAGAGCTTGTAATTTTACTATAAATAAAATATGTGAAAGACTATTAAAAAAAAGCGGTAGAGAGCATGCCATCAAAGTCACACTAGGCCATGCTTAGAATACAAAAGACCTACGGTCACAAAAATAATAAACAAACTAGTCCATGTCTAAAGAAAGCTCTAGTACATCAAAGAGGACAACTTAAACAACAACAGTAAATAAACTATAAAAGTTTAACTTACAGAATGAAAAAAGTGAAAAAAAAAACTAAAATCATTAACTCTAAAGTTTTATGTTAAACAAAAACAAAAAGTTGTAAAAAAAACTATCCTCCATCTTGGGTCGCGGTTCTCTGCTTAATAGATCTCTGGCCTTGGTCAATGGCTTGTAGTTGGGTGAGAGAACTGACAACAAGCTCATCCACACAGGATCCACTCAAGGTCATCCATGCAGGATCCTCAACACTGTGGAAAACTAGACATTAGCTCGTTGTTGTGATAAACCTTTAAAAAAATTTAGCTTCTCTAAATACCAAAAAAACCAATGAACTCCTTTAATAGACATACAAGCTCACAAACCTATCAAATCACAATTTTTTTAGGTGGATTTGAAATAAAAATGATGGCATTTCCATGGCATCATTGATGCAATTATTTTGACAAGGCATCGTTGTTTTTTCCTGCTCAAAATATCACCACTTAGACTAGTTTTGTGTCTTGTCATCTAACCATTAAATTCGTCAAACATGACAAATTTGATTGAATTTTTTTGGTCAAATTTAACGAACCTTGTGATATAAGTGAAGCTTATCATGAGTTTCAAAGACCTCTTGAACATTCAGAGAGGGGAAAGACCTTGTCAATACTTCTTTCAAAATAACATAACATCTTACATTACAAGAACAAGTTGCAAATGTTACCTAACCAAGTTGATTTTGAAGTGAAGGAGCAGATGGTAGTAATTGAAAAGATGAAATCACTTTACAATCTTAAATATTAAAACCTTTAAAAGCCATATGGAGAAACAAACAGGAGGGAGAAAATACAAAAACATTAAATGCAAAAACCTATATTAACAAAGGGCAAAAAGTGCCAAGTCCCTGTGGGGCAGTATCAGTTTTGATTTGAAAAGTAGAGGAACAACTACTATTAACAGAATCAATTTTAGTTAAAGCAGGTCATCATATTGAGGTGTGGGTGATTATGATAAGGTTGCCTGAGCATGCATAGTGATAGGGATGCACAACAAGAACAAATCTTGGAATAATACTTGTTTGGGTGAAATCACAATGATGCTAATGTGGATGCTAAAAACAAAACATAAGTATGTTGACAAGTCCCTGATAACTCATTTTGGATCTTGCCCTTTCTGACCTTCTATATAACCATATTCTACCCTCGATTACGCCATAAAGAATTATTAGCAAAGCAAGATGATGTGAAATAAATATTATTACAACAAGATATAAGAAACCATTCTGATAAGAATCTTTCATAATATTGAAATTCCTTAAAAATATATTAAAAACAATCCTGCAGATTTGGAAATTATGGACCATAATAAAATTTATGAAACTTTTGAAATAATTTTTCTAGTAATTCTTTGTCTATTGATTTAGAAGATCAAAAACATGATAACTGGAACCTTTCTATCAACCTTGATTCATATTGTAAAATATGAAACTAACTGCGTCTGTAATAGCAAATCACTTTGTCCAATTAATGAGTATGCCTGAGGAAATAGATAACTGCTTCATTAGAAAGGAAAAAGTAAAACCAAGCTCTATTTGGCTTCCCAAATAAGGTTGGAAACCATCACCTTCACTCTTCACAAAGGCCTCTAGTTCCTTCACAATGTAATAAAAAAGATCCTGCACAAATTTGATTATTCATTAATTTTAAATGGCTTATTGAAATGCAAAGTTCTCTAAAATATAGAACTGTGAATTTAGCTAAATTAGGAAGATAAAATTTACAGGACGGTTAGGGATTGAATCAAGGCAAGCTATTAGGCATATTTCCAGACATTATAAATTAGAATATTTTGTAGTATGTTCTCATGACCCAAAATTATTAAGATAGATACTACGGAGACATAAGCCCCTATAAAGGTGAAGCCACACTGCATAAATGAAACCCATGACTTATTATCGTTAATGATGCAATTCAAATCTTGAACTAACATGATCCATCTTACCCCAAAAAACACCTTTTCTACTTCATCCCCGTCATTTTTGCCTTCATCTCTTGATAAGATTAGAAAGAGAAAAAATTGAAAAGTAAGTTGAACCAAAGCAAAAAAAATACATGTTGGCCTAGTTTAAGGATCAAAGAATGCAGAGAAGGAAATGATCAAAACCAAGCTGTAACTACAGAACATCAGTTTCTCCCTATCAAAGAAAGAAGAGAACTAGAAAATGACTGATAGTAGCTTAAAATGACATGAAATGATTGAAGACAATGATGAGGGTGTATGATGGTGCTATTATTGCATGTAGTATTTATGTTTCAAGCTGTTCATCGCCCATCCACTGCAATGAAAAACCACTGCCATTCTGAAAACTTGCATTGCATTAATGCACCCTGCCAGAGAGCCAGAATGACTGCAAAGAAATAAATAGAGTGTGTTAAAAAGCATGAAGGCAACCATAACATAATAAAAATCCGACCAATCAATTTTCTTGAAATAATATTAATTTATTAGACAATTAAAAATCTTGTTATTTACTTTGGTAAGTGTTTGACTGACTATGTATATTGATCATCAATTAAAACATGTGTTGCTTTGTTTGGTCAAAAAGATAGGGAGTAATCATGAGTTAATGCTAAGTGAAGACTACAATATTCCTTACATGACTAATAACTTTGAGTTATCCATTTAGAGTTAAACTAAATAGGATTAATAACAATAACCATTGGATTAATAAAGTTATCATTACTAAACTAGGTTGATATAACAACATAATATCAGATATTTTCATAAGGAGACTAATGTAATCTTTGGTGTCTTTAGATTAATCCATTTGAAAGAAGAATTCAAAGAAATCCCATAAACATTCTTTATAATATGATCAGGCTTACATTAACATCGTTGCGGCCTAAAAGAGACTCACCACTGACAAGCAGCTCTAATTCTATGTCCTGTCTAACTTTACGAATCTCATCAGGTATGGTTACAACTGAGTGGTATTCACCAAAGATAATTTCAAACTAAAAGAGAACAAAATTGTTAAAACACAATCCAAAATTAATCTTTACCATTACAAAATATGTTTAAATTGTGTTGGGACCAATGTGGCCTTGAGTTCATAGCAGAGTGGGAGATGAGTATGGGTGTGTGGATGTTAGGAGAAAGTCCATGTGTGTGTAATGAAACTTACAGAATTTAGTGAATGGACTATTAGGTACTATGATTTTTGTAAGTGGATCAGTAATGGGGTCAGTTGTTCAGTGAGATTTTGGTTTGAATTACTAGATATAAAATTTGTAGTTTTACTCATTAGTCTCTGTTAACTTAGGGTATTATAGCGTTCACTTCAAATAAAGTCATTTTTTGGTGTGGTGTTTTTTAATGTAGGGTATTATGGTGTTCATTTTAAGTACATTTTTTTCTAGCTGTAACAAATCAAAAAGTTCGAATTGATATATTATCCTAATAATTATAAAATTTGAAATTAAAAATGTTGGAATATTTTTTAGAATATTATTATGGATTGATCTATTTATTTGTTAATAATTGAATCTTTTTTTTTTTGAAATCTTATAAATCTTTTCAGAATTTCTAATTTCTCACTTACCTTTCCATACACACACATATACAACATAAATCTTTTCAGAGTTTTTAATTTTTCACTTACTTAACCACACACACATATATATTATTTGTTGATATTAGTTTAACAAGAATAAATTGATATTAATATTGTATATATTTTTTCAAATAAAAATTACATAGATTTAATAACTAATAATATTTATACTCATAAATATCATCATTACTTTAGTTAATATGGAAATGTTAGTCTATTAACATATAGCTTAGCTTCTAAAATTTCTTATCTTTTTATAATTGATATAATATACGTAGGGACTAGACACAACCTTTTTTTGGTTTGCATTCTCTTTTTCATTTAAAAAAGGGATCATACAATGAATTTATAAAGATCTAACATATATACTAGAGTGTATTATTCCTCTTACACAGATAAGAATGTTGCAACACCCAACTGACAGATTGTCGAGCTAGATGTGATCTAAACATCAATGTTAATAAAAGATCCACATAGTTTTTTTATTTTTCTAATGTCATGGACTACAAAAGCCTCAATTAAACATAATTTATTTAACATTAACATGAGTTTTACCACAATTCTCATGGGACAGACTTGCTATGATGTAGTTTTTAAATTTTTAACATGGTTTCCATGCCACAAGTTTGATATGATCTTATGTTAAAATATGATGTTATTTATAACTTGATTTCCATGTTAAATAGTTTCCATGTTGTGCAAATAAGTATGCTTTTGATTTATTGCGATGAGCCTTAACTACAAATATTAGTATGAATATCATGCATATGATTTTGTTGTGTTGCCATGAACCTTATCATACAAATGTTAATATTCATTATACTTATACTTTTCTATGGTATCGATCCTTTGTAAAAAAATTACTTAGATAGATAAAATTGAGTCACGATTATAGATCACAATATGCATGTTAATGGCATAATAAAAACAATAACTTGTAAGAATAAGAGCAAAAGAAAATAGATCTACACAATATGATTGATAACAGAGCATAATACTGGAAATATATTACTTGGCCACTCTAATCAAACAACCTCCACAACCTTGGAACAAGAATAAAATGTATAATATTATCCTCCAATACTAACCATTACCTCCTATATATACCCTACTTAAGCTATGGATATCCCATAGTCTGACACTACTACCAATATGAAGATATAGTGATAATTTATAAGTAAAATATTATGTTGGCCACAAGTTGGCCACACATATCCCAATACATGCTAGTGGTTAAGGGCGTAACATGCCCCTCACCTTCAAACCAACATTATCATCAATGTTGATGATCACTGGATGTTTCTACAGGAATGTTACATCTAAAGTAATTTAGGGCATAATAATAACTGATTTTATCATGAGATGTCATAAAATTCACTTTTTAAACCTATGGCCAAAACTTAGCCTTTGGAGTACCAATCTAGTTGTGCATCTGAAGTAAATTGGGGCTATTTTGAGCCCCTTCATCCTAATTAACTAAAGAGGAGGCTAGTTGATTATTTTAATTGAGGAGGCATTTGAAGCCAATTTGAACCCCTTCAAGAGCAAGATATGATTTGGGAAAAAATCAAACTATTGATTCTATCATGAATTGATCCAATTAGTCAATTTATGCAATTAGGGGCATGATCTAGGTAAAATTGAGCCCCTAAACCAAATATTTGGCTCAATCAATTGTATAACATATATGCAACATGTGCATGACATAACTGACCCTACTTTTATTAGAAATGTAAACATGAAGGTAATTGTCATAAATAGGTGAACAAGCAATTCAAATGTTCTTCAATTACCTTAGTGATTAGACTGTATATCCGATATCTCAAACCCTAAACCCTGTACCATTTAACTTTAATCCTAACCTTTGTACCATTTACATTAAACCCTAAGCCATAAGCCCTAAACCCTAAACCCTTTAAATTATAGACCCTAAACCCTAAACTAATAAATTTATCCCCAATTAATATCCTTTATATATAGTAAGAATTAGGTTCACATGGATGAACTTGGTCAAAATTACATCACTCATTAAACCACAATTGACTTAATTAGGTCAATCTGTGATGATGTGGGGGCTAATTGAGCTCAAAATCACATTCTTTACTCATAGATATAGGTTTAAGGAGCTCAAATTTACCTCAATTGCCTTCATGATTGTACCTTATATACCCTAAAACCTATACCCTAAGCCCTAATCCTTAAAGTTCATAATCCTTAAACTCTAAACCATAAATATAGATCATTTAGACTAATAATTAAGTTCACAGGGCTCAGTTTGGCCTAAACCACATGATTAATTGCCCAATTTGACTAATTCACTCAATTTGCATGATGACATCCAGGGTATAATGACAACCCAAAAACACATTCTATAGTCACAAATGGGTCCAAGTGATTCAAATTGTCCTCAATTATCTTTGTGATTGACCTTGTGTACCCTAAACCATATATACATTAAAACCTAAGCCCTAAATGATAAACCCTAAACACTATACCCTAAATTGTAAACCATAAGCTTTCACTATTTACCAATCGATTTAGTCCCAATTAACATCTTTTGTAGTACGAATTAGGTTCACATGGCATAGAGCGATTAGACATTATATACAGGGCCTTAAACCTAAACCCTAATCCCTAAAACATAAATTGTAAGCCCTATGCCCTGATGCCCACTACATGCCATAAACATACATGCCTTATGATATAACTGATTTTATCACGAGATGTCATAAAATATATTTTTAAACCTATGGCCAAAACTTAGGCTTTGGAGTACTAATTTAACTGTGCATCTAAAGTAAATTGGGGCTATTTTGAGCCCCTTCAACTTAATTGCATGACTATAAAATATGATTTGGGGGTTGATTCATCTCTAATTTTCCCCAGTTGCCATCATGATTATACTTTATATACCCTAAAACCTATACCCCAAGCCCTAATGCTTAAAGTTTCTAATACCTAAACTCTAAACCATATATATAAACTCTTTAAACCCTAAAGCAATCATTTTATCCCAAATTAACATCATTTAGACTAAGAATTATCTTTGTGATTGATCCTGTGTACCTTAAACCTAAGCCCTAAACACTATACCCTAAATTATAAACCAAAAACTTTCCATATTTACCAATCGATTTAGTCCCAATTAACATCTTTTGTAGTAAAAATTAGGGTCACACATGGCATAAAGTTATTAGACCTTATATACACCCTTAAACCTAAACCCTACATGCCCTACTCCCTAATCCCTAAACCCTAAAACATAAATTTTAATCCTTAATTCCTAAAACATAAATTATAATCCCTAATTCCTAATCCCTAAACCCTATACACTAATACCTTAATCCCTAATCTATATTAAGTATAACATGATCATGTTATTCTTAATATAGATAACACTCAGTTCTCAATGCTAATTACTAACCCCAAACAAGTATTAAGAATAATGTGATTGTGTTATTACATAATGCAATTGAATTATTCTTAATATACGCTTTTCAATATATTGGATGAAGCAAAATCTTGTATAAAAAATAGCATGATCGTGTTATGTAATAATGTGATCGTGTTATATAATGCAATTACATTATTATTATTATAGATTAAACTCAATTTTCAACATTTATTTTTAACCCAAATCAAGAATTTTGTCCTCGCAAACATTCTCTACGTACTTTTGTGGGATCTGTGGTACCTATGTACTTGACCCTACCTTTGAAAAGTTGTCAATTATCCTTGATGGGTGACGGATCATGATCAAAGAAGAGGAAGATGTTGAAGAACAAAACACTAGAGGAATTAGAATATTTGAGAGAGAAACACAAGATATGATTGCAAAAACTTCATGGTAGACAAGGTACAAACCCTAATCTTGATAAATCAAATGCCATAGATAATGATCCAATTGACAATAATGAATTAAACAATGATGAAATTGACCATAATGAATTGAATAATGATGAAATTGACCATAATGAAATGAATAATAATGAAATTGAAAATGATGAATTAGTTAATGTTGGAAGTTTACATTCAAATTTCCAAGTTTTTGATTTTTTTGATGATGAGTCTATGTATGATCTTTCACCCCCCATGAATGAATAAAATTTGATGGAAACAAATAATGGTGAAATTAGCCATCAAGAAATTTTCATATAAACATATAATGAAGAAATAAATAATGAAAAAAATGTCATCCCACCTCTTGACAATGAAAATAATAATAATTTTGAAACACCCTCTCAACAAATTCCACCATTACCAACACCTCCAAAAATTATGCGTAGAAAAGACAAGTACTTAATTGAAGTTGATGAAAATATTTTAGAACCAATGCATAACAAAATTTTTGATTGCCATTCAAAAAGTCTAGCTCAATAAATTTGGGATACTTTCTTTCATAAATTGAATTATGATAGTCAAAGATCTCAATTATTTGTTTCATTAAGAAAATTGATTAAGATGAGACCTATAATGTACACATTAGGACTAAGAACATCTAACATGGATGATGAAAATAATGAAATTGTTTAAAATATACATGATGCATATCATATTGTAGGCCCAAAATCATGCACCAAAGATTATAATGCTGCCTAACATATACTTACAACTTGTCCAGTAAGTGAGAAAATAGGTAAAAAATGAATGGTTTCAAAAATAAGCTGAACACTTAATATAAACAGAAAAACAATAATTAAAGTAATTGAAAGACGTGAAAGACGTAATGAACCTAATACCAATGAGCTTTGGGCATTCTCTGGTAGACTTATATGAAAGGACAAGGCTATAGCTGATACTCTCAAAGAGTTACTTGCTTAATTTTGGAAAGACAATACAAGAGTTTTGCCCAATGCAAGATATGTTGTGAAAAGAAGAGTTGCTTCTCGTAATCATGAACCACATCCAAAACATTTATTGGATATGACTCAAACACAATTGTACTCTAAATTTTTGGAAAAACATCCACAAATTTCTATTTGTCAAAGATATTTTGAGATGGCCAAACCTTTTTATGTAAAAAAAATCACACACGCACCACTTGCTATTGTAGGCAACATGTTGAATTTTTAATGCACTATGATTTTTTTTGATATATTCATTGTACTTTGCATACTAACAACATTTTCTAGGAGTGTGGCATTTAATTATCACAAAAATTTGCTAGGGAATTTATTCCAACTATCTTTTGTAAAAGACCAGATGGACAATTATTTTACAATAAATCATGTTTAAATGTAAATTACAATATTTATCCATGAGAAAAATATATCCATGAGGAAAATAAAAGTGCAATTGGATAGGAATTAATTGGTTTAAGAAAATATAAACCAGTGACTTATCAAGTAAAAGATGGTAAAGAATCTAAAAGGTGTGAGTTTGTTACAAAAAAGATACATGTTTATAAAATTTTAGTCAAATTTAGGGAGAAAATTGTTTATGAGTATGCAAGGCACACACACAAGACTAGATGGTTGAATGAACATTTCAAGATAAACAAGGATACATTCCCACTTGGTTTGATTATTTTAATAGTTGATTTTGCTAAAAATTACACATTCAAACCCTAAATAGAAGTTCAATCATAGTATTGCAACTCATCATAAGTTTTCATATCGTGCATATAACATTCATGCATACAGTTGATAGTATAAAGCAATAATGAAAAATATTAAGGGATTACAATTTAGATATCAATGATGATCAATCACATTGTTCAAAGTATGTGCAAGGTTTTTTTTAGAAGTTCTATGAACAATTGAGTTAGAGAAACATTAATATCAATTAACATTACATTTGGTTAGACAATTGCACATCACAATTCAAAAATGCATAGATGTTTTATTGGTTGATTAGGATGCATGTTACCACTGGTGTAGAACATATTTGGAGTTTCACTGAGGCTGGCCATAGAAAAGGGGAGCATGACGGTGTTAGAGCATGTGTAAAAAGAGCTATTTCAAGAGAGGAGTTGAAATTTGAAGATAGTGTTCATTTGATAAATGCAAAAACTGTGGTTGAATGGTGTAATGAGAACATGTGTCATGGTGCTCAACCAAATTTTACTATTTGTAGATATTTACGGTTAATGGAGGAAGAACACTTGGAAAAGTATGAGGATTTTATGACTCTAATGGGTTCAAGTGACCTCCACTCATTTTGTAGCTCAAATGCAAGTTTTTGGACTGATCATACCAGACACTTGGCATGTTTTTATTATACATGCATGGACTCTATTTGGAATGAGTGTGAGTCACAAGAGTGGGTGGTTGATTGGAGTTCCAAACCTATAATTCCAATCAACAAATATCAGGCTCTAACAACATTACAACTTACAAATATGACATCATAAGATGAGTTTAATCATGTATCTGATCTAGTGCAGCCAGGTAGAATATTTTTCATTATGTACAATTTATTCTTATTATATATCTTTATATTGTTGCTAAAAATGGTTTTTTGTGATACTGTATATGTTTTTAAAATTATTTCAGAGGAGGATAATGAAGAGGGCACTGATTACTACTTGTGTCGATGTGTAGAGAGAAAGAAAAAATTGACTTTCCTAGTTATAGATGGAGAAAACATTGACTATCCCACTGGGTCAGTGGTAGTGACTAGAACTTGGTTTTGACGATATCCTATAAAATATATAGATTAATGGTTTTTTTAACAATTTGAAATATATAGGAAGATATTGCATTATTCAAATTTGACTCTTGCAATGACTATTCAATTACAAAAATATCATGGGAGCCCATTAAACAAGAAACTATGAAAAGTTTAGGAGTTAGACCATGAAACTATTCTTGATAATATCAAGGTTAGAGTAGATCCTAGTGGTTAGTTAGATTTAAATATGTAGGTATGTTGAATTTTCAAATGTAGATGTAATCAATTTTACCAAATCTTTTTATTTTCTAGGTAATACATATAAATTTCATTTTTAATTACTTACTAACAATTTTTTGTAGGTTAGTGGTGCCAAATAAGCTTCCACCTTAATGTGGTTGGCACTATCAGTAAATAATTATATACTCTTGAAGCTAAGATAATCTCAGGTTGGACATGATCTAAGCTCAGGAAATGACTTACAGGTTTCATTTTATGGGTGTTTGAACTTAGGCTAAAAAAATGCATTTTTCTTGTATTGAGAAAGGTGTTCTTGAGGCCGAAATGGGTGGTGCATTTGTCAATCAGGCCTGATGGGAGGCAAAGAACTTGATCCTAGATTTTATCTAACCCACAAATATTTTGGCAGTGTCATTTTTTAGTCAAGAAGTATCGAAACTAGAGTTTTGCAACCATAACTTAAACTTTGACAATATTTATCATAAGTGTTTCTGCACTCCGTAATGGTAGTGAAAATGCACTTCCAAGTGGATTTGAACATTGTGGAAATGTGATAACATGTAATTTTCCTATATAAATGTGATTTTAGTGATATATTTTAAGGTGGAAGTCCTGGAGGTAGAAATGCCAGTTGGAGCTCAAGAAGTTGCTTGTTCAGTGCCAAAAAAATATAATTTTGGACCCCTCACTGCAACTTGTCCAATAGATTTCTCTTGAAGCTTCCATTGGAGTGACCCAGTACAATTAGAGGGATTAAAGAGGTAGGGGAGGGATCTAATATTTCATGAAAATGACTTACATTTTTCATTTTGCACGTGTTTAAACTTAGGCTAAAAAATGCATTTTTCTTATATTGGGAAGGGTGTTCTTGAGGCCAAAATGGGTGGTGGGTTTATCAATCGAGCCTGATGGGAGGCCAATAACTTGGTCATAAACATTAACCTCCCCCACAGATGTGTTGGTAGTGTCAGTTTTTAGTCAAGAAGCATCAAAAGTAGAGTTTTATAACCACAACTTAAACTTTGACAACATTTGTTGTTAGTGTTTCCACGCTCCAGAACGGTAGTGAAAATGTACTTTCAAGTGGATTTGAACATCATGGATACGTGATAAAATATAATTTGCATATCTAGATGTGATTGTAGTGATAAATTTTTAGGTAGAGGTCTTCAAGGCAGAAATGCCAGTTAGAGCTCAAGAAGTTGCTTATTCAATGCCAAAAAGTTGCATTTTGAACCCCTCACTACAACTTGTTCAATATATTGCTCTCAAAGATTTCACCTAAGTTCTCTAGGATGTGATTAGAGGGATTAAAGACATAGGGGAGGGATTTAATAGTTCACATAAATGATTTATAGTTTTTATTTTACACGTGTTTGAACTTAGGCTAAAAAATTGCATTTTTCTTGTAGTAGGAAGGGTGTTCTTGAGGCTAGAATGGGTGGTGGGTATCCACCCCATTGGACATGTTTGAAGTGTCAATTTTTATTCAATAAGCATCAAAACTAGAGTTCTATAATGATAATTTAAACTTTGACAACATTCATTGTTAGTGTTTTTGGGCTCTAGAATGGTAGTGAAAATGCACTTCTATGCGGATTTGAACATCATGGTGGTGTGATAAAATATAATTTACCTATCTAGATGTGATCAAAGTGATATATTTACAGGTGGATGTCTTGGAGGTAGAAATGCTAGTTGGAGCTCAAAAAGTTATTTGTTCACTGCCAAAAAGTTACATTTTTAAACCCCTCACTGAAACTTGTCCAATGTATTGCTATCAAAGATTCTACTTTAATGATATAGGGTGTTATTAAAGGGCTTAAATAGACAAGGGAAGGATTTGATGGTTCATAAAAATGACTTACAATTTTTATTTTATGTGTGTTTGCACTTAGGCTAAAAATTTACATTTTTCTTGTATTGAGAAGGGTGTTCTTGAGGCTTGAATGGGTGATGGGTTTGTCAATCGGCCCTGATGGGAGGCAAAAAACTTGGTATTAGACATTATACACCCCTCTAGACATTTTAGAAGTGTCATTTTTTAGTCAGGAAGCATCGAAACTAAAGTTTTGTAACCACAACTTAAACTTTGACAACATTTATTGTTGTTAGTGTTTCCACACTCTAGAATGGTAGTGAAAATGCACTTCTAGGTGGATTTGAATGTCATGACAATGTGATAACATGGAATTTACCTATATGGATGTGATCAAAGTGATAGATTCATAAGTGGAGGTCTTGGAGGTAGAAATGCCAGTTGGATCTCTAAAAGTTACTTGTTCATTGCCAAAATGTTGTATTTTTGGACCCCTCACTGCAACTTGTCCAACAGATTGCTATCAAAGCTTACAACTAAGTAATTTGGGGTACAATTAGAGGATTTAAAGAGGTAGGGGAGGGATTTTATAGTTCAAGGAGATGACTTACAATTTTCATTTTATGCATGTTTAAACTTAGGATAAAAAATTGCATTTTCTTGTATTGGGAAGGGTGTTCTTGAGGCTAGAATGGGTGGTGGGTTTGTCAATCGGGCCTGATAAGAGACCAAGAACCTGGTCCTAGATGTTATCTTCCCCCTGAACATGTTGGTAGTGTCAATTTTTAATCAGGAATCATTGAAACTAGAGTTATGCAACCACATTTTAAACTTTGACAACTTAAACTAGAGACATAGAAACTTAATGAGTAATTGACCTATTGTTCTATTAGGTGGTATTAGGGAATGATATAAGGTGATGGAAGAATATAGTTTGAAATTGTTAGGTGAGATAATTTGTATTAAAAGGTCCTATAAGTCATGTAAAAGGGGGTTGAAGACATGTTATGTCAAAGTTATAAAGGTGATGATCCTTAAGAATCATGTTAACACTATCCTCACGTTGGATGTAAGAGCATAAGTTATATAACCACCCAAACTAACTTTGAATTTGGATGGATTGGAAGTTATAGGTGTTGTGTGGCATAGAAGGGATAGAGAAAAGAGAGAGAGGTGAGAGAGAGCTCTAAGACCACAACAAAATGGGGGCAATAAAGAGAAGATAACATACCTCTCAAAAGATGATGATCCAATCCTTTTCATGGGCTGTGTTTTGTAATCAAGATTGATAAAAGTGAATAAATATGGAATGATGTTATGTATCTATATTTCAAGGAATAGTATTGGATTGTCATCAATTTGTATATTATCTTTGAAAGGCCCTAGAGGCCATGATCAAGTCACTTTTGTGTGTATTGGTAGGTTTAAACAAGAGACTGTAGGTGAGTAGTTAGATGTCTAGGTTGGATTAAAAATAAGTAACAGATATTCATTACCCCATTATTTGAAAGGTTGCCTTGTTTATGCAGTTAGCACTCTGTTTGGTAGACTGTCAATGCCTTGTTATGCAATCAAACACCAAGAAAGGTTGATGTGTGCCTAAAGAAGGTAAATGTCCATGGAGTTGGTATAATTTGGTGTAATGGAGGAGAGTAAAAATCACTATAAATATCTTTTGGGAGTTTGGAACTATTGAACACAAACAAACTTAACATAATAGACCCCTATTTTACTCAGTTACCCTGTGTCTATTCGATTAGTGTGATAATGAAAGGATGTGTATGGTTGAGAAATTTTATGGTTTTGAACTTGATCAAATTCTAAGCACATGTAGGAGGAAAATTCATTGTGACAATAGTTCATTGGGGGTTGAATAACCTTTAAAGTGTAGACAATCCACTAAAGAGTGATAAATTTCTATGTTTTGAGTTGGTTGAAGTGAGTGAAGGTTGATCAAAGGCTCTTACATATTGGGGAATGTGGATAATTATAAAATAGACCTAAGGAAGATATTAGGTTCCTTTGGAAGGACTTAAAACTAAATAAAGTGAATTATGAAGCCTCTCGGCCTCTACAGATAGGTAACTAAGGTTTCAAACCCAAAAACCCTATAACTCCCATTCAAATCATGTAAAATTATTGAAATTTGGTATTCTAACATATTTTGATGCACCAAGAAGGATTAAATTAGTTTTTACTCTGTACAGTATGGATTTGTACATTTTTTATGATTGCATCATGAATAGAGGGATAGAAAGGGATAATTGGACAAGGGCTTATAAAGGAACAAGTACCTACATAGAGAATTAAATAATAGAACTTAGGAAGAGTTGTATCAAGATAGAGGGTGGTCTAAAATACTTTTGGATCTTCAAGGGAGTGGATATATTTTTCAAACAAAGTGAAAAGGTTAAAAAAAAGGTTACACGCCTAATGGGGTCATTAGTAGCTTTGTACGTGAAAATGAGTATTGAAGTGTGATTCAGGGTTTGAAGGAGGTTAAATCAAGTATGATATGATCATACATGATCAGCCATGGTAATTGATTGTGCTCATGACACCTATATCAATATTTGGTACTTGAAACCTAAGAGGATGTGAGAAGATAGTGAAAGAGTGAGAGAAAGTTTGTGAATGAAATGAATGAAATGAGTTAGAGAATGAATGTGAGAGGTTTGTAAAAGATCTAATGACACCAATAAGTGTCTAAAAAGTGTAAAATAAGTAGGTACAAAGAGAAGAAGGCCATTAAGCCTAAGTGATAAGAGAGTCATTATTCATTTCCACTACACACAATGAAATAAAAACTTTAATTTAAAAAAATATGGGAGATCTGAGATTTATAGAATTGAAAAAAATAAATTTTTAATACTCATTTGTGTACAACTTTAAATACGAGATCCAATAAATAATGGTTTGGAAGATTAAAACAACACTATACAATAATACACAATGGAATAAAAATTGAATATAAATTAGATAGATTTCCATGATAGGCATACAATATAGGCACATGTGTGCAATGTCAATAATACATAGATTGCCATGATAGGCATACAAAAAATTAAATCTACCAACATAATATCTAATGTTGGGTAAATGTCATATACACATATACAATAACAAAAATGTGTGAATTACCATATAGGCATACAAAAAAGTACATCTCATGTAAGACATCCTATTCATGAAATAGACTCCCTTTCTTTGCCTTCCTCGAAGAAGACTCTCTTTGAGATGTCTTGATAGTAGATGGAGACTCCTCTAATGCCTTGGATTGCTCCAAGGTCCAACTGTGGGTCCTATACTCATAGCTCACTTGTAGCTAAACCTATTCAAATAGAATAATTATTACAAAATTAACATAAAATACATTCAACCAATTGTTAAGAAATTAATTTTAAACTACAATAAAAAATCATTTAAACATGCACTTACTACAAACTCATGATCTTTCTCAATCTATTTTTCATGCTCAAACAAGTCAATGGTAGGGTCGGCTGTTCGAATAGGCATCTCAAATATGGAAGAAACATGAGAAGTTACCCTACTAATTATCTGACTGAGACTATCAAATGTCATAGGATAAACCTGCATACACAATACATTTACATAAGTTATATTTGCCCCAAGTATGTAGTAAATTTATTAAAACAAGTCTATTTTTACAATTCAAAATTATAAGTTAATATATACCTCTGTTAGTGCCTATGAAATGACATTGAAACAATAATGCCTATGTCTATCTTAACTCGTAGAGAGGGAAGAATGTCTACTTGAGCCATCAACTATTCATGTAAACAAGGTCTCACTTACTTTTATATGAAGTATCAAATATTATATATGGAAACCATGCATATCATGAAAATACAATGTAAACCATGAATCATGGAAGTGTAACTACCATAAAATGTGCATATCATGAAAAGACATTGTAAACCAAGAATCATGGAAGTGTAACTTCCATACAACATGCAATGGCAAAGAATATCAAGTAGTTTTCATGCTGGAGGTAATATAAAAATTGTAATACATGTAGGAAGTGTGAGTGGAAGAATAGGAGGTGGAAAGAAAAGTAGCACTTCGATAAGACAAAGTTAGGGAGAGAAAAGGAATAAGAGACATATCAAGAACTCTGTCCTTACTTGTAAAGCTTCTTTGGATAGAGTAAAATACCATTATATATTTACTCGGGAAAGGTTGAGCTACACATATATGGACATCATCCTTCTATTATATGTGTGATATCTGTTGTTCCCCAAAAATGTCACTCATTTTTGGAACAACATATGAGCTATTTTGGTCTTGCAGGGCCAAAAAATTATCTCTTCCCTTCTCAAATTTGTTCTGAGCTTTCAAATTCCTTATTTTTCAAGCTTTTTCAGTAAAGGGACTAGCAGGTTCAACAGGTTCAAAGGTTTTCTACGGGTGAGTTCAATCAAAAGAATCAATTTTCAACACTTAGTCATTTTCAGGATTGGTTCAGCGCCTTGGTCCAATCAAAAATGTCCATCGATGAGCATCTAAGCAAGGATTGAACCATTGAACCATCGAACCATTGAACCTTGAACCATTTTTGGTTCAACGAGTTCAATGGGTTCAAAGGTTCAACATCATCAGCAAGAGATAAGCGCATTTGTCAAAGGTTCAAAGTTCAACCACTTCAAGGTTCCACGGCTCCGAGCACTTAACGAGTTTCAAAGGCTTGAACCGTTGAACCTTGAACCATTTTGGTTCATCGGTTCAACAGGTTCAATGTTCAAACGGTTCAACAAGCTTGGTTCAAAGATATCAAAGAGACTTGGCTAAATCAAAATAATGAACCGATCGAACCGTTGAACCTTGAACTGCTTCATAGGTTCAATGGGTTCACGGGTTCAAAGGTTCAAAGGCAGCCTCAGTCAAGGAAAGGGGCGCACAAAAGAAAAGCCCAAGAGTGTAAAGTGCCAAGTGTCGATGGTGAAAGGTTTCAATATGATGCATTGGAAGATGCCATGTGTTCTTGGTGAGAATTAGCGGAAGCCAACAAGTGTCATCATCTGCGTGATTGCTAGAAATGAGCCCCGACTATTTCTGTGAGTGTTTCTAGAGTTCGGCGGAAGCTGCCACATGTCTTCTTATGCCAACTCTCAAAGGTTTCTAAGAGATCCTATGAATTAGGTGGATGCTTCCACGTGTCCTCACCTGTTCTAGTGGAATATGCCATGTGCCACTTGTTAAAAGTAGCAGAAGGCACCACGTGTCAAAGACGGAGCACTCCCAACGCAAAGATGCAGAGTCAAGGAAAGATTTCCTTTAGAAAAATTGTCCGAAGGAACTCCTTCAAACATTTTGTCTAAATGAAATAAAGGGATGATAGTCCTTTGAATAAATTGAAGCTCGAAGGCCACTCGGATGATCCAAAAGGGTAGGTACCCTTGTGGGGGACACTCAACACTCAAAAATAGATCCTGTTCAAGACCCCGAAGGGCAAGTTCCCTCTGGGAAGGGTCAAACCTCCAAGTGCAGTGGAAGTTTTCAAGTGTCACAAGCCAAGACATAGTCTCTACCAATTTCAAAGTAGTGGAACTCACCACGTGTCCCCTCCTAGTGCAACGAAAGCTGCCAAGTGTCTGCGTCTACGCTTCCAGCCTCTAACAAGTTTCAAAGCTTATTTTAATAAGCTTATTTCAAAGCTGTAGATGCCACCACATGTCTTCACCTGTGCCACAATGAAAAACAACCATAGCAAGCAAGAAAGATACAAAGGAGTTTCTAAGAAGAATGACAGGCCCGTAAATGTCAAATTTAGGACAACTGGCTAGCCATTAACCTTCAAAAGAGGAAAGACTTGCGGACGTTAAAATTGTTGCTAAAGTGTCTATTGATCTTTGTAGGCTTAAAACGTGGACCCGATGCATTCAAAGACCCTAAGGCTAGGGCCAAAAGAAAGAAGAGATAAAGAGGGAAACTCAGTAGGAGTTATTTCTAGTAGGTGAAGTAGTTCATCGGGTATATATTTGGGTCCTGCAAATATTGAAAGCATAGCCTGTTTGTCCCCTTTGGAATAAAGGTAGAGTAGACAGTTGCACGGCTAGAAGGTGATGGAATGAGTGATTCAGGCTCGAGAATAGACACTGAAGATGAACCAACATGCCACAATTAAGGTAGCCACCTTGCTCCAGCATGGCCCCCCTGACAGAACCAAAAATGCATCCAAGGCATTAATGCGCAGTATGAGTCACTCCATGGGACAAAGTGCCAAGCCTCTCTTGGCCTCTATATAATGTAATATCTTGCATCATTTTAAGAGAGATCTCTTTATGACTAGAAGCGAAACTCTACCCAAATTGAAAGGCATTACAGAGACTTTGAGCTCAGATTGTTGTTCATATTACTTTGTCTAAATCAGAAAGCAAGTTACTTTTAGACTTTGTGTTGTTATAGCTTGTGTCATTCCAGGAGATTGTTCTTATGTTTGTTTCCTGAATGTATTCTTGTTTATGCAATCTAACAAGTAGAGCTAGTGGAAGTGATAAATAAGGTGTCCTGAAGCCATCTACTTTCAGACTTTGTGATGTCATAGTTGTCTTCAGTATGTGTTTATTTTTTGTTTCTGTGTAAAGGACCTTGGGACGACTTTGTGCCCCCATTTTTCTTCATATCTCACTCTTGGGCAGTCAAGTGGAGACTTTGTGCTACATCTTAGATTGCTAGTTACCCTATATCCTATTACTTGTTACTTTCTACCTGAAAGATCCCTGTTGTTTGCACGAATAAGCACTTCTGAAAGAAGATAAGTGCCTTCTGTTGTTTCACTAGGATTTCTACTATCCAGGAAGGGATCTGGCTCTTGGCTGAATGTTACTTCTAAAAGAAGAGATGTACCTTCACCAATCACCCAATATTTCTCCTCTGTTAACATCATTCTCTAAAAAAAGAGAGATGGATGGTTTATCCTACCCCTGTGTCTTACTTTCTGCTTATATATATATATATATATATATATATATATATATATATATATATAGTTACCTCATTTTTAATAGGGAACCTCCCTTTGATGAGAGGAGAGATTTGTCCCCTTTTGATGTAGTAAACTCGCACATCTGGCCGACCAATCTCCTTATGCTTTGGTAATAGGAACTATTTTGCTCCCCAGTTAGCTGGTTGACAAAATATTCACCCAACAGTTTTTGGTGACTCCACTGAGGAAGAGCGTGCTCTTTTCTATTTTTGTTCTACAATCTGGCAACTCCATGTTATACCAAAAGTGAGAAGTCTCAAGGTGTTGTTGACCCTGCTTTTGAGTTAGTGTAACCGAGTAATTTTGAGTTGTTTCCTCCACAACCTCACCTTCAACGAACTAGGAGTCTTCCTCCTAGCCCTACCAGGTCACCAACATAAGGTAGAGCTTCTTTTTTTGCTGCTAGCTAAGCTTTGCGTATCCATACTCCACCCGAATTGGTGATCCCACTTTGACATAATCAAATCATGGCTCAAAGTCCCTGGGGTAACTCTTTTGGTCCACTAAATTTGACCCCACCTCTACATGAAGTTCCACACAGTTCAAGGAAGAATTTCCCTAAATTTTTTGGTGATGGAAAAGTTCACCCCGATGAACATATTGCTACCTTCAGCATAGCCTATGGTGTAATAGGGGTGGAATTTGAGGATGTTGTAGTCAAGATTTTCATGGAGACACTACAAAGTGTTGCTATAGACTGGTTCTACCACCTATAGATCGGATCAGTGACTGACTGGGACACACTCAAAGATAAATTTGAAGCCAGATTCAAACTTATAGATTATGCACATGCCTTGCTGGCCCAACTCATGCAGATGAAGGAGCCCCATGAACCTATGAGGGACTTCATTTCCAAGTTCGACAAGTTGAGGCACAAGATTCCCATGGTCGCCCAGCCTACACCTCAAAATCTAAAGTGTTTCTTTATCAACTCACAACTGCCTAAAGTGAGTTTCTTGCTGAGACAAGCTAGGCACATAGACCTTGCTACTGCTCAAGACTTGGCTATTGAGGTAGAAGATGACCTTATCTTTACAGGAAATATAAGGAGAGACCCTAATAAATATAAATCCTCTTCATCTTCTGAATACTCACCTACAGTCACCACCAACCCAATGGTACAAAAGCTAGCAAATGAAGTGTTGGCTCACATAAAGTAAATGGCACAAGAGATGTCATCTGCTCCTCATATAGAGATATGCCAAGGAGGACATTTTAGAATTAGGCATATCAAGGCCATGCTGCTAGAAATCAAGGATAGCTAAATCACCTTCCTCCTCCACAGAGGAACCTCGCCCTTAAAGCACCTCTAACCAACTCAGTAGTTGGATATTTTGAAGCTGAATCAGATTTCTCATTCTAGCTTTAGTTGAGTCTTGAAGATGACTCTAATCTCTTCACTGAGGAAGAAGAAGAATTAGATAGCGACTCCCAGATCAATTTTTTGAATTATCAAGACAAACCTGGAAGCGAAGGAAATGCAGCTGAGGGGTCATATGTTGTATTCACCTAGTCCAAGAATCAATCAACTCAACAAGCTGATAATGAGAAAGCAGAGAAGTGACCTCAACCAATAGTTTTGATTGCTAAGCGGGGATCCACTCTTCCTTTCTAATCGAAGGACCCAATGACTACTAGAAAGGTAAGTGCCCCTAACATTTTTTCACCTTTAAATTCAAATTCGTAGTCTAGTCCTCCCCCTTCTAAAATTCAAAAGGATGAACTCCCATCCTCTATGCCTAGTTCATTTCCAACATTTGATATCATTGACCATATAAAGAAGTCTAGAATTCAAATGTCTGAATTTGAATTTCTGTAGTCCCATCCTGAGCAATTACACAAATTGGTTTAGTGTGTTAAAAACCAGGTCATCCCTGTGGGACAAGCAATTTCCAAAGTAACACATGATCCCCCTAGGAATGCACCCACTAGGAACAATCTTGTCATTACCCTTCCTTCTGCTCCTGGTAGGACTAAACCTTTCTATGTCTCATTGTTGATAAATGGTCATCAGCTGAATAACTACATCATTGATTCTGGAGCTTTAGACAATGTCATGCCTACCAAAGTGGCTGAATCCCTTGGCCTCACACTGACCAAGACGTTTGGTAGATGTTTCTCCATGGAGAACAAGCAAGTACCACTGCTGGGGCAAATCAAAGATGCATAATTTGTATTTGCAGCCTTTTCAGACAAAAGAATCAAGATGACTGTCTTGGTAGCCGACGTCCCAGCATCATATGGCATGCTTCTTGGGCAGAATTTTTGCAAGGACGTTGGTGGTGAATTGAGCATGGATTTATCAGAGGTGAGGATTCCAGTCAAAGGTGTTATGAAGAGGCTGCTCCTTAAAAAAGAAGTGAAATACGTGGTTACCCAGATCTCAGCACTTGAAGCTCAAATTTTGTTTGAATCTTCAGGCATGGGTAACTACTTTCTATTCACGGATGAAGTTCTTGAAGCATCTGATAAATCTCCTGTAGGTGACGACTTGGAAATGCATTCATCTAGAATAATAGGAGAATTGGTGGGGTGCAATACCGATGTGGAAGTATCTCCAACTCTAAATGAAGAAGATTTCAAAGAAAAAGCAGTGTCTAATGAGGTATGGATTTTTTAGTTTGATGGAAACTGCTCCTCTACCAATTCAGGAGCTAGGGTGGTGTTGATATCTCCAAAAGGGGATATTTTTCCTTCATCCTACAAGTTGCAGTTCAGCAACACTAGTAACATAGCTGAGTATGAATCTTTGTTGCTTGGATTGAAAGTTGCTAAGGACAAAGGCATCAAACTCCTTCATGTTAAAGGAGATACTGAATTGGTGGTTTGTCATGTGAGGAACCTGTATCAAACTAAGAATGAGAGATTGCGCCACTACCTCAATCTAGTCTGGGACCAAATTGAAAGTTTTGATGCTTTCAGCATCTCTGCAGTTCCTAGAGAATTCAATGATCAGGCTGATGCACTGGCTGTTTCAGCTACTCTCTTGGTCCCCCACCCAGACTTCAAAGGAGACAAGTACACTATTAAGCTGGTCTTTCAGCCAAGTGTGCCTGATAATGCTAGTCATTGGCAAGTGTTCAACAATGACAACCAAATCATTGCCTTTCTAGAGCAAAAGGACAACTTTGAATGGTTGCATTTTGAAGGCAGTGAACCTCAAAAGCCTAAATTGATTCCTAAATCCAGTTCAAGCATAGGTGAGGAGTTCTTACAACTTAAAGGGAATAATATTCCCAAAGGCTTGGCTTCCCTTGAGAAGCTGTTTGATAAGCATGATAGATTCATCAAATAGCAGAAAATGGATTCAAGCTCCTCTCAAGAGTTTGATCAAGTAAATCTGGGAACCAAAGAAGACCCCAAGATGGTGAACATTCAAAAATGTTGTACTCCTGAAGAGAAGTTTAAGTTCACCACTTTGCTCAACCAGTACATGGATGTCCTAGCATACTCTTATGATGACCTGAAGTCACTCTGGCCTGAAGTCACTCTGGCCTGATGAGATTCGACATGACATTCCTCTCAAGGCTGATTCAACACCTTACAGGCAAAATTCTAGGCAGTATAATCCAAAAATATCAGGTACTATTTTATCTGAGATACAAAAGATGCTAAATGTCAAGATAATCTTCCCAATCCATCATTCCACATGGGCTGTCAATATAGTGCCTGTATGAAAGAAGAATGGCAAAATTCACCTCTGTGTGGATTTTAGGAATTTAAATCAGTCATCCTTGAAGGATAACTATCATCTGCCTATCATGGACCATGTACTTCAGATAGTAACAGGTTCAGATATGTTATCAATGCTAGATGGCTTCTCAAGATATAATCAGGTTAAAGTTGGTGAGGTAGACCAGCATTAGACTACTTTCACCACACCCTAGGGCACGTTTGCATATAGAAGGATGCCTTTTGGCTTGATAAATGCTGGCACCACCTTCCAAAGAGCCATGGACCTTGCCTTCAAGGATGAGATGGGTAAGTTCATCATAGTTTATCTTGATGACTTGACTATCTTTTCTAAGCATCTTCCAGATTATGCGCGCCACTTGTAACAAGTGCTGGAATGTTGCTACGAGAATGTCATTTCTTTAAACCCCAAGAAGTCAATTTTTGGAGTAACAAAGGGGAAACTTCTTGGACACATTGTGTCCAAAAGGGGCATAAAGATTGACTCAGATAGAGTCAAGTCTATCTAAGAACTTTCTTTGCCCACAAGTAAGATTGTTGTTCACTCTTTCTTTGGAAAGGTGAATTTATTATGGAGGTTCATCCTTGAATTTGCTGAGAAAACCAAACACATTGTAAACATGATCAAGGGAAAGGCCACCTTTAGCTAGACTGAAGAAGGCAAGCTAGCCTTTGAGGATATCAAGACTGCCATTGCCCACGCCCCAATTCTGGTTTATCCAGACTATAACAAAGAGTTCATTATATATAGTTACGCTTTAGAACACACACTTTCAACAATCTTGGTTCAACAGAATAAATAAGATATGTAATCTCCCATTTCCTTCATGAGCTATCCTCTCAAAGCTCATGCGCTGAAGTACTTGAACATGGAGAAGCATGCTTATGTAGTGGTGAAGGCAGTGAAGCATTTCCTCTTCTACATCTTGAATTCACGAGTTACTGCCCTGGTTCCTGATACCACAGTCAAATCCATACTGACTCAACAAGAGTTTGGGATGAAAAGAGGCAATTGGGTTGTAAAAATCCAAGAGTTTGATCTGGTCATCAAGCCAACAAAGCTGGTGTGTGGGAAGGAGCTGTGCCAACTAATTGTTGATAACAAGCCAGGAGGAACAAAACATGAAGAGTCAGAGGTGGAAGAGACACCAACAGTCCTCTTTGTCTCCACCACGAATGAGTGGTATTTAGGTATTGCTCATTTCCTTAGTTATGGTGAGTGTCCTGCTCACCTATCTTATAAAGAAAGGAGAACCATCAAGCTAAAAGCTACAAATTTTGTCCTCTGGGACAACTACCTATACAAGAGGAGCCTTGATGGAGTGTTCCTTCACTATGTGGACAAGGAGTAGAAAATCCAACTTTTGATGTCCTTCCATAATTCGGCCTGTGGAGGACATTTTTCTACTCCTATGACTGCCCACAAGATCCTGCGAGCTAGGTACTACTGGCTAACTCTCTTTCAGGATGCATACAAATGGGTTAGGGAGTGTGAACTATGCCAGCAATTTGTCGGAAGACCCAAGTTCGCTACCCTGCCTCTCAAGCCAGTGGTCATAGAGGAGCCATTCCAGCAATGGGGAATTGACTTTATTGGTGCTGTAAACCCATCTTCAAGTGCTGGACATGATTATGTCCTTACAGCGATAGACTACTTCACCAAATGGGTGGAAGTTGTTCCAACCAAACATGTTACTTCAGAAGTAGTATGCAATTTCCTCAAAGAGAACATCATATCTAGGTTTGGGGTCCCGACCAAGATTGTCACTGACAATGCAGCTTGTTTCACTTCCTAGGAGATTACTCAATTATGTTTCTACTATGGAATTACACTCCCCCACTCTTCTGATTACTTTCCATAAGGGAATAGACAGGTTGAATCAAGCAATAAGAACCTGGTGACTATCATCAAAAAGATGGTGGATGACAACCAAAGCATGTGGCATAGAGCATTGGTTGATGCTCTATGGGCAGACAGAATTACACCAAAGAGGGCAATTGGTATGTCTCTTTTCCAACTTCTTTATGGACTCAATGCTGAAATACCAATCACCCTAGAATTGCCAGCATTGAAATTGGCCAAGGCAATTGAAGATCAAACATATGAAAGTGCCCTTGATAAGAGGATCATGTGCCTGACTGAGCTGGAAGAGCAAAGAACTGCAGTGGTGGACTGAATTGCCACCCTTCAAGGTCTAGTGAAGAAGCTCTTCGACCAGAAAGCAAAGAACCGTGATTTCTAGATTAGAGATCAAGTCCTGCTGTGGGATAAGAGAAGAGAACCAAAGGGGATGCATGGAAAGTTTGATTCCCTATGGAGGGGCCCTTTTACTATTCATCAGCTCAAAAGTGAAAATAGTTTCCTGTTAAAGTATCAAGATGGCACTTTATTTTCTCTACCTCACAATGGGCAACATCTGAAGCACTTCAACTCTTAAAGTATTCGATGAGTTCCCCTGTACATATGTATATTTGTATAGTCTTTTGTTTCTATTTTGTTCTTTTCGTTTTCAATCTTTGGAGCCTTTATTTTTGGGTATCATGACTCTGTAACCCAATTGCACACTTCAAGACACTGGAGATTCTGGTTTCTACTCCCCTCAGCTGTTCTAAGTTTTCATCTGAAGGAAGTTCCCCAACTGGAGCTAGTTGTTGTTCCCCAAAAATGTCACTCATTTTTGGAACAACATATGAGCTATTTTGGTCCTGCAGGGCCAAAAAATTATCTCTTCCCTTCTCAAAATTTGTTTTGAGCTTTCAAATTCCTCATTTTTCAAGATTTTTTAGTAAAGGGGCTAACAGGTTCAAAGGTTTTTTGCAGACGAGTTCAATAAAAAGAACCAATTTTCAACACTTAGTCATTTTCAGGATTGGTTCATCGCCTTGGTCCGATCAAAAGTGTCCATTGGTGAGCATCTAAGCAAGGATTGAACCATTGAACCATCAAACAGTTGAACCTTGAACCATTTTTGGTTCAATGAGTTTAATGGGTTTAAAGGTTCAATGTCATTAGCAAGAGTTAAGCGCATTTGTCAAAGGTTCAAAGTTTAATCACTTCAAGGTTCCACGGCTTCGAGCACTTAACGAGTTTCAAAGGCTTGAATTGTTGAACCGTTGAACCTTGAACCATTTTGGTTCATCAGTTCAACGGGTTCAACATTCAAATGGTTCAATAGGCTTGGTTCAAAGATATCAAAGAGACTCAGCTAAATCAAAAGAATGAACCAACCAAACTATTGAACCTTGAACTGCTTCATAGGTTCAATGGGTTCACGGGTTCAAAGGTTCAAAGGTAGCCTCAGTCAAGGAAAGAGGCGTGCAAAAGAAAAGCCTGAGAGTAGAAAGTGCCAAGTATCAACGACATAAGGTTTCAATATGATGCAATGGAAGATGCTACGTGTCCTTGGTGAGAATCCATGGAAGCCAACAAGTGTCATCATCCACGTGATTGCTGGAAATGAGCCTCGACTATTTCTGTGAGTGTTTATAGAGTTCAGTGGAAGCCACCACGTGTCTTCTTCAGCCAGACTCTCAAAGGTTTCTAAGAGATCCTATGAATTAGGTGGATGATTCCACGTTTCCTCACCTATTCCAATGGAAGATGCCACATGCCACTTGTTAAAAGCAGTGGAAGGTGCCACGTGTCAAAGATGGAGCACTCCCAATGCAGAGATGTAGAGTCAAGGAAAGATTTCCTTCAAAAAAATTGTCTGAAGGAACTCCTTCAGACATTTTGTCTGAAGGAAATAAAGGGACAATAGTCCTCCAAAGAAATTGAAGCTCGAAGGCCACCCAGATGATCCAAAAAGTTAGGTACCCTTGCGAGGGACACTCAAAAATAGACCGTGTTCAAGACCCCGAAGGGCAAGTTCCCTCCGAGAAGGGTCGAGCCTCAAAGTGCAATAGAAGTTGTCAAGTGTCAAGCTGAGACACAGTCTCTATCAATTTCAAAGCATCAAAACTTGCCACATGTCCCCTCCCAGTGCAGCGGAAGCTACCAGGTGTCTAAGTCTGCGCTTCCAGCCTCTAACAAGTTTCAAAGCTTATTCTAATAAGCTTATTTCAAAGCCACAGATGCCGCCACGTGTCTTCACCTATGCCATAGTGGAAATCACCCATAGCAAGCAAGAAAGATACAAAGGAGTTGCTAAGAAGAATGATAGGCCTGCAAACGTCAAATTTAGGATGACTAGCTAGTCGTTAACCTTTAAAAGAGGAAAGACCCGCAGACGCCAAATTTGTTGCTAAAGTGTCTGTTGATCTTTGTAGGCTTAAAATGCAGACCCGATGCATTCAAAGACCCTAAGGCTAGGGCCAAAATAAAGAATTGATAAAGAGGGAAACTCAGCAGGAGTTATTTCCAGTAGGTGAAGCAGTTCACCGGGTAGATATTTAGGGCTTGCAAACATTGAAAGCATAGCCTGTTTGTCCCCTTTGGAATAAAGGCAGAGAAGACAGTTGCGTGGCTAGCAGGTGATGGAATGAGTGATTTAGGCTTGAAAATAGACATTGAAGATGAACCAACACTCCACAGTTAAGGCAGCCGCCCTGCTCCAGCATGGCCCCCTTGACAGATCCAAAAATGCATCCAAGGCATTAATGCACAGCATGAGTCACTCCATGGGACAAAGTTCCAAGCCTCTCTTGGCCTCTATATAATTTAATCTCTTGGCCTTCTATTGTTTCACCAAGATTGCTACTATCCAGGAAGGGATCTGGATCTTGGTTGAATTTTACTTCTGAAAGAAGAGAAGTACCTTCACCAATCACCCAAGATTTCTCTTATGTTTTTTAACATCATCTCTGAAAAAAGAGAGATAGATGGTTTATCCTACCCCTGTGTCTTACTTTCTGCTTATATATATAGTATATAGCTGCCTCATATTTAATAGGGAACCTCCTCTTGATGAGAGGAGAGATTTGTCCCATTTTGATGTAGTAAACCTACACATCTAGCTGACCAATCTCCCTATGTTGTGGTGATAGGAACTATTTTTCTCCCCAGTTAGCTGGTCGACAAAATATTCACCCAACAGTTTTTGGTGACTCCGCTGGGGAAGAGCACGTAGCTTGAAGTCTCAAGCTTCAAGCTGCAACATATCCTGCTCTTTTCCATTTTTGTTCTACAATCTAGCAACTCCATGTTATACCAAAATCCAGAAGTCTTAAGGTGTTGTTAACCCTGCTTTTGAGTTGGTGCAGCAGAGTAATTTTGAGTTGTTTCCTCCACAACCTCACCTTCAACGAACTAGGAGTCTTCCTCCTAGCCCTACCAGGTCACCAACACAAGGCAGATCTTCTTTTTCTACTGCTAGTCGAGTTTTGCCTATCCATACTCCACCCAGATTGGTGATCCCACTTTGACATAATCAAATCATGGCTCAAGGCCCCTGGGGTAACTCTTTTGGTCTGCTAAATTTTACCCCACCTCTACATGAACTTCCACGCAGTTCAAGGAAGAATTTCCCTAAGTTTTTTGGTGATGGGAAAGTTCACCCCGATGAACATATTTATGCCTTCAACATAGCCTGTGGTGTGATAGGGGTGGAATTTGAGGATGTTGCAGTCAAGATTTTCATGGAGACACTACAAGGTGCTACTGTAGACTGGTTCTACCACCTATAGGCTAGATCAGTGATTGACTGGGACACACTCAAAGATAAATTTGAATCCAGATTCAAACCTACAGAACATGCACATGCCTTATTGGCTCAGCTCATGCAGATGAAGAAGGAGCCCCATGAACCTATGAGGGACTTCATTGCTAGGTTCGACAAGCTGAGGCACAGGATTCCCATGGTCGCCCAGCCTACACCTCAGAATTTAAAGTGTTTTTTCATCAACTCACAACTACCTAAAGTTAGTTTCTTGCTGAGATGAGCTAGACACATAGACCTTGCTGCTACTCAAGACTTGGCTACTGAGGTAGAATATGACCTTATCTTGGCAGAAAAGATAAAGACAGACCCTAATAAAGGTAAATCCTCTTCATCTTCTGAATACTCACCTACAGTCACCACCAACCGAATGGTACAAAAGCTAACAAATGAAGTGCTGGATCTCAAAAAGCAAATGGCGCAAGGGATGTCATCTACTCTTGCATACAGAGATATGCCAAGGAGAACATTTTAGAATCAGGCGTACCAAGGCCATGCTGGCAAAAATCAAGGATAGCTAAATTGCCTTCCTCCTCCACAAAGGAAGCTCACCCTTTAAGCACCTCCAACTAACTCAACAATTGGATATCTTGAAGCTGAATCGGATTTCTCATTCCAGCCTGAGTTGAGTCTTGAAGATGATGCTAATCTCTTCACTGAGGAAGAAGAAGAATTAGCTGGTGACTCCCAGATCAGTTTCCTAAATTATTAGGATGAACCTGGAAGTGAAGGAAATGCAGCTGAGGGGTCATATGATGTATTCACCCGATCCAAGAATCAATCAACTCAACAAGATGATAATGAGAAAGCAGAGGAGCAACCTCAACCAACAGTTTTAATTTCTAAGCAGGGATCCACTCTTTCTTTCCAATCGAAGGACCTGGTGACTGCTAGAAAGGTAAGTGCCCCTAACATTTCTGCACCTTAAAATTCAAATTCGCAATCAGTCCTCTCCCTTCTAAAATTCAAAAGAATGAACTCCCATCCTCTATGCTTAGTTCGTTTACAACATTTGATATCATTGACCATATAAAGAAGTCCAAAATTCAAATGTCTGAATTTGAATTTTTGCAGTCCCATCCTGAGCAATTACACAAATTGGTTCAGTGTGTTAAAAACTAGGCCATCCCTGTGGGACAAGCAATTTCCAAAGTAACACATGATCCCCCCAAGAATGCACCCACCAGGAATAATCTTGTCATTACCCCTATGGCTACTCCTGGTAGGACTAAACCTTTCTATGTCTCATTGCTGATAAATGGTCATCAACTGAATAACTGGATCATTGATTCTAGAGCTTCAGACAATGTCATGCCTGCTAAAATGGCTAAATCCCTTAGCCTCACACTGACCAAGATGTTTGGTACATGTTTCTCCATGGAGAACAAGCAAGTACAACTGTTGGGGCAAATCAAAGATGCACAATTTGCATTTGCAACCTTTCCAGACAAAAGAATCAAGATGATTGTCTTGGTAGCCGATGTCCCAGCATCATATGACATCCTTCTCGGGCAAAATTTTTGTAGGGATGTTGGTGGTGAATTAAGCATGGATTTATCACAGGTGAAGATTCCAGTCAAAGGTGTTATGAAGAGGATAATCCCTGAGAAAGAAGTGAAATACTTGGTTACCCAGACCTCAGCCCCTGAAGCTCAAATTCTATTTGAGTCTTCAGGCATGGGTAACTACTTTCTATTCACAGATGAAGTTCATGAGGCATCTGATAAAGCTCTTACAGGTGAGAACCTAGAAATGCATTTAGCTGGAACAACAAGAGAATTGGTGGGGTGCAATATCGATGTGGAAGTATCTCCAACTCCGAATGAAGAATATTTTAAAAAAAAAGCAGTGTCTAATGAGGTATGGATTCTGGAGTTTGATAGCAATTGCTCCTCTACCGGTTCAGGAGCTGGGGTGGTGTTGATAGCTCCACAAGGAGATATTTTTCCTTCATCCTAAAATTTGTAGTTCAGCAACACTAATAACACAGCTGAGTATGAATCTCTGTTGCTTGGATTGAAAGTTGCTAGGGACAAAGGCATCAAACTCTTTCATGTTAAAGGAGATGCTGAATTGGTGGTTTGTCAGGTGAGGAACCTGTATCAAATCAAGAATGAGAGATTGCGCCATTATCGCAATATGGTCTGAGACCAAATTGAAAGCTTTAATACTTTTTGCATCTCTGTAGTTCCTAGAGAATTTAATGACCAGGCTGATGCATTGGTTGTTTTGGCTACTCTCTTAGTCCCCCACCCAGACTTCAAAGGAGACAAGTACACTATTAAGCTGGTCTTTCGGCCAAGTGTGCCTAATAATGCCAATCATTGGCAAGTGTTCAACAATGACAACCAAATCATTGCCTTCCTGGAGTAAAAGGACAGCTTTGAATAACTGCATTTTGAAGGCAATGAACCTCAAAACCCTAGACTGACCTCTGAATCTAGTTCAAGCACAGGTGAGTTCTTACAACTTAAAGGGAATATGATTCCTAAAGGCCTGGTTTCCCTTGAGAATCTATTTGATAAGCATGATAGATTCATCAAACAATAGCAAATGGATTCAAGCTCCTCTCAGGTGTTTGATTAAGTAAATCTGGGAACCAAAGAAAACCCTAAGATGGTGAACATTGGGAAATGTTGTACTCCTGAGGAGAAGTTCAAGTTCACCACTTTGCTCAACTAGTACATGGACGTCCTAACGTACTCCTATGATGACCTGAAGTCACTCTGGCCTGATGAGATTCGACATGACATTCCTCTCAAGGTTGATTCAACACCTTACAGGCAAAAGTCTAGGTAGTATAATCTGAAAATATTAGGTACTATTTTATCTGAGATACAAAAGATGCTAAATGCCAGGATAATCTTCCCAATCCATCATTCCATATGGATTGTCAATATAGTGCCTGTACGGAAGAAGAATGACGAAATTCACCTCTGTGTGGATTTTAAGAATTTAAATCAGTCATCCTTGAAGGATAACTACCCTCTGCCTATCATGGACCAAGTACTTCAGACAGTAACGGGTTTAAAGATTTTATCAATGCTAGATGGCTTCTCATGATATAATCAGGTTGAAGTTGGTGAGGTAGACCAGCATAAGACTGCTTTCACCACACTCTGGAGCATGTTTGCCTATAAAAAGATGCCTTTTGGCTTGATAAATGCTGGCACCACCTTCCAAAGAGCCATGGACCTTGTCTTCAAAGATGAGATGGGTAAGTTCATCATAGTTTATCTTTTTGACTTGACTGTCTTTTCTAAGCATCGCCCAGATCATGTGTGCCACTTGTAACAAGTGTTGGAATGCTGCCACCAGAATGGTATTTCCTTGAACCCCAAGAAGTCAATTTTTGGAGTAATAGAGGGGAAACTTCTCAGACACATTGTGTCTAAAAGGGGCATAAAAATTGACTCAGACAGAGTCAAGTCTATCCAAGAACTTGCCTTGCCCACAAGTAAGACTGTTGTTCACTCTTTCTTTGGAAAGGTGAATTTCTTACAGAGGTTCATCCCTGAGTTTGCTGAGAAGACCAGACACATTGTAAACATGATGAAGGGAAAGGCCACCTTCAGCTGGACTGAAGAAGGCAAGCTAGCCTTTGAGGATATCAAGACTGCCATTGCCCATGCCCCAATTTTGGTTTGTCCAGACTATAACAAAGAGTTCACCATATACAGTTATGCTTCAGAACACACACTTTAAGCAATTTTGGTTCAACAAAAAAAATAAGGTATGGAATCTCCCATTTCCTTCATGAGTTGTCCTCTCAAAGCTCATGAACTGAAGTACTCGAACATGGAGAAGCATGATTATGCAGTGGTGAAGGCAGTGAAGCATTTTCACTTCTACATCTTGAATTCACAAGTTACTGCCCTAGTTATTGATACCACGGTCAAATCCATACTAACTCAACAGGAGTTTGGGATGAAAAGAGGCAATTGGGTTGCAAAAATCCAAGAGTTTGATTTGGTCATCAAGCCAACAAAGCTGGTGTGTGGGAAGGGGTTGTGCCAACTAATTGTTGATAACAAGCCAGGAGGAACAAAACATGAAGAGTCAGAGGTGGAAGACACACCAACAGCCTTCTTTGTCTCCACTACGAATGAGTGGTATTCAAGTATTGCTCATTTCTTTACTTATGGTGAGTGTCCTACTCACCTATCTTATAAAGAAAGGAGAACCATCAAGCTGAAAGCTACAAATTTTGTCCTCTGGGACAATGGCCTATATAAGAGGAGCCTTCATGGAGTGTTCCTTCACTGTGTGGACAAAGAGCAACAAAGCTAACTTATGAAGTCCTTCCACAATTCAGCCTGTGGAGGACATTTTTCTACTCCTGTGACTGCCCAGAAGATCCTGTGAGCTAGGTACTACTAGCCAACTCTCTTTCAGGATGCATACAAATGGGTTAAGGAGTGTGAACTATGCCAGAAGTTTGTCAGAAGACCCAAGTTAGTTGCCCTGCCTCTTAATCCAGTGGTCACAGAGGAGCCATTTCAGCAATGGGGAATTGACTTTATTGGTGTTGTAAACCCATATTCAAGTGCTGGACATGATTATGTCCTTACAATGATAGACTACTTCACTAAATGGGTGGAAGCTGTTCCAACCAAACATGCTACTTCAGAAGTAATATGCAATTTCCTCAAAGAGAACATCATATCTAGGTTTGGTGTCCTGACCAAGATTGTCACTGACAATGTAGCTTGTTTCACTTTCCAGGAGATTACTCAATTCTGTTTCTACTATGAAATTACACTCTTCCACTCTTCTGATTACTTTCCACAAGGGAATGGACAGGCTGAATCAAGTAATAAGAACCTGGTGACTATCATCAAGAAGCTTGTGGATGACAACTAAAGGATGTGGCATAGAGCATTGGTTGATGCTCTATGGGCAGACAAAATTACACCAAAGAGGGAAATTGGTATGTCTCATTTCCAACTTCTTTATGGATGCAATACTAAAATACCAATCACCCTAGAATTGCTAGCATTGAAATTGGCCAAGGAAATTAAAGATCAAATGTATGACAACACCCTTGATAAGAAGATCATGTGCCTGACTGAGTTGGAAGAGCATAGAATTGTAGTGGTGGACCGAATTGCCGCCCATCAAGGTCTGGTGAAGAAACTCTTCGACCAGAAATCAAAGAACCGTGATTTCCAGATTGGAGATCAAGTCCTGCTGTGGGACAAGAGAAGAGAACCAAAGGGGATGCATGAAAAGTTTGATTCCCTGTGGAGGGGCCCTTTTACGATTCATCAGCTCAATAGTGAAAATAGTTTCCTGTTAAAGTATCAGGATGGCACTTTATTTTCTCTGCCTCACAATGGGCAACATCTGAAACACTTCAAATCTTGAAGTATCAGATGAGTTCCCTTGTACATATGTATATTTTTATAGTCTTTTGTTTATGTTTCGTTCTTTTCATTTTCATTTTTTGGAGCCTTTCTTTTTGGGTAGCATGACTCCGTAGCCCAATGACACACTTCAAGACACTGGAGATTTTGGTTTCTACTCCCCTCAGCTGTTCTAAGTTTTTATCTGAAGGAAGTTCCCCAACTGGAGCCAGCTATTGTTCCCCAAAAATGTCACTCATTTTTGGAACAACATATGAGCTATTTTGGTCCTGCAGGGCCAAAAAATTATCTCTTCCCTTCTCAAAATTTGTTTTGAGTTTTCAAATTCCTCATTTTTCAAGCTTTTTCAGTAAAGGGACTAGCAGGTTCAATAGGTTCAAAGGTTTTCTGCAGGCGATTTCAATCAAAAGAACCAATTTTCAATACTTAGTCATTTTTAGGATTGGTTCATCACCTTGGTCCAATCAAAAATGTCCATCGGCGAGCATCTAGGCAAGGAACCATTGAACCTTGAACCATTTTTGGTTCAACGAGTTTAATGGGTTCAAAGGTTCAACATCATCAGTTAGAGCTAAGTGTATTTGTCAAAGGTTCAAATTTCAACCACTTCAAGGTTCCAGGGCTCTGAGCACTTAACGAGTTTCAAAGGCTTGAACCGTTGAACCTTGAACCATTTTGGTTCATTGATTCAATGGGTTCAACGTTCAAATGGTTCAACAGGCTTGGTTCAAAGATATCAAAGAGACTCAGCTAAATCAAAAGAATGAACTGACCGAACCGTTGAACCTTGAACCGCTTCATAGGTTCAATGGGTTCACGGGTTCAAAGGTTCAAAGGCAGCCTCAGTCAAGGAAAGGGGTGCACAAAAGAAAAGCCCAAGAGTGGAAAGCACCAAGTGTCGACGATGGAAGGTTTAAATACGATGTAGTGAAAGACGCCATGTGTCCTTGGTGAGAATCGGTGGAAGCCAACAAGTGTCATCATTTGCGTGATTGCCAGAAATGAGCCCTGACTATTTATGTGAGTGTTTCTAGAGTTCGGCGGAAGCCACCACGTGTCTTCTTCCACCAGAATCTCAAAGGTTTCTAAGAGCTCCTATGAATTAGGTGGATGCTTCCATGTGTCCTCACCTATTCCAACAAAATATGCCACATGCCACTTGTTAAAAGCAGCGAAAGGCACCACGTGTCAAAGACGGAGCACTCCCAACACAGAGATGCAGAGTCAAGGAAAGATTTCCTTCAGAAAAATTGTCCAAAGGAAATAAAGGGATGATAGTCCTTCAAAGAAATTGAAGCTTGAAGGCCACTCGGATGATCCAAAAAGGTAGGTACCTTTGCGAGGGACACTCGACACTCAGAAATGGACCCTGTTCAAGACCCCAAAGGGCAAGTTCCCTCCGAGAAGGGTCAAGCCTCAAAGTGCAGTGAAAGTTGCCGAGTGTCACAAGCCAAGACACAGTCTCTACCAATTTCAAAGCAGTGGAACTCGCCACGTGTCCCCTCCCAGTGTAGTGGAAGTTGCCAAGTGTCTGCGTCTACACTTCTAGCCTCTAACAAGTTTCAAAGCTTATTCTAATAAGCTTATTTCAAAGCCACGAATGCCGCCATGTGTCTTCACCTTCACCACAGCGGAAAGTAGCCATAACAAGCAAGAAAGATACAAAGGAGTTACTAAGAAGAATGACAGGCTCACAAATGTCAAATTTAGGACGACTGGGTAGCCGTTAACCTTCAAAAGAGGAAAGACCCGCAGACGTCAAATTTGTTGCTAAAGTGTCTTTTGATCTTTGCAGGCTTAAAACGTGGACCCGATGCATTCAAAGACCCTAAGTCTAGGGCCAAAAGAAAGAAGAGACAAAGAGGGAAACTCAGCAGGAGTTATTTCCAGCAGGTGAATCAGTTCGCCAGGTAGATAATTGGGGCCTGCAAATATTTAAAGCGCACCCTGTTTGTCCCCTTTGGATAAAGGCAGAGTAGATAGTTGCCTAGATAGCAAGTGATGGAATTAGTGATTCAGGCTTGGGAATAGACACTTAAGATCAACCAACATGCCACAGTTAAGGCAGCCACCCTACTCTAGCATGCCCCCCTGATAGAACCAAAAAAGCATCCAAGGCATTAATGCGCAACATAAGTCACTCCATGGGACAAAGTGTTAAGCCTCTCTTGGCCTCTATATAATGTAATCTCTTGCATCATTTTAAGAGAGATCTCTTTATGATTAGAAGCGAAACTCTGCCCAAATTAAAAGGCATCACTGAGACTTTGAGCTCAGATTGTTGTTCATATTACTTTGTTTGAATTAGAAAGCAAGTTACTTTCAGACTTTGTGTTGTTATAGCTTGTGTCATTCTAGGAGATTGTTCTTATGTCTGTTTCCTGAATGTATTCTTGTTTATGCAATCTAACAAGCAGAGCTAGTGGAAGTGATAAAGAAGGTGTCCTGAAGCCAGCTGCTTTTAGACTTTGTGTTGTCATAGTTGTCTTCAGTATGTGTTTATTTTCTATTTCTGTGTAAAGGACCTTGGGATGACTTTGTGCTCCCATTGTTCTTCATATCTCACTCTTGGGAAGTCAAGGTGGAGACTTTGTGCTACATCTTAGATTGTTGGTTACCATGTATCATGTTACCTATTACTTTCTACTTGAAAGATTTCTATTGTTTGCAAGAATAAGCACTTCTGAAAGAAGAGAAGTACCTTCTGTTGTTTCACCAAGATTTATACTATCCAGAAAGGGATCTGGCTCTTGGCTGAATTTTACTTCTGAAAGAAGAGAAGTACCTTCACCAATCACCCAGGATTTCTCCTCTGTTTGTTAACATCATCTCTGAAAAAAGAGAGATGGATGATTTATCCTACCCCTGTGTCTTACTTTTTGCTTATATATAGTATATAGCTGCCTCATATTTAATAGGGAACCTCCTCTTGATGAGAGGAGAGATTTGTCCCCTTTTGATGTAGTAAACCTGCACATCTGGCCGACCAAACTCCCTATGCTGTGGTGATAGGAACTATTTTGCTCCCCAGTTAGCTGGTTGACAAAATATTCACCCAACAATATCAATCATCTATATCTCTATATATAATACATGGATTGATGTCACAATCACTTATAATAGATGGATGACAAGTGATTTTTGGGAAAGCACCTAACCAATAGAAAGGAGTGAGCCATGGTGAATCCAGCTCTTGACAAAGGTGTGTGTAAATAACATTCTACCAATAGGTCGAGGAAGGGAGGTCCTTGTCCAATATATCAAGTTTTAGCCATCTAAATATATTGTCTTGTTTTGGCTCAAGAGAAAGAAATTGGCAAATAGTTTGGATCTTGAATTGGAAGAAACTGCAAGGTGTAATTATTGAGAATGACACATATTTTAGTATCAACAAAAATGGTGCCTCTCCCCAAAAACTTGTCAATGGGGCTACAAGTTGTTGAGACCCAATGCAATGTTTTTTGGCATAAGGAATTTACAGTCCCCCTTTCCCTAAATTTACCCCTTCCTACAAACGACACCTCTTAAATTGGTCATCAAATATTATAAACATGTATTTAAGATATTGTAATAAGAAAGATTTACGTCCTACTGTCACTATGTCTTAAGTGAAGTCACTTAATAAAATATAAATTTATTTAAATAACTATTTCATTAACTTTATTTAAATAAGTCAATTTAATGTCAGGGCTTGAGTCATGGTCTTTTATGCCTTAGAAGACTCTTAGAGTTTCATTTTTAAGTTAATGATCCACTAAGTAGGATTGTTGATGTTTTAATAACCAGTGAGCAATTTTGAGGTTATGATTTGGTCTGCATTGATATTATTTGAAAGTAATTATAATTAATTTAGCCAACTATTTTAATTGTGTCTCTGAGTATGCCTTTAGTCCTGAAAAAAATTAAAGTTTAATTAATTGAATTTTCAACCTATTTATGAGTTGGTTGTAGGTAGGTTAATAGTCAAAATTATTCAATTAGGTTGGAAATTAGTTGATTTGGGTGGATTCGATGTAATATAATTATTAGTTACATCAACCAACGAAATAAAATCGCATTTTTTAAATTGATATGGAAGTAATGGAGAAAGGGGTCAAATTTATGAGTCATCTTTACATTTGTCCACTATGATGGGTCTTAATCATGTTAAATCTAATTCCTTGTATTTTTACCCTTCATGCGCATTTATTCTCTTTTACCTTAAATTCCCTTGCTATTATCACTCATTTTCGAGGGTAACATGTGGATTTATGTATAATGGTAATGGTGACATAAGTCAAAATTAGAATATGACTATATTGACCTTAACAACTTCATTTTCAAGATAATGTTACCTAGAAGGACCCCTAGATATGTGTTCTTCATTGTATAAGTATCCTGGTGGCATGTGAACTACCCTTATCTAATATTGAATGAGATTATTCATGGGATCTTTGTGGGATTTTCCAAAATTATTTATATAAATACTATTGAGCCCATTCTCATAGCTTGCAACTATTGTGGTTCCTCTTTAATGGTTTGTGATACATCATAACAACTTCCAAAGGTTCATGGTACCCCCAAGATGATCAACCCATCTCCAAAATTTGTTGACAGGTGTATTTATATAGGAGGAAGAGGATTTTGAAGGTTTAAAGTCAATTTGAGTCTGTATGGTACAATTTCATAGTTAGTAGCCTTTAATTAAGTCTAGGAGACCTAATTAGTCTTGAGGGGTGTTGAGTTAGGTGTTATCCAAAGAGAGTTAAATTATGAAAGTCCCTACATGATCTATGTGATGTAAAGGGGTATCTAAATTTGGGTTTGGTTTGGTTGGGAGCTTTGTAGTTTACTCAGGAAACAAGGAGGTTTGCCTAAGAAAAGGGCTAGTAGAAGGAAGGTGTCAAAGAGGAAAGAAGAGTTAAGTGAAGAGTTGAAGCTTGGGGGTTGTGTGGAATGGTTGGATGCATGAAATGAGATGTAATTGAATAGGTATATGCTCTTATGAGTATTGTGGAAGGACAAAATCAAAGTAGCATGCAGACCTATGAAAACACATAAGAAGATTGTAAAGAATAGAACAGGGATAAAGAGAGAGAACATGAAAATAGAGAAAGATAAATTTAACTTAAACTTACAAGACAAATATACATAGACTAAATATACATAGGTCATAAGATTAATTCAAAATTTTACCTCTATATAAGTAAATGGTGTCGTTCTAACAGAGACAAATGCAGTAGTGGATGCGCCAATAGTTGGATCCGAATATGTAAACAAGGGCTGTGAAAAATCAAATGCTAGAAATGTTGACGTGATGATGAAGGCACCGTCACCTCTTGCAACATAAAAAAAGACATATATATATTATTCAATTTCTATGTAAATTAATTATCAGATAAATTAAATTTGTAAATATAACTTAAATTTAACATGACATTTATATAAAATATACTTGCATCTGTGTAGTGGTTGATGTCTACACACCAAATGTGTGTGCTAAAAACTCATCACTCATAAGAATATTATCCAATCCCTTTGAACCACCAGCACCATCATCATCATAAGATCTAATGCACATAACTTAACAAGAACTGCAAGGGTGGGGCCAGGCATGCACACTAGGTGGTGTATCTGTAGCATTACTCTGTGAGAGCCTACTCGTATGTTGAACGAGTGTATCAGTGAGTGAACTAAGAGCATGCAGAGTGTCAATTTCCATAACCTACTAAACTACAGAGGGGATCTCGAGCTCAAGTGGATTTTAGATACAGATCCATGTAAGCTGATTAGGCACTTAATGTGCACCTAATCGATCCTGCATAGAGCCTTTCCCTCAGCGTTGAAACTCTCTCAAATCAAAATAGTTTAGAATCTCGTTGAGGATAAACTCATAGTAGAGTTTCCTCAAAAAATATAATAGAACCTCATGGTTGTTACACAGTGGATAGTGAAATACCATCCACCATCAATCCCAAAAATTGGTTGTGATTAAGTTATGCACACAACAATGGATTAAAAAATGTTTAGCAGTTATAGAAAATGGGGCATTGGTGGCTAGGTTAATGAATAGGGTGCAAATGGAGGCTTTTAATACTTCTTTATTCTTGACTTGAAGTGCTGATAAATTTTTAGCATAATATGCCCTACAAGTATCCCTATATGAAGTCCATATGTCAATTTGACTCATTATAGAGTCAATTGACCTAATAAAGTCTCTATGAAATTGGCTAGCTAGGTGCGGTGGGGGTTGGTGGAAGTGGGATCCCTCATTCTCCTAATTAATTCTTTAATTTCAATTTTATTTTCCACGATGTTGTCAATTAGAATCCCCTGACTGCTAGGGGGTTTTGTGGAACTGTAGGAGGGTTAGGTGGAGGGATAGGAGGAGGATAAGAGGGTTTTGTGGAGGGTTAAGAGGAGGAGGAACAAGAGGGTTCTGTGGAGGGATAGCAGGATGGACTTTTCAAAATAAACAAATTACAACTTAAAATTAGGGTTAAATAATGAAAATAATAAAAAATAAGGTTTAAATAGGGAAGATTTATATCACTTACCTCTTCTATGTGGCAACATCATCGATTGACAACATCGTCGATTAACAGCTTCATGAGATGAATTTGGTAGCTTCCTAGCACTCTTTTATCTATCTCACCCAAAACATGATCATAGAAGCTCGAGGAGAGCAAGGAAACTCAAATGCAAAATGATGATTTTGCATTTGGGTTTCAGTTTTTAATTTTTTTGGGACACATGTAACGTGATTGTGTTGTTAACGTGATCACACTATTTAAAATAATAATAACATGATCGCATTATGACTCGATAATTACCTAGCTATACTTTAAATAATGTGAATGCATTAATTAAATAACGTGATTACGTTATTAATTAACGCGATCGTGTTACCTAAAATGTCCATAAAATCATCCCCCCAACTTCGTGTACTTACCCAAGTATCAATTCTCTTTGGTGTTGTAATCAATTGAACATCTTTTGAACTTGGTACTTTGTATATTTAGCATATTTTAATATTATAATTTAAAATATTCATTTATCTGAGTTTGCAATTAATTTCTCTATTATAGATTAGTTTATAACCCTTGTGCTTGAACTATTTATATATTCTTAACCTTTTTTCCCACATAATCTAAATTTAAAGTTAAACAATTTTATTTGTAAGGTCCCCTAGTGAGCTTTGGCCAACTTATTTACCCAGTTTCCAATCCTGACTTTTGTAAGAAAAGCTCAGTTTATGACATTCTTGGGATCAACCAAATTTTTGTGGGGAGTATCCATCTCCCTTCATAAGTAGAGGTCCCTGCTCTCCTCCAATGTATACCCCTCAATCTCTTTCCACCAAAAATGATTTTCCTACTTGTTTAAAAAAATTGTTCTACAAGGCTCACTAAAGTGTTTATATTTTAATATCTTGATTTTAGATGAAAGGTCTTTATGTTTCTTTGAAAAGGCACATAACTACTTCTCGGACAACTACTTAGGTCAAACCACCCTTCAAGGACCCTATGATAAAATATTTTAAGGATAAACCCACTATGTCGTTTAGGATTTCTCGGTTCTACACTCGGGGTATCTTCCATGACAATCCAATTCCATTTCATAACTCAACTTTAAAATGGTGATTTAGTCAACTTCAGTTAACATGGTATTTGGGTTCAGTTTCCATTGTGCTTGTTATAGAATAACCAATAGATATGTGAATTTTTTGGCCCTGCTCTTTGATCTTAAATTTAAATTTAATTCAAACTCTGATTATTTCCTGCTCATTAGTTTTTTCAAAAAAACTAGGCCATCAGTTACAATCATTTTTGACTTCTTAAGGCTCACTCATTATGGAACATTTTTGTTTTATTGGGGTCATTTAAACATGTGCTCTTGCACATTAAACATTATAAACCTTTACCTAGAATGTTAATTAACATTGTTTGGTTGGATATTCATAACACACATCTTGTTTTTAAAAACCTTTCCCCACTAGACTGTTTGTATCTCTATGTGCCTTTTGGTAATCTTTTGGCCTTGGATGTTTTAGTTTATATGTTCCAACCAGTCAAGATTCAATTTTATAAGATAACACCCCAAACTAGGATTATTGCTAGACATAGATTCACGACCCATAAAATTCATTGCTATAAATACATCAAAGAAACTTAAACTGCTAAAAACAAGTTATGGAACCAAAAAAAGAGAATAAATAGAGCATGAAAATGGAGGGAATGACTCTTATTGGCCAAAAAACTAAGCCCCTTAAAACAATATAGGGAAATAAATTATGAACTGTCATACATCCACCATCCAAATCGAAATGAAGAAAACATAAATATACCATGGAAGGATTGAACAAAAAGAAAATCATAAAGTGCTTTAAAATGTAAACCTTTAACATACTCCTATTAGATTTTAAATTTAAACATTAATGCCAATGAAGGAGGAAACTCAGTAAAATAATAAACTTCAATAAATATATCATTACTTGCTATCAAACTATAGATTCTCTTATCCAGACAAATGATGTTGACAATTCAAGTTTATGTACAAAAAATATCTCTGTCTCAAATAAGCTTTCTTAAAAAAAACCTCCAAACATTAAAAACCTCTAAAGTACATCTTTAAAAAGTTTGGAACTACCCAACATTTGTCATCTGTTAAAAACTATGCACATACCAAAAGAAACATCCAACTACACAACATTCAACAATAAGACATCATACAATTCACATTTGATTATAAAGAAAGATAAACAACATATACACTCACCAATATATTGAATAAAATATTACTAATTCAAAATCATTGAAATATCAGTGCTTCAATTTATCTCAGGAACTCATACTGAAAAGGAGTTCAAGTAGAAAAATTCAAAAAAACTTAAATCTAATCCAAAAATTACACATTTCATGATAAAAATCAATATCTTCAAACTGAAAAAAAATCTAATGAACAAATAACATACTTTCTATTAGAAAATAGCTCAAATGACCTTAAAAAAATATACAACTCATAATAAAATGTTCATTAAAAGTTTCTCAAAACACTTTACAAAGTATTCTACACTCACATTGGCCCTCCCTTTTTTAAGATTTTAATAGATAAGACTCAAATAAACTATAGCTGAATGTACCAAGGAAAAACATAGCCCTATTAAGTTATAACATGTTTCCATGCGAAACCCTACATAACCAAAAGCTCTCTTTTATGCAATAAGCTTTTCGCACTCTTTAAGGTCGCCACTTTGAGCACCCAATACTCTTTCTGCAGCTGGATTGGATTTTATAACTCGCTGGGCTGCTTCAAAAATTGTTCTCCTAACATGTCCATCTTCTTCCACCTTTGACATAGTTTCCTTTAGCAACCTCAGATCTGTTGCTCCTGCAAAGGTGAGTTTTCCAACTATATTCCCAAGATGCCTTGGTGCTAGTGGTATGTCAATGGTTATATCATCGCATTCCTCAGCAACAAGAATTATTCCTTCCTTTATATCTCTGTCTGAAAGTGTCTTATCAGAAAACAGGTGCTCTAAAAGTGTTATAACTAATTCCACATGACGTTCAGTCTTTTCCATTGCCAACAAAACAGCCTGGCGAACAAATTCAGGATGATAACTGGGCCACTTTAACTCCCCAACACAGAGCTTTGCTTCTACTTTATCCCAAATACTGAAATACTCCTCCAACAATGATTTTGACATCTTATCTAAATTATTTGGCGGTTTTCCTGCTGGCACATGCCTTTCAGTAACACGCAGGGGTCCTCCATGCCTTTGAGTATTAGGCACCGAGGATGACCTAGCAACTGCGTTCTGCAGTGCTGCGCTTGAATTACCAAAAGGAAACCCAGCAGGGGATGACATCGGAGATTCAAATTTGCTTCCAATCCGACCTTGAGGAAACACGTCCCACCCAGCAGGGGATGACATCGGAGATTCAAATTTGCTTCCACTCCGACCTTGAGGAAACACTTCCCACCCATCAGGGTCTGTTCCAGGCATACCTGGCATCTTCCGCGTACCAGGCATACCAAGCATGGTACTGCTACACATTCCAGGCATTCCAAGCACCATTCCCCCAGGCCGTCCAATACCAAACTTTCTCCCACCTCTCAAACCAATGGCAGGTGCACCACGACCATTATGCATGTTGGTCGTTCCAGCCCTTAATCCTAGCATTTGTTCAGGTTCTGAATGGATTTTATTTATAGTTTTCGCTTTGACCTGCAATTATCAAATGGATGGCAAGTCAAAACTCAAAAACGTACAGGGATCAACCAAAAATATTACCAAAATATAGTCAAAACCCACAACAGCCTTTAGGAATCATGGTCAACAAGAATGTGATAATTACAACTCATCCCCAACACATACACAACACTTGCAATAACAGATACTGTAAATTTAACCCAATAATGATTCGATATATACCTTTGCAACAGTGACACAAGCTACTTCAGAAATGTAGATAAGTTAATGTGAAGTTCTAAGTCTCAGGATTCCAGTTGGAGTTGGTGTTGGAGTTCGAGTTCAACAAGATAGTTTGTCAAATGATAAAATTCTTAAAAATATTTGTCATTTTTAATCATTAAAAAAATATCAAAGAAATACATAAAAATAAGTCAAATCAAAATATGAAAAATATTTTTTGATAAATTAAATGAATCAAAATTTAAAATATATAATATTAATTTTCTAAGTTTCTTATAAATTATATATCAAAAAGTTTTGCATCATAAAAAACTAATAACTCATTATAAAGGAAGTCAGAATCATATGTGGCCTCCAAATCAACTGCAAGAGACTCAAGTTGTGAAGTTTTGTTTTTGGTTTGTGCATAAGATCTGGAAACTTTTTAAATAATAACTTATTTCTTTTCCTAGATTGAACGTCAAAAAACTCCAATTCCTTTCACACGCTAACATATTTACTCCTTAATTCAAAATTGGAATAGCAACTCGTTGTAGTTCCTTTACACTTGATCCATATAATTTCCATCATTTGTAACATTCTAAACATGACTTATCATACTTGGCCCATGCCATTACACATACACCTTCTTACTCTCGAAATAAAAAAATTAAAAATAAAAAGCAAATAAAAAATAAATAAATAATAAAATTATAAATTAATAATTAAAAAAACTAGAAAAGTTTAAAAGATTATAAAAACAAAACTATTTAAATAAATTTAAATGAAATATATTTTGAAAACAAAATTAAAAATCAAATAAAATGGATGTAAAAATAAAAAAATTATTACATATAAATAATTGTAAATAAATTTAAAAATTAAAAATTAAAAATTAGGTTAATAAATAAAATAAATTGAAAAATTAAAAAAATAAAAAAAAATATATTTTTTTAATAAAATAGAGGCTATTATTTTATTATAAATAAAACATGTACAAGATTATTAAAAAAAAAAGTGGTAGAGGGCATGTCACCAAAGTCACACTTAATCATGTTTATAATAAGAAATGTTCAAGGCCACAAAAGCAACTAATAAATTAAGTTACATCAGAGGAAAGTTGTAGTACATTAAAAAAGAGGGCAACTTAAACAACAACAATAAATAAATCATAAAAAATAAACCTACGAAATGAAAGAAAACAAGAAAACAAAAAAATAAAATTATTAACTCCAAAGTTTGATGTTTAAAAAAAAAAAAATTGTAAAAAAAAAAAAACTATCCTCCATGTTGGGTCATCTCTCGTTGCTTAAATGAGCCCCTGCCTTGGTCGACGGCTCGTAGTTGGGTGAGAGAACTGATGATGGGCTTATCCACGTAGGCTCCACTCAAGGTCGTTCATGTAGGATCTTCAACATGGTGGAAAACCAGGCATCAGCTCACTGTTGTGATAAACCTTTCAAGTTCTTTAGCTCCTCTAAATATGAAAAAACCAAACGAACTCCTTTAATAGATATACAAGTTTGCAAACCCATCGAATCGCATTTTTTTAGATGGATTTGAAAGAAAATTTATGTTATTTCCAAAGCATCACTATGTAATTATTTTAAGACGACGTCGCTGTTTTTCCCTGTTCAAAATATTACCACTCAAACTAATTTTACATTTTATCATCTAACTATTAAATTCGCCAAACATGACAAATTCCACCGATTTTTTTAATTAATTTGACGAACCTTATGATATAAGTGAAACTTACCCTGAGTTTCAAGGAGCTCTTTGAACATTTAGAAAAGGGAAAGAACCTCTAAATACTTCTTTCAAAATAACATAACATCTTACACTACCATAACAAGTTACAAAGGTTCCCTAACAGAGTTGATTTTGAAGTGAAGGAGCAGATGGCAGTAATTGAAAATATGAAAGCACTTTACAATCTTAAATATTAAAACCTTCAAAAGCCATATTGAGAAACAAACAGGAGGGAGAAAATCCAAAAACATTAAATGTAGAAACCTATATTAATAACTTTGAATTATCTCATATTGGATTAATAACTTTGACCATTACTAAACTAGATTGGATTAATAACATTGACCATTGGATTAATAAATACGATTACTAAACTAGATTGATATAATAACATAATAACAGATATTTTCATAAGGAGATTAATGTAATCTCTGGTGTCTTTAGCTTAATTCACTTGAAAGAAGAATTCAAAGAAACCCCAGAAACATTCTTTATAATATTATCAGGCTTACATTAACCTCATTGCGGCCCCAAAGAGGCTCATCACTGACAAGCTCCGATTCTATGTCATGTCTGGCTTTGCGAATCTCGTCAAGTATGGTTACAACTGCCTGTTATCCACCAAATAGAATTTAAAACTAAAGTAGCACAAAATTGTTAACACAAGCATCTGACACCCCCATATTACTATTGAAATTCACTTCAAAAAGGAAGCAACAACAAAATCCAAAATTAATCTTTACCATTACAAAATATGTTTAAATTGTGTCATCATTATGATACAAACATATTATAAAAAACATATCGTGATATGCACCATAAATAAAACAATTAGGAAATGTAAAGAAACTTATTTCTGGCAAAAATTGGTCAACCCAGAAAACTCAACCAAATACATGTTCAAAGTAGGCAACAACATACCTCTTGTAACTGCAGTAGTTGGTCCCGTGTATACTGTATTCGTTCATGACTCTCAAACCTTGAATTACAAAAAAGTACATCTAAATAAAAAACAAGTTCATTTCTTTCAACCTTGAAAAGAAATGGAAAAAAAAAGCATCAGTAACAGTGAAATGATAGAATTTCAATATTGCTCACTGTAAACTGCTGGTATAATTATTAAAGATGAGATGCAAACTAGGAAAATGACAACCCAAATATTACTAATAAGGGAAGAAATTGTGTAAGTTTTAAATCAAAGTTCAAAAATTGTATATAAAATCCTTCCTTTATCTCTTACCAGCTTGAGAACTCATACTAGAAAGTACCCAGAGTTCATAACCCCAGATACCTTAAATATTTAAGAGTAGCTTATGATAAACTTAATGCCAAGAAGTAGGGCTTCTCAGACTGAAGAAATGTTGGTATGGTTGCCAAATCTGTACCTAGGGTTGTGGACCCCAATTGCATAGTCAAATACAACATGCTAAAAACATCCACTTCAATTTAGACCTTGCATACTTCAGCACAAAGCAGTTACAGTTTTAAGGTTGCACAGATCATACAAGGACAACAATCACGCCCTACCCTGTGTTGTCTCACTGCTCACTGCTGAATGAGAATGGCCTTGTTTACCACAATAAAGAAAACCACTGGCTTACAACAGCCGGGTGAAATAGCAAAAGCAATCTTACCATTCACACCCCAGCATTTAAAAAATATCCAGTAAATCACACCTACTAATTAAATTCATAAGAAACATACTATCATACAAAACTTCAAGTTCCAATGCTATAATCTTTTGTGTGGCATTAATAGTGCACAATACAAAACTGGGTCAAGCTTACAACGGTAAAGGTGATATAAGAGAATACCATCACCATTTTACAGTAGTAATATCCAGCAATTGATGCTTCGATAGCCACTTAACAGCATAGACTGGAAATTGTAGTATCAAGCTTGATATGTGACACGCTGTAGAATCACAACGATCCACATAAAACTAAAAAAGTAGAAGCCCTGATCATTTAAAACTCTGTATGCCCCACCCAAAAAGGTTTTTTTCCTACTTTTTTGTAAGTGGGTAGACGGGCAATCCAGATATAAGATGAAAAAGAGACCAGATCATCAAAGTGGTAAAAAGACAAGATGACATACTCTACACGTTTGAGGCCGGAAACCCTGAGATCCATAGCTCAAATTCCCGGAAACAGCAGCAGCGCCGGCGGCAGCAGAAATAGCAGCGTTGGAGTCAAAACGAGTTCCAAAGGAACGCCCTTTAATTCCTCCTGGCGGTAAATTGATTGACTGATCTTTCCTGCACAATAACTCTATCTCTTCCTCTATAAAGCACAGATTAACAAACTGCAACACCTTCCAGAGACCTCCTCTGAGCCTCGTTCTTGTTTTGGGAACAGTGTGGCTCATAGCAGATTGGGAGCGGAGCATGCATTGTAGTATGGGTGTGTGAATGTTATGAGAAAGTCCGTGTGTGTATAATGAAACTTACAGAATTTAGTGAATGGACTATTAGGTACTGTGATTTTTGTAAGTGGATCAGTAATGGTGTTGGTTGTTTCAGTGAAATATTTTAGTTTCACTTATTAGTCTATGTTAAAGCAGGGTACTAAGCGTTCACTCCAAGCAAAGAATTTTTTTTGGGGTGTGGTGTTTGTTAAAGTAGGGTATTATAACTTTACAAGTACAGAATTTTTTTAAGGTTTAATACATTAAAAAGTTTGAATTGATATATTATTCTAACATTCAAAAGGTTTGGGAAAAAAAAGAAGTTAGAATATTTTTTAGAGTTTTATTATGAAATACTCCATTTATTTGTTAATAGTTGAAACATTTCTTTCTAAAATTTTGTATTTATTGAAGAGCATTTTCTATTTATAATAACAAATTCGAGTGGTACTTGTCTTCTAATTAAATATATATATTTTTATTTGTATATTTTATTTAAAAAAATAATATGAAACATAAAATTTGTGAGAATTTTTCATTTTTCATTTATCTATCAATATATATATATATATATATATATATCTTTTCAGAGTTTCTAATTTTTCTCTCCCCTGTCCCCTCACACACACATGTAAAATTTGTTGATATTAGTTTAACAAGATATAAATTGATTTTATTATTTTATATTTTTTCCAAATAAAAAATTACATAATTTTAATACTTAATAATATTTACACTACTATCAATATGAAAATATAGTGATAATTTATAAGTAAATATTATGTTGGTTAGATCACACATGTCTCAATACATGCTAGTGGTTAAGGGCATCATGTGCCCCTTGCCTTCAACCCAATATTATTATCGATGTTGACAATCACTAGATGCTTCTATAGAAATGTTACATCCTCTCATGTCACATCTTCACTACTCATATTCTTCCACTTGATTAGATATTATGTAATCACCCTTGTCCCAACCTCTTAATGTGTGTCTAGAAGATTTCCTCAAATTCTAAAATGATTCTACTTTCCTCATTAAGCTTTGATAACTTTTTCTAGGTTGAAACTCTTTGTCCAATGACCTTCAAGCAGGGAACATGGAAGAGTGATGTATTTTCGCTAACTAATATAACTCTAGTTTGTATGTTACATTACCAATATTCAACAATAATTAGATGAAAGCTTATTATCGCCCTTTCTTTTAAACAAAAATTTGCTTGTATGGCTATAATCACACAAAAAATCAATCTCCTACTTCAAAATGTCTTTTAGTATGGTGGTCAACTTGATGCTTCATTTGTTATGTGTTGTTGCCAAGTTCTCTCTGAGACTAAAGAATACCTCTTATTGGTTTTAAATATGTTCTTTAATTGCCCGAACCTTTGCTTGAACCCTCAAGGAGGGAGTGATGGATGGTGGATGGTACCCATACCATGCAAAAAATTAAGATATTTTGGATAAGTATGGAAAGAAGTGTTATACCACTATTCTGCTAGTGACAGCGATTGAACCCATCCCTCTTGTTTATTTGAATAAAAACAATGAAGATAAGATTTCAAGCACTTGTTGATCACTTTAATTTTTTCATCATATTGGGGATGATATGGGGTAAGTGCATGAAATTGGGAGGCCAAAAGTGGGTCTTAAGTGGATATGTTTTCCTTGAAAAATAATAAACCTCAACTTGTACGGATTATTTGAGACATCTAAACTCCAAATTTGAAGATGTCATAATAACATGAATTGTAGCATTTTGAGTCGGGATTTTAAACTACTAGTTTTTTTTTGAAATGGTCAAATATAAGTAGGTCAAACATCATAAATTCGAAGAGGTAGTGCGGGTTTTTAAATAAATCAGAGTAAATAGTCTTTTGTGCAGTGCATCATTTTTTGAGCATAGTTTAATTTTTTAAAACCCTTTGGTGGAAAGTTAGATAATATCATCTAGTTTACAACCTATATATTTTTAAAATTAATTAATGAATATTTATTTTTTTATTATTTTCACAAGTCAATAGACCTCGAAATATGATCAATAATGTATAGCTGATTATGCGGACCCCTAACTACCTTAAAAAAGATTGAAAATTAGATTTTTTTGAATATGTATAGAACTAGGTTTAGTTTACAACCATATATATATATATTTTGAATCAATGAATGAAAAAATACATAAATAAGTATGAACATGTAAAGTTGGGTCATATAGTGCTATAAAAAGACATACTTAGAAATAAATATAGATAACAACCTTAAAGTAATAAAAATATAGAACAACTGATGAGATGTGGATGAGTTGGTAAAGTGACTTGGATGTTGAAAGCACCACCTAGATTCAAATCTCAGTATGGTATTAGAGGCTGGATGTGGCCGATCATTGGTACTCTTGGTTGGTTATGGCCATTGATGGTATTCTTGGGTTAGTTGTGGCTGTTCGTTGGTATTCTCGGGCTAATTGTGACCATTGTTGGTAAATCTGATACTTGTGATAGATGATCACTTGGGGATCTGGGCCCCTAATTATGTTTCAGACTGGTTGAAGCTTTGATCAAAATCAAAGTGACTATCTAAAATAAATAAAAATATAAAATAATTATATATTTGGAAAGAAGAGAGTGTAGTCGATGTTGTAGTAATATTTTCAAGAAAAAGGTTGATAAAATTCATAATATTTAGCATTTCTGAAGTTGTATTTTATTTTTAGTCAAAAACATGCATTCGACTATGTGTCTTCAAGTCCATGCCTCATGCTGAGGAATCCAAGCCATTTTTGAGCCTTCAAACACATGTTTAAAATGTGAAATATAAGAACTACGTACGCATAATACTTTACATTTATTTCACATGCATGCCAAATTAGGCCATGTGAACTTGATATTATTAGTCTAAATGTTGTTTTATTTGGGTTAAAATGATTGTTTTAGAGTTTTAAGAGTGCAATTTATGGTTTAGGGTTTAAGGTTTAGGGATTAGGGATTAGGGCACAAGGTTTATGTTTTAGTGTATATAAGGTCCAATTATGAAGGTAATTAGGGCCAAATTGAGCTCCTTAAACTTATTTGTGACTAAAAGTTTATGATTTAGGGTTTATGGTTTCTAGGGATTAGGGTTTATGGATTAGGATTTAAGGTTTAGGGTTTAGAGTTTAGGGCTTATGGCTTAGGTTTTAGGGCTTAGGGTTTACAATTTAGGGTACAGGGTATAGGGTTTAGGGCTTAGGGTTCAAGGTTTAATGTATAGGGTGTAAGGTTTAGGGTCCAACTGCGAAGGCAAAATAAGGATAATTTGAGTTGCTTAAATATATTTGTGAGCACATAATATTTGTATTGATTAACCCCCATGTCATCACAAATCGAGCAAATTAGTCAATTGGGGTAGTTAGTGGTGCTATTTGGGCTAAATTTATCCCTATGTACCTAATTCTTGGTCTAAATGATGCTAATTGGGGCTGAAATGATTGGTTTAAGGATTTAAGAGTTTATGATTTATTGTTTAAGGTTTATACCTAGATTTAGGTTTAGGGATTAGGGTTTAAGGTTTAGGGTATAAGGTATAGGGGCTATGGCTTAGGGCTTATGGTTTAAGTCTTAGGGTTTACAATTTAGGGTTAGGGTTTATGATTTATGGTTTAGGGTTTAGGGTTCAATGAGTAAGTGATGGTTGGTGGATGCTACCCATACCATGAAATAAATGGATACATTTTGGATGAGGTATGGAAAGAAGTGATATACCACCATTATGTTAGTGGAAACCACTAAACCCATCTCTCTTATTTATTTGAAGAAAAATAAAAAATATAACCTTCCAAACACTTGTTGACCAATTTGATTTTTCCATCATATTGGGATATATGAATATATATGGGCCAATTGAGTACCCAAACATGATAAAATCAGTTCAAAATAAATTGGTAAACATAGGATCACAATCATTTACTATGATTTTTAACATCCCATGTAACTCATGAAGTGTATTCATAAAAAATGATGTTACTGTACTTACTAAAAATGGCTATGATGAGGCACAAAAATAGGAATATTTGATGATTCTATTGATGAAAACCATGACGACATGTTTCCCTTTAAACTTGGGTATCCCTATGATAAAATCCATGAAAACCTCCTCCCACCTCTATGTATGAATAGATAGCAATTGTAGAAGACCCGAGATCTTGATTGCCTCAACCTTGTTTGTTGACATAACATGCATTTTGCTATGAATTTTTGGACTTCCCCATTGAGCCATTCCCAATAGAATTTTTTCTTGATTGAGTTTTAATTCTTAAAGAAGCCTATGTGTCCACCTATTAGCAAAGCATGGATATCCACAAGAACCTTATGCTTAAGGGTTGATTTATTATAAGGGTACAGTTGATCCTTATACTATAAAGTGACCGATTTCCATACAAATTTATCTGATACGATAAAATCATGTTGAAGATTTTGAATGATATTTTATGCATTTATTTCATTCTCCCATTCTGATCTTGCCTCATCCACCCAATCTACTTATAATATGGATATGACACACAATAGTGATTATGTGGACTCATCCCCCTTAGATAGTGCATTATCCATTACATTATCATTTCCTTTTTTGTATATAGTCTCAAGTCATATCCCAAAAACTTTGTGACATTTTTATTTCTTTTCTTATGAAAACCTCTATTCTAATAAGTATTTTAGGCTATCACAAATTTTCTTCACCTTAAAATGTCTTCCCAACAAATATGGTCTTCATTGTTTCACTCCATGAAGGATAGCCATCATTTCCTTCTCATAAATGGGCTACAAAAATTCTTACCCTTTATTTGGTGAATCTCAAATGTAATAGGTCATCCTTCTTGCATGAGTACTTCCCCCATGCCATACCCTAAAGCATCATATTTAATAATGGGAGTTTTAGAAAAAAATGAGGTATTTAAAGCTAGAGTGGTACACATGGCTTCCTTAACTTCTCAAATGCCCTTGTGGCTGACTCATTCCAATGGAAGGAGTCCTACATCAATAAATTTGTGAGTGGTGTTTCTATGTTTTCACATATTTTTATAAATCAGAGATAGTAACATATGATCCTTAATAAGTCTGGTAGGTTTTTTAGGGTTCTAGGTGTTTTCCATTCAACCATGGTCTTGATATTATGAGGGTCCACATTTACACCTTCATGGGAAACAATATGACCCAAGTAATCCACCTTTTTGACTCCAAAATCATGCTTGGAATACCTGGTGTGAATCTGATGTTGACCAAGAGTTTCTAAAACCTAGTTCACATGTTTCAAATGTTTTTTCTATGTTTCTTGTATATTAAGATGCCATAAAAAAACACCAAGAAATTATTCTTAAAAAAATGGTCAAAAGACGTAGTTCATCAGGCCATGAAATATAGGTCATGAATTTGTGAGGTCAAACGACATCACCAATATTTCACAATAACCCCCATGGAATCTAAAATTTGTGTTATACATATCCTCATCTATAATTTTGATTTGATGATAACCTGAGTGAAGATCAAGTTTCATGAAGTACACACCACCATGTAACTCATCTAGAAAATCATCAATTATCATAATTGGAAACTTATCTTTGATGGTGTGCTTGCTGAGTTTCTTGTAGTCTAGACACATGCACGAAGTGTCATCCTCCTTACACACCATAACCATAAGATATAAATAAGCACTTTGACTATGCCTGATAATATGTGCCTTGAGTATCTTTTGTACCATCTTCTCAATCTCACTCTTTTTTACATATGGGTGCCTATAAGGCCTAATATTGGGTGGTTGGATCCTTTGTACCAGTTGAATGGCATGATTCCTTTTAGGTGGTATTCCTTTCTAAAGATATCCAAAAATTACTGAGTTCCCATTGATAACTTCATGTAGATATAACAATATATGAACCTTTGTTGTTTTTGCTTCTAATGAAAAAGTTGTGCCACAAGCCCATCCACTCCCTTTTTAAGAATCTTCTACTTTTTATGATAAATAACCAACTATGGGGACTTTGAAAATAACCCACATAGTTTAAACGTGCTTACTAATCAATGTAAATGCATTAACCACTCCTATAAATTCATCTCAATCATTCCCAAGGTATTAAGTCATCAGACTCTTAACATAATGCTTGCTCTACCCATGGGAATGGTGAACATAGAACAATCTAATATGTATTCTCTCATGGTGAGTTTAACACTATGGAATTTTATTGTATAACTGATTACAACACCATCTACAATCATTACCTAAAATTTTGGTGTTGGGTAAACAAACCAATTCAAGAATGCAACCAACTTACTATTGATGAATTTGAGGGTACTTCCCGATTCAATCAAGAATGTCACCCTCTATATTTTAAAAAACCTGTTACCTTGAGTTTGTTGGGGTTTCAATGCTTATAATTACATGGCAAGAAATAGTTGGTTCGATATTTAATGATTCCTCATTTAGATCATTAATGACCTCTAGATCTACTTCTTCATCCTCTTCTTCTTCATTGGAAACTTTAATGTAAAACAACTTCTTTTTCAACACATTTATGTCGTCAAATGTATTTTATATCATATTTAAAACATAACCCTTTTGCCCTTTTCTCTTCAATTTTTTGAAATTTAATCTATTAGTTTGAGGTAATGATGGTGTTTAAGTGCTACAATCACTTATGCTCATGAAGGCCTACCTTCTATTGGTCAATGTTCTTTCCTTGACCCTATGTGCCATATATATATATATATATATATATATATATATATATATATATATATATATATATATATATATATATATAGTAAGCAGATTAAACATGTGTAACTTATATTGGATGTGATCCTTGAGTCCCCTAAGAAATAAGTCATTCAAATTATCGTATGTGATCATCTCCACTTGCAGAGATAGTTATTGGAATTATTGAATATAACACTTGACCGATATTGTTTGTCATAGTTTTGATAACTAGCTAAAATAATTCTATGTCACACTATTGCTATAGTGTATCTATAATTCCTTGGTAAAAGACTAACTAGGTGACACTTAGATTCTTATTCTTCTTCTTTTGAGCACACATCCATCGAGACCAACTAAATTTATAGGGTTCCAAATATAAGGATGTCAGTATGACATTTTGTCCACATGGGATATGATGTACATAAAAAAACTCCATTTGAGTGATCCGAGTGACTGGATCCTTCCTATTAAACATATGCATGCCCACTTTTAACAACATATTATAATGCCTAGAATCAGAACCAACCAAGGGTTGAGGCCACAATGTATTTGGATTTGGATTAGGTTAGGTAGAGGATTCACCATTGTTAGGTTGTGTATTGGTGAACTATGGCTCAAGGAATTTTATTGTGAGGCCAACCACTGATAAAATATTTTCTCAAGTTATGATAATAATTGAGTGTTGTTGTCCATATATCCTTTATTAGCCACTTAGAATAATTTTTATATATATTATAATTAGGAAGCTTCACTCTTTGATTGATTGAAGAAAACCCTATAACAGAGTTTCCATTGATTCTCATTTCTAAATTTATCTCTTCTTTTTAAGGATTTTCACTTAGAGTGATGAAACACTTGCCTTGAACCCTAATGTGTAGTCCTACCATGTAGATATTTTAGGGATTCAAGTTCAATATTTGGGGTTTAGGATTTAGGTTTCAGTGTTTAGGGTGTAGGGTTTAAAGTTTAGTGTTTAGGTTTTAGGGTTCAGGGTTTAATATTGAAGGTTAACGGTTTAGGGTTTGATAGGGTGAAAAAAATGGGGTTTTATGGGTATTACATCATTTATATCATCTTTCCAAGATGAATCCAATGAATATTATATTTCACAATAATTAAAAAATCCAAAAAAAATGGGAAACTAGGCTTGACAAAGGCTTATGTCTTTTTTTATCATCTTGTTGAGACGAATCCAACTTATATAATGTGCAAGGGTTGGAAAATTTTCAAACTTATTTTAAAACTCTATCCCTAGTATAAATACAAACCGTAAATTCCTTCTAGATCAAAATATTTTTTTAACCCACCAACAAAACATACATTGATCATGTATGCAACATGAAAATCTTACCCAAAATGAATCTTTGATACCACTAGTAATTAAATTACTTAAATAGATAAATCAAATTCATGACAATGGATCACAATATAAATGTCAATGGTATAAAAACAACATTAACTTGTATTAATAAGAGAAGATGAGAACATAACCACACAATATGATTGATATCACAAAGAAATACAATAAATATATGATCGAGTCATTTTGAAGGGGAAACCTCCACAAATTTTCAATAAGAACAAAATTTTTAATATGATCCTCCAATAAAAACCACTACCTCTTATATATAATTCGTAGGCAAACACTACTACTAGCATGAAGATATAAAAATTATCATACAACTATGTAAAATTTTGTTTCTTCCAAAATTAAGCAACACATATACTAATACATGGTAGTGGTTAGGGGAATTGCATCCTTATCATGCACATCTACTAGGGTGACGTTTGGGGCAAAAGTTTTTTCCCTTGCACTTGCTCTTCATTAGTATAGAATAACAACTTCTTGTTATGATAAAATCATTAAGAATATGATATAGTTTTTAACAATGAATTCAATTTTCTTATATATAGAGCCCACATGGGATTAAAAAATTATGTTTTCCATGTTTCTCAAATGTTATATTTTTCATGACTCAAGCTAGATGACTAATGATGTTACATATGATTTTCATACATTTACATGCAATGTAGTTTTTATTCTTCTTATGAGTCTTACAATGTTTCATGTGCTTCATTCATCTATTGAGTGGGGAAAACATATTCAATATTTATTGGTATTATTATTTTGATGATTCTTAGGTTTCAATGTACATAAATTATTGATAATATGGGATTTGGGTCTCATCCCCTGATGACTAATAGGTTTCAACTTCAAATCCCAATACCTAGTGACCTAGTGATAGATTTATTTTTAGATGTGGAGACACATCATCTAACAATACATATGGTTCGAAATCCACTCCACATATCTATTTTATTTGATAGTATGTTGGATGCATGGGACTTCTACTGAATATCAGGGATGAAGGAGATATCTTATTAGTAATTAGTTTTATAGTTAGTGTTTATAATTTTTGGTCACATATTTATATGTAGGAAATATAGGTATGGTTTCGTAGGTTATAAGACTCATTGATTTAGTACCCAAAGATCTAGCTTTATAATAATATTTATATCCTTTTTATATGTTCTAGTTTGAAGCATCTGCTCACATATTTGTAGAACCCTAACATTGGTACAAAGATTATTATTAGAATGTTTTAGTGTTGTTTTGTGCATATGGTTTGTAAATTTGAATTAGGGTCTTATTGGTGTTTATACTTATGTATTTCATTCTTCTCTTTCTTCTTTGTGTGATCTCATGCTTATTTTTTCTATTTTCTCTTTTTGTCTAGTTTTTGTTGTGCTTGCAAGCTTTTTGTTTTCTCTCTCTTTAGCTTCTATATTTTATTTTATTGGGTCAAATTTAGTGACTTGCCAAATCGACCCTGTTGAATATGTACTTTCTAATTTTGTGGGCCCATTTTCCCTCCTTTGTTTCATTTTGATGTTTTGGTCTATATATGTCAATTCTTTTATTTTCTTTGGTTGGCTTGCACATCAATAAGTTCCTAAGATGAACTTGAGGTGTGTGTGTGTGTATAAATCCTCATAGATGCATTTTAATAACAAGTATCAAGAGGATTATTCAAGCATTCAAGTGAATTCAAGTCTAGGCACACTCTACATTACCTCTCTCTTTAGCTTCTATATTTTATTCTATTGGGTCAAATTCAGTGACTTACCAAATCTACCCTATTGAATATGTACTTTTTAATTTTGTGGGCCCCTTTGCACTCCTTTGCTTCATTTTGATGTTTAGGTCTATATATGTCAATTCTTTTATTTTCTTTTGTTGGCTTGCACATCAATAAGTTCCTAAGATGAACTTGAGGTGTGTGTGTGTGTGTGTGTGTGTGTGTGTGTGTGTGTGTGTGTGTGTGTGTGTGTGTGTGTGTGTGTGTGTGTGTGTGTGCGTGCGTGCAAATCCTCATAGATGCATTTTAATAACAAGTATCAAGAGGATTATTCAAGCATTCAAGTGAATTCAAGTCTAGGCACACTCTACATTACTATATTTATACTCAAAATTACTTGTATAAGGTTTGTTTGCATTTTTATACCAAAATAAAGATAGGTAAATGTTCATGTAGTTACACTGCACCTAGTGAGAGGAGGTGAAGCCCATACTCATAATTTCACTCACGCACAAGAGAATTATATTGAATCTAATTTGAAGCATGTGGGATATGTAACTCTAATTCTCTGACAAGGTTACTCAAGTTAGATAACCTCACACTTTTTGTTTTTCCTCTTGTATCCATTATTGGATAATTGGTTCAAAGATAAAGATAAGGCAAATTAGACTTCTTGCCAATCAATTCTACATGACAATTGCACAACCCTACATAGTATTTGATATCACATTTGTATAGACAAATCTAGAACCTAAATTATATCACAATATATATTTGTTCCCTGCACATGTACATATTTGGTGGGTCATTGATTCTGCCTATTACAAATTTGGTGGTGTGTTGAATATGTCCTTTCAATTTTTGACTAGCATATTTGGAATGCATGCATTCATCCACTTACATAACTTTATTCCAAACTCATAAAATCAAAAGAGTAATCAGGTGTGCCAAATTTTACCCTCCTTTGTTTTTCATTGCTTGTACATGTTTTAGTCAATTGTTTGTTCTATTTGACCCTAATTTGGATGTATTAGGGAAAATCTAAGTATTATAGTTTATTGTTAATTCATAAATCTCCCTTATTCCTTAGATTTAATCATTTATGTGTATGGTATATAACCTTAAACCATAAATAATACAAACATTTTTATGAACCCCTCTATCCTTCAATTACGTAAACCTTACCATCTTGAGGTTCAAGATTAGTTCTTTGAGTTAGTTTAGTTGAGTTTCAATGATTTTCAATTGTCTTATCACTACTCTACATTTATGAGAATTGGATAATTTATCTTCCCAATCTAAGGGCTTGCATATTTACACAAATTTGGGGCACACTCACCCTAACTCTCTATGTGCTTCAATAAAGAAGCTGTTAGGACCCGGAAGCACCATTGATTACCAAGCAACTAAACACGGAATTTAACTAGATTGCACAAGTAACTAGAATTCAAAAATAACACAGAATATGAGAGACAATACCCAATTGTATTAATACTCTTCCAGAAGGAAATACAACAAATAAGATGCCATAGTCTTCTTCCTTACACACCTCTAGGGCTCCCACACCTCTAGGGTATAAACAGTAAATATCTTCAAGAGCTCACTCTCTCTCTTATAGTCCCAACACACAACTCAAACATAGAGTTGGTGTTCACCTCCAACAAGTTAGTATCAATACTGCCAGTACCACCAGTCAGTATCACTACTGTCAGTACACAAGTGCTCCACGCACTCCACAAGTGCTCCATGCACTCCAAGTACTCAACATACTCCAAGTAGATCTCCCTGATCTTGCTCCCTGTTATGTTGCTGTCACCTTTGATCCTGCTGCCCCATAGATCACCTTTGACCTTGCACACACACACACCTGCAAATCAATGATCTTACTTACCATGTAGATCTCTCTACACCCTGAAGAACCCTTGTCCTTGCCTCACCAAGTCCTTATGATTCTTCAACCATTACCCCGGTGGATCTTCTACCAAAACTAGCACAACCTGTAGCTCTACCTGATCATACACACTCGGCACCCCTGTGGAACTAGGAGGAGCTACCCTTGCTCTCTTCACTCTCAGAAGGAGCTAACCAAGCTCAACTCAACTAGAACAAATTACAATACAACCCATGAGTCTCTTAAATAGATCTCATGCAAACAATAATTAGACATCCAATTACAATAATTAGATCCACAGCTCTAAGGCTAAAATTAGCCTTTAACATGCAAACAACCAGTTCATTAACAAACTATTCGTGTAACTAACAGTTTTGGAACCGCACAGGCGACTAACATCAGTCCCTGTCTGGCTGGAGATGACCGACATCGGCTGATCCTTGACCGATGTCGGTAGCTTCTTGTCTACCCATGACTGACATCGATTAGCCTGACCGACGCCGGTGACTGTGACACTTAGTAACCTCCTCCCCTATTTACATCAATGAAGCTTTTAGCTCCACAACCTAACAATCTCCCACTTGGAGATAAATAGCTGCATTGTACCTGTACCTGTACACCGTCTAATCTATTTCCTGGCTTGTATCCCTCTTCAAGCTCAATCTTGAAGACCAACCACCACAAAACCTATGATACACCTCTTGTCATCCAAATAACATGCCAAATCTGAAGTACTTGACCCTGCATAGCAGAATCCCTGCTGCTGGTCCCTCTCAGATACCTGAGAATCCATTGAACCGCTTTCCAGTGCTTCCTTTCCGAATTGACTACAAACTTTCTGACAACACCCACTACTTGGGCAAACTCAGGGAGTACACATGTACTCAACCTCATCATGTGATTGGGGACCTTGTTCTGTGAACTATCCATCCATAGGTGCACTTGTCGTACTGCATCCTACACTACCTTCACACAATCATCCTGTGATAACATCAACATGTGATCTTCCCTGTCTCTAGGATTACTCAGGCCAAAGAATTTCACTTCTCCCAAATCCTTCATGGCAAACCACTGAACTAACCTTACCTTTAGCTCAGCAAAACCTTGTATGTCTAAACCTGCAACAAGCTCATCCTCCACATAAAATAATAGGATATTGTCACGACCATCATCCACCTGGTAAGACAAACACAATGGTTACAATGAAACTGACTAAAGCCATGCTTTGTCATCCACCTGTCAAACCTATACCACTATCCTGCAACTTCCTCAAGACCATATGACCTGGCCTTCTATCTCATGTGTCCATTCTCTCTATTCTTTAACCAAGGAATCCATTTGTCTCTTAGTGCTTTCATACCGGCTGGCAACCCTACCAAATCTCCCATTTCTGCATCCTCATTCATGCCATGCTCCCACTGTTTCTTGGATCCTTCCTACTCTGCAGTGAGCAACGAGTATAAAGAAGAGGAACAACAGATTTGAGGCTTACTTACCCTTTTAGTCCTCCCCATGAGTTTTTGAGACTCTTTGACATCTTGTTGTCTGCCTAAAATCCATTTCAGTGACCGACCTCAGTCACCACACAGTCTACATCTGACTAACGTCGGTTCCATGCGACTGTCCAGGTCGCTGATGCCGGTTATCCTACCGAAGTCAGTCTCCACCTGATCGACACCACTGACTTTGCCTATCTGCACATGACCGATGTCGGTGCCTGTCTGTTTTATGCTGGTTCCTCCTGACTGACACCGGTACCTGTGTTCACCTGTGAGTAAGGAATTTTTACCTGCGAGCTCTCTTTGGATCAAAATGTTGTCCAACTTGCCCTGCTTAGAAGTATCCAGCCCCATCCACTGATCTCTGTCTGTCATCTCCTCCAAGAACACCAAGGCTTTCTAGTTCTTAAGTTTGTCAAATACATCAGACTTCCTCTTAAGAACATGCATCTCCTTCTTGCTCATGTGACCAAGCCTACAAAGCCACGTCCTTGCAACAGAAGAAGAATCAATAGTACAAGCAAGTAGATAAAGATTACCTACTTTCTTACCACCTGCTAATTCAAGTGCATCCACTGTGAGAGTTTTTATGCATCTCTCATCACCCAACTTTCCTGAAGAAATTAGCCACATCTTCAAGACTGGGACCTGCATGACCTTCTTCAACACCCATGTGTTGGCCGCCTGCAATTTCAGCAACACTTCCCCTTTGCCAATACTTTGACAAGGCTCACCAACCCCTCTAATTGGGGCTGCATGGAAAGAGGCAATAGAATCTATAAACCAAGATTATACTTTATCCAAGGAACATCCCAGAGCATCTTGTGCAATAACACCTGCAACATCTACTTCTTCAGTTCCTTCATGCTGATCTTCTACCAACCAACAATATTTCTTTACCTGCTCTTTCCTTCCATAACATCATAATTGACCATTCTTGCTTTTCAATTCCTTCATTCTTAGTGTAATTTCTTCTGCCATTGCTATATTCCCACTCAATCAGAAACTCCTGAGAGTGACCTATAATCAACCACAAAACCTGCTCCCTGCAACCTCAGCTCTGATACCAACTGTTAGTGGTATCAAGCTATGAACCAACACCCTGGCTCTGATACCAACTGTTAGGACCCAGAAGCACCATTGATTACCAAGCAACTAAACACGGAATTTAACTAGATTGCACAAGTAACTAGAATTCAGAAATAACACAGAATATGATAGACAATACCCAATTGTATAAATACTCTTCCAAAAGGAAATACAACAAAGAAGATGCCACAGTCTTCTTCCTTACACACCTCTAGGGCTCCCACACCTCTAGGGTATAAACAATAAATCTCTTCAAGAGCTCACTCTCTCTCTTACGGTCCCAACACACAACTCAAACACAAAGTTGGTGTTCACCTCCAACCAGTCAGTTTCACTACTGCCACTACCACGAGTCAGTGTCACTACTGCCAGTACACAAGTGCTCTACGCACTCCAAGTACTCAATGTACTCCAAGTAGATCTCCCTGATCTTGCTCCCTATTATGTTGCTGTCACTTTTGATCCTGCTACCCCGTAGATCACCTTTGACCTTGCACAAACATACACACACCTACAAATCAATGATCTTACTTACCATGTAGATCTCTCTCCACCCTGAAGAACCCTTGTCCTTGCCTCACCAAGTCCTTATGATTCTTCAACCAGTACCCCGGTGGATCTTCTACTAGAACTAGCACAACCTGCAGCTCTACCTGATCATACACACTCGGCACCCCTGTGGAACTAGGAGGAGCTACCCTTGCTCTCTTCACTCTTAGAAGGAGCTAACCAAGCTCAACTCAACTAGAACAAATTACAATACAACCCATGAGTCTCTTAAATAGATCTCATGCAAAAAATAATTAGACATCCAATTACAATAATTAGATCCGCAGCTCCAAGGCTAAAGAAGCACAATTATCCAATGTTTCAACAAGGAAACATCATCTCCAACAAGATACAGGAAAAAAAATTTACTCACATATAGGTGTACTCCTCAGTTTCTCTTAAATCTTTTTCAATTTTTAATTTCAAATTTACGTACAGACATTGACTACTACATTTTCATTACAATTTTTCATTGAGCAACATTATACATTTGGAACCATTTCCAAAAAATAAAGTGTGTTGTGCACACTTAGGTATGTTTTATCCTTTTACTCCAATATTTGTACTTCATTTCAATACTATAATAAAATACTAGATATGGGTCCAGTTTTCAAAAACCTCACCTCCCTGATTGATAGCTTTGGTTTCAAAAGTGTTTTACCCAATCAAATTAAAAAAAAATGATATTAGGTACTTGACAATGTCAACTTTGACCTACCTTCACCATACATGACTTGTGCACACATATATCCCTCTTATTCGTCATTTTATCAAAACAACATGCTTACTATGAGTTTAATCCTTTTATTTTGATATCAATCACCTATAGGAACCCTCAAGGTTATGACAAACCAACTAGATGTCTTAATCAGACACCTCTAAATCATCATATCCACATTCCTATATTCTATTCACTAATGTCAAGGTTCAATAGTTTCATCATTAAAGTTGACCTAAGGGTGACATTAGTGACCCTTGCACAACAATGGTTACTTTTTAAAAATAGACCATTCCTATGGGTCGGCCTTTTTTCTTACCATTTTGGTGGCATGATAAATTACCCAAACATACTCATATAAATATAAATCAAACCCACACTTAGGACTCACTTGGAACTTGTCTATCAAGAATCTATACACTACTACACATTGAAAAACCTTACCCAATTCTTCCCAAATTACAAATCAATCACTATGAGTAACCTTCAACCAAGTCTAAAGAACACCAAGCCAAGTCAAGAGTGATTATTATCAAGTATAATTAGGTATACTTAGGTGCATTCATATATAAAATGAGCACAATTACACATTCACATTAAGGGAAAGAATTATATGTGACTTGACTTACCTCTTCAAAGCATTGGATATGTAGGCAACAATAAATCATCAACATGGGTGGTTAGGGTTATCTCAACCCATTATACTTCCCAAAATTTTATAGGTTTTTATCCCTTCCATATAGGACTAGGGTTTTAAGGATAAGGAGACCAATCTCTGAAGTTGTACACTTAATCCAGTGTCAAGATCACACACACAGAGGTATTATAAATAGATGCAAGTGTGTGTAAAATCATAGAGAGTAAAATAAACTCAAGATAATAATGGCAACCTTAGTCACTGGTATCATCTTTCTTCCCCACCTTAACATCAGTGACCCTATGTGTGAAAACAATAAAATCCAGATCAAAGTGATTCATAGGGCATCTAGCCCTTATCCACTATCAAAGACCAATCACAACCAGTCAATAAATTAGAAAAACTAAGTATCTTGATGTTTTTAGTACTTTCCATATTTAGCACATGCCACTTGTTAAATATATTCTAGTAGTTTACATTCATATTTATGCTTAGTTTCCCTACTTTAAAATTTCAATTATATTCTAATTTTATCCTAATTAAGTTTACATAGTCAGTAGGGTAAAAAAATTCCATAAACTATTTATTCTAATGAGCCACATTCTATAATAAGAATTCATATTCCACCATTTTTTCAACTTGCTCAACGTCGAAGACAATCAACACATGCTCTAGTATAAAAGACCTTGAGAATATCTCTTAAAAGTGGTGTCACATTTTCATTGCTAGTCTTTCCACTATGTAATTGAATGTTATAGACCCAGTTTGTAAAACATGACATCTAGTAGAAGTTCCTAAATACGTAGGATGGAAGGTAAGTCAAATGCTTAAATCTTAAACTTCCTTTATAAGGAAGGCCATAAAATCCCATCTTTAAAGGTGACAATATCTCTAATAGTGGTAGTGCATTTTTTTAAAAGTTGAATCGCTTTGATACCTTGTGTGTTGGTAAGAGAAATGTTGTTATTAGTCATGATAAGAGACCACCATAAATTATGGTCATTGAAATAAAGACTAATTTTGATCTTGTCATCAATCCAATTGAGGTAGTGCTTGAAAAATTTTAAGGCTTTTTCCTAATGCTTTTTTGCACAAAGGATCCCTTAATTTTGACTGGGGGATAAAGTGATGAGTAGCGTGTGAAACCCTATAGTATTACAATGATAATTACCATGGGAGACCCAATAGAGATTCAATATTTAAAAATAATTAGCCAATACTAACACCATTCAATAGCTCATACCACCCATTTAGTGTACATAAAATAATGATTTTCCTATAGATGTCAATAATTAGGTGCCACCCTTGCCTAGAGGGAGGCAAAAAATCTCCAAGCAAACTCTTTAAAAGCCTTGCATCTACTTAACATTGGTTCAAAGAAAATGTCTAAACAACATAGCTAAATTCTTATAAGAGGCTTTAGAAGGATCCCAACAAGAAGAATAGTAGACATAAGTGGAAGCAAAAACATTAATGCGAACTCAAAACTTTCCTATTGAAAATAAATAGTAAAGATACATATTTGATATAAGCAATTTTAGGGAATATTACATAATTTAAACTAATAATTTATAAAACACTTCTTCTTAGCCTATTATAAAAATCAAATGTCCAAAGTTTCAACTTTTGGGGCACTAATTTCAAAACATACTTAATTTTGATCCTTTTGTGGGTTTTTATTAGAAAAAACCAATTTAAATTATACAAAATCAATTTAAGTTTTATCATATCTGGAGATGTTTTAACATTAAAAATATACTACAGAAAAATTCTATTAAAAATTTTAATAAATTTTTAAAATTATTGTAAGAAAATTTAAAGGGTAGTGATGTAACCATTAAAAAATCTATTGATGTATTAGTTAAAATATGCATTCATAAAAGAAAGTAAATTAGTCATAATCTGTTTTATTTTTGTTAGAAATATTTTAGAGAAAGATATTATATGACTCAAATTCCAAACAACTTGATTATAATGTAATTGTTAAAATGTGCATTCATTTAAGAAATAAATTATGACATAATCTAATTTAATTTTGTTAAATGATATTTTAGAGAAGGTTATATGACTTAAATCTCAAATAATTTGATAATAAGCCTTATGTTCTCACAACTATCCCCTAACTCTCAAGGCCCTATTATTATTTGTTTTGGTATTTTTAGAGATGTTTATTTATAAAAATAATGTTAAAAATAAACTATATATAAAAAAAATTAACTATATTTCAAACCACGGAAAAATAAAATAAAATTAAAGAGTTGTAATTTTAGTAGATTTAATATAACACTCAAAATATTAATGCCTATTTCATCCATTTAAGAAATCAAGCCATTCTTTTTGATAAATTTTTTATATATGCTCAATCTAAACCATCCACATAACTTCACATCAAAAACCTAGGAATATCTACGGGTAAATTGCACAACATTATTCTTTTCTTGTGAAATTTAACTCAACATCTCCACTGGAGTTTTAACACAATGACATTTTAATAAGAACAAACTTAGTGGAAGGGAGAACAATGATATTTAATATTTTTATTCTCTAGGATTTTCCCAACAAATTCTTAAAAGGTTGTCATGACCTGACTTTGTGTTCCATTGCAAATACTTGATTTATAGCTTGTTTTAGAATGTTTTGATAGCACCGGACTAACAACTATTGATGTTGGTTCAGTTTTAGATGGTTGAGATGCAAGATATCTTGGGTAGTTGTTGTGATTATGTCTATATCATGATTGACACTTACACTGGATTCATTTTATTTTGATATATATACTGTTTCAATTTAGTTACATTATTACATGTTATTGATATAATATGTTTCACTAAATGTGGATTAACATTAAATACTCTTGCAGTTGTTGATTATGTTTTACATGGTATGCTCAGGTTCATGGTCATCAGTATGACTTTGGTCCATTTACAACTATAGATGACTATGCTTAATTTGTTATTTCATGTTTAATGATTTATTCTAAATTTGTTATTATTTACTCAATATCATTTTAGTATTGTTGATGTCTTATTTCATAGATGTAGGAACTAGAATGTGAGCTAGGCTTGGTGGTGGGTTTTAACATCTCGAGGAATACTCAAGGGGTGAATGAGTAGTTAGGAGTCATTCCAACAGGTATAGCGTGTATGATACTATACTGAGCAACCATCATCTTACATTTTTATTGTTATCACTTTTCATCTTTCATTTGAGACCTCTCTCTCCTCTTCTCTCCTCTAAAAAGAATGATGTATAACCTTCCTTCTTCAACCATCTCCAATGTTAGTTTAGGTAGTTACATGATAAGATCTTCTTACACATCAACTTCAATGTGATGTTTTAAGGTCACATTACCAAAACATGATTACTTAACCTTATAACTTAGATATGTATGACTCAAGACACTTTTTACAGGTATTCTTGGCCCTTTACACCATCATTCTCTCATCTAACCATCTTATACCATGTTCATGCTCTCCCAGGCTCTTGTAAAACATTTGAATTTTCAAATTCCCAATTTTGGAGGTAAAACTCCTAGAAGCTATTTGACATACCCTTATGACTCGGAATGGACTCCATAAACACAAATGGATCGTAGAAGGTCCTTCACAAACTTTGACACCCAAAATTGACCAAGTTTGACCAATTATTGACAATAAATAAAAAATGATCTTTCTTAGCTTGATATTCCTGCGTCATATAACACGTATGATATGATACTGATCCACCATCATCTTACATTTTTGTCATTATTGCATTTCATATTTCACTAGCCTTATCTTATATTTATGCATGTGAGGTTTTGTTCTTGTTCCTTACTTGGAGTTAATGAGTTTTGGTATTGTTGATTTCTCTTGTCTGTTCATTATGTGCTTGGAATTTTTTCTCATGGATGTTTCATGTGTTTGGTCATCCCCGCTTGGTGTTGTTGATACTTTATTATTAAGCCATAATGAAGTGGCTTGTATTATTAGCTTGTTTGGTTTGTGTTTGACTATACTTATGGGTCTTTTGACTTTGGAAACATCATTGAGGGGACCCTTCATGGGCAATTGACTTACCTATAATTATGGGTCAAAATAATGATTTTGTTGATTATATTATTATTGATTAGATTAAGGATTTTTTTTTATTTATTATTATTATTTTTTCATTGTGTTCTTTTAGTATGTCTTTGACCCACACTTCTAAGTCACTCACTTCACTTCATCCTTGAAAAGTGTTGCTTTGTTGGGTTTAAACCCTAAGCTATGTAGAGCATGGGAGATAAGAATGGGGAGTTGGTGGTCTGTTAGGCCTGCACCCTAGGGGGTTTTGTGGGATGAGCTCATCTAGGTAAAGATCAGTTTATTAAAGAAAGGAAGCCATGATTTTGACCTATGGTGACCTGCATTTTTTTTCTAGGTAAGTAATGCAATTGGAATTTAAAATAAGAGCTATGGTTCTAAAGAATAAGGATTTATTATTGAAATATAAATAGAGAATCATTACAGATTCATGGGAAAGTCATGAGACTTACCTATGAATCTATAATGGCCCACAATGGATTTAAAATCGATTACTTCTTATGCTAGGTACTTTGGGTTATTTTGGCTTTTGATTTGTGATTACACTTTGTTCTAATGAGAGATATTTGAGTTTGTGGGTTTTGATATTCAATTTATGTACTATGAAGCTCAACCCATAAAGTTTGTTTTATGGGGATTTAATTGTTAAATGGCATCAAAGGTTTTAATTGATTGAGTGGACTAAGAATTCATTTTATTAAGTATATGATAGTGATTTATAGATTTATTAAACCCTACTATAATGGTACTAGTAAATTGTTAAGTCTGCCAACAAAGTTTTTGGAAATAATAGTTCCCTGTTCAAGCCCTAATGGGAGACTCCTTGCAAAATGAATATGATGGGTATCGATCTGAGTTGTATATCTCTTTCTCTACCCACCTATTGTGTTGATTCAACCACTTATTATCTATTTTGGTCTTAGAATAACCTTAGTTAACTTTCCAACCCTATTATGGGAAAAATATGAATTTATTCTTAATTTCTCTACCTCTCTCAGGATTTAGAAATACTATATATGTGGATGATTTATTTTGGTTTATGCTAGAATAACTCTCTATATAATATGTTTTGAATTCTTAATTTGTGTGGGATAGGCAAAAGTCAATTTAAATTGTTGATCGTAATCTTCCACTTTTACACCTGGTTATCTAGAGTTAGTTTCCCCAAGTGGTTGGGTTGTACTTATCAGTTATGGACTCCAATTGTATTCTTCTTTTATTATAATGAGGTCGCATTGTTATCTTGATTTTGGATTGTGATAAAGTGTTCAAAGGAATTGAAGTTTTGGTTGTACATGGTTAATTATAAACTTAACCAAGTTTTATTTCTATTATGAGTGATTTGCACATCCTTCTCGTTTAACTAAAATGAGTTGATTTGGTTGTTTTTTAATGAATCCATGGTGTTTAATAATCCTACACCTTTGCAAACCTCAAAAATGAAAAATGAATATAATAGATTATGATTTATTAATTAAATCATCTTCTTTAAAAATTCAAGGTATGCCTTGGGTATTACTCAGATTGACTAGTTCATTTGGTGTTATGGTTATTATGTTGTCTGCATTTGTTTCTCTTATCTTTTGTTGACCATTTTTATAAGTTATTATTGGTGGTTTAGTATATTTTGCATACCTCTTACCTTTCCTGAGTACTCAATTACCAAAACTCTCCACCTGGCTGATGGTTGGGGTGGTAAGGTCCACCAATGGTTGGGATCATAGGGCTAGTTTTAAGGGGTGTTCTCCTTTCCATGTTCATCCTCTTCCTTTGATGCACATAGACTTCATGTGATAGCATGTCTCTTGTCTATGCTTATTGGTGTATGAATCTTGGTGGGCATGCTTGGAATGCTTCATGGTTGTTCATTTTATGTTCTAGTTTTATCTTCTTGCCTTATGAAGCCTTGTAACATTTATTATGTTGGAAAGAATAATATTGCATATGATGTGTTATTGGTGGAAAAAATGAAGATGGTAGTTTGGTTCTTATATATTTAACTAGTTTTAATTATTCCTCTTGATATGCATATAATGTTAGATTCTATTTCTTATATTTGAAATGATAGATGTAATTATAATCTCATTATGTTACGCTTTGATCTTTATATGCTAATGTATACACATTGGGATAACATACTGATATACTTGTTGATGTGAATTATGAATGAAGTTTTAGAAAGTTCTATTGGAGCAATAGTATCCATATTGTCTTTAACCCTTAAATTCATATGAATGCAAATTGGCATCATCTTATTTTTGTGATAAACTTGATTATCATTAGTTACTATCCAATATTGCCCTTTAGATATTAATAATTTTAGGATTTTTCTGCTTTAGTATGTAGTCGAGAAATGATTATGAACATGATCTATTTTTGTTATGACTATGGATTTGAATAATTGTGATACAAAATCATGGATTGTGTGGATGTCACATCTCATATGTGGCTAGTATGTAGTGTTTCATTGTGTTGGGAAGAGTTAGTATGTTGGTTCTATTACACTTGTTGTAGATTGTTATACATGGAAGCGAGTTGCATTTGGTTTATGCTTGAAGATCTTACATATAGTTGTAACACTCTTGTTCTTAACTTGAATTATATATGTATGCTAGAGAATATATATATTAACTGGTGACATCCTTATGTAAGGGGATGTTGATGGATAATAAATGTTTACTTCCTTTATTATGCTTCAAAAATTTATTAGCTCATTTTGATCATATGGAATTGTTAATTTGAGGCCTTTTTATTTTAAAATATGACCTATGGTATGTTTATAACTTGAGAAAAATCAAATCGTTGTAATTAGACTATACAATTAATTTCCTTGATGATAAAAGCAAAGTATTTCTATTTTAGAAATGTCTACCCAGATTGTTGTGGTTTCACCTTTAGTGAGCATATTTCTATTGCTTAAGAAATAGAATAAAGTATGATTTTAATGACATTCTTTACTTAGATATGGTACTATTGATTATGGTTTATACCAATAAGGATAATGTAGTGACATAGACTATTGGTAAGATTTAGAAAGTTTATTGTTAGTTGTTCATAATTCAGCCCTTAAATAACAGAATGTTGGTTATATTGTTATTGTTTAAATTTATTATGTTAATTCAATTGAGTGGAGTTCCTAAATTGTAATTCAAGTTATAATGGGCAATGTGGTGCAAGGACCTTGTATTGATGATTCAGCTATAGAATCTCAATTGGTAGCATCACCTTAATTATCTGTAACAAGCTGGTAATGCATTCTTGAGTCAGATGGTTATTAGATTATAGGTGGATGTATGTGCTTAAAATTTTTAAGCTTACCTTTGGTATTGAATTTATTGATATGCCTTATATTCTAATCCTTAAAATATTGAATAATCCTTGTGAATGAAAATTATTCTTGAAATTGGGGTGTGGATTAAATAAGCTATGTCAACTCATAATTCTTACATTATGATTGGTAATTTAATAGTCCACCTTGGTTATGAGTTATTAATCCATAAATTTCCTTAATAATCACTCAAGTTAATGGTTGAAATTACTCAAGTAATGAAATCTTGCATGGACATACACATATTAATTGATTGATATAAATGCCTATGTTCTTAACAATAACATGATATTGTAACCAAAGGACAAGTAGTAGTATAGTTTCAAGACCCCTATGACTAACTTACAAGATGGTATATTTATATCATGAGAAGTAAATTAGTTTATATAATGCCACCTATCTGTCTATTCAATAGGATGCCCACTTGTGTGATGTCATCCAGCCTGAGCTAAGTGCATTATAACTCACCTAATTTCATTATGGATTAATTATCTTATAATAGAGTTATATATTTATGTGTGACCTTCATCAAGTAAGGGAATGGTGGTGAAATGATCCCTAAAGAACTCCAAAGCATGGTATAGTGATCTAATGGGGGTAGAAAAAAGAATGGCCATTGCTGGTATGAATTCCAATATATTATGGTGACTCTTAAGCTTATGCCATGTTGATTTATAGCAATGATTTAGAAATATTCACTTATTGACATCACAATATGGTAAGACTTTACATAAGCTCTTCTATTTAATCATTTCAGACCTCTATGCTTAAGTGTTTCACTTCTCTTTTATCTTATTTGCATGCTTAGGAAATGGCTAAAAAGATAAAATATGATATGCTTAATTCATTCTTATTGTTCTTTGCATTATCTATTAGAATAACAGGGATGCTGGCTGAATTATTATTAGCATCTTGAGTTGGAATGAATTATTCAGTCTCTTGAGCTATCAAACCATGAATACATGGGGTAATCAGACACTTAGGTAAGGCTAAAGATCCCTAGGTCATCAGATAGAGAAGATGAGTGCCTTTTAAAAGTTTATATGTTATCATTATGGATCTGCATACTAATACCCCCTCAAACAACATATGATTGTAAGGCAACATAATTTTCTATGAAATTTCCTAGTGGAATTTATCCCTAGGTGAGCTTTCAAAGTGCACCAATATGGTTATTGGTTATTCACACATTATGTATATATTTGTTTAAATGCTTTGTGCAACATTGAAATTGTGCTACAGGTCCTAAATGTCATTCTGTTTGTACTCTAAAAGGTAATTCTAATTTTTTTTGGGGGGTTATTTCATTTGGTATTAGAGCCTATGATTTAAAGGTTATGGATGAGTTTATGGGCACAATGAACTGATTTTAATATATACTTGAAAACGTTGGTTGAACCCTTGTGTGATTTGTATACTTTTGTGAAGGTTTATGTTGCATAGTCTACATTTGGATGGATGAAAATATACATAGTATAGATGTGCATATTCTTATGAAGTTTATTTTATATCAGTATGGGTGTGCATACCTTTATGATGGATGAATAACACTTGTATGACTATGCTTTCCTTTTCTAAGATTAAATTGGAACATTGTATGATTATGTGCATAAAAAACCTTGGGTGAAAGTATATAACTTGTGTGGCCAATTATATGTATTATTGGTTTGAAAGGGTTATGTTATGACTTTTATAAAGGAACTTAGCCTCTTTGGTTAATAAAATGGTGCTTTGTTATGTAATATTGAGGGGTTAGAAATTATTGCATCTATAGAGTTTATGTATGTACATAAATTGGTAAATTTTTGCAATAACATTATGATGCTTACCCATAGCCTTTCCTGGGTTAACCCTTCCCTAATCAATCTATGTCAAGGCAAGGATCACCTATTAACTATTGAATTGTATGAGAAATTTGATGGGAGATGGGTGATAACCACTTTGCCCTTAGAATTGAAGAAATGAGGTTTGGTATATATGCTTAGAATATCATGACTTCAAGAAGACCAAAGGTTAGACTTAAACATGGAGAGTTTAATAGGGTGAGAGTATCTGATTTACTTGGGTAAATTAGTAAGGCTTGGGATCTCTACTTGTGAAGGAGTATCTTGAACTAAATCTTGATCTCATTATGGGTATTGACCTCTTTTGAGTTGCATAAAGGATCCTACGATTATGTTAGCTTAAAAATCTCTAAGCTATCAAGTATGTGGATATGTTTTGATTCCATGATGATGCTTATTTTGACCATGGATATGTTTTATTTCCATAAGGATATTATGATGATCATGGATATGACTTACATCCATGAGGATGTTTAAGTAAGTTGGGGTGAGTTTTGGCATCCATGACAATGCCTATTGTGATAATGGATATGTCTTACATCCATGAGGATGTTTACTGTGAATTTCAATAAAACTTAATGGTTGTGGAAAATTGTAATTCCAAAGGTAATGATATAAAATTCACCTAAACCTTGGATAATTTCACCCTTTTATAAGTGATGTTGCATCAAATCAAGCATGACCATTAACCTTTGACTTGTTGGATTAAGTCAATTGGATCAATAGTGATATAAGCTTGTTGTTGGAATCAAGAGACAATACCTTGGTGACCATTGATAACTTGCATCAGAAAGCCATCAAATGATGCTAGGTATAATATATTGGGATTTTAAAAGGTGTATTTCAAGTCTATAAGGCCTAGTTGGGTGAGTGTGATTGACTTGCTTGGGTAAATCTGGTAGTTTTGGGGATCTCTTATTGATATCATGTAGTGTGAGCCATCTATTGATGCTAAAGATTGCACCCTCGATAGGAGGCTGAGCTGTTGTCTTCCACGCATCACCATTAAAACTCCCCTCTTGCTTGTGGGTCTGACAAAACTAGGGGGAGAGTCTCTAGATAAGGACTAGCTCCCTCTGATGTATCTCTTAGGTCCTAGATTTCCTACTACTAATAATGGGGGGGTGAAAAGGGAGAAAGATGACGAAAAATAGATCCTAAACTAAAAGGTGGTACACCAAAAAATTTGATCTACTTAGCCTGAACATACACTTTCCACCAAGAACAAGCTGACATACACTTCATTTGACATGAGAAATTCTTCTGCATCAGTGAGCTAGGGGTCCGTGGAGACATAGGGAGCAAGAACTACCAGAGGCATTTTAAGACACACTATGGCAGCCTATTCACAGGCACCTATACTCCTCTAGGGACACTTCTAGCTAACCTGCAAAAGGAAAGCTCATAATACACTAGACATGCTGGAATCATTCTTGTGAAAGCATAAAGGAAAGACTTAACACAAAACAAAGGCATAGACATATACGAAAGTGTAAACTCAAAATGGAGGTAAAATGCTATGTCTCGATTCAAGGTAGAAATCTAGCTGAGCTCTGCCTTACAAGTTAAGGGATTTTTTGGTAGAGCTTTGCCTTACAGGCTAAGAGATTTTTTGGCAAAGCTTTGCCTTACAAGCTAAGAGATATTTTTTTCAAAATGAGAGGTTTACAATATATAGAGCAAGAGGAAGCAAGAAATGGTGCCCTTTTACAAGTGGCCCATATGCATTCTGAGCATTGGGAAGAGGAAGCCATTAAAAGAATATACTGTGTCAGCTAACCATCTTGACTTTGGCATTCAAACATTATTGTGAAAGCATGGGCAGCGTCATTTGTCTGCAAACAAGATCGCTCCTTCAAGGCATTCATGTGGTTTGTCTGCTCATCAATGCAAAGGGAAGAAAATGGGTCACACCATTCACTGTTTGCGCCCCTTGATGACCACTTGGCATATATTGTGTCAAATACTGGAGTAAATCCTTGAGTCAACACCTTCCTTTGCCACTTGGACTATTTTGTCCATTTCTCCACTTGGATCTTTTGCCTCTTCCTGGCTCCTTCAACCCTTGGGGGTTATCTTCTTTTTGGCCTTAAGCCTTTGAATTCCTTCGGGCTCGTGCTTTTCATTTAAAAATCAACGGCTATTTTATTGCCGTAAAGTTGATTTTTGAATTCCCATCACCATTTGGTTAATTCCTTCAGCATTTTCTTTGGTCTCTTTGTAAGTGTTCTCTTCCCTCTGTAAGGGCACTTGTCCTTCGAGCTTTAAGAGACTCCCTTGAACCTTTTGATTGAACCGACCGATTGAACCAACAATTGGTTCAATGGTTCATTGGTTCAATACTGTGTTCTAATTATTCATTTAACTGCTTGAACTGACTGCTTGAACCCTTTTATTGAACCAAGTGCTCGAACCAATTGCTTGAACCAACCACTTGAACCAACAATGGTTTAATGGTTCAACAATTCAATGGTTCAATACTTCCAAGTTCAAAGCGATTGAACCAAGCGCTTGAACCAAACCTTTGAACCAACTGCTTGAACCAATTGCTTGAACCAACAATGGTTCAACAATTCAATGGTTCAATGGTTCCAAGTTTAAAAGTGATTGAACCAAGCACTTGAACCAAACCTTTGAACCTTTCCATTGAACTTGCCGATGAACCTCGCCTTTGAACTTTGCCATTGAACTTCACCGTTGAACCTCACCATTGAACTTCGCCATTGAACTTTGCCATTGAACTAAAGTGAAGAACCAAAGCATTTAACCAAAGCGATGAACCAAAGTGATGAACTTAACCTTTGAAACAAAGTGATGAACCAAAGCTTTAAATTGCCTAAGTGTTGGGAGCTTGTTTATTTCCTTCAGAGTCCATAAAAATTAGCCTGTAGAGTCTGTAGAAATAAGACTTATGTAAAATCAAATTTTGAACTGGCTCAGAATAGCAGGGGAAGAAGGAGGACCAATTTTGGCTTGTAGGACCAAAATTGTCAACAAATTGGTGACTCCCTGGGGAAGCATGCTTGCTATGCTTAGAAGCCAGTTGCCTTAAAGTCCATTGGGCATAGAGTTAGAATGCAACTTGAAAAAGTTAGCAACAACCCTGATAGATCCAAGAATCAATCATGAAGATTTTACCCCCAAAAGGAAATGGAAGCACACACAAGACTAAGAAAAATACTAACATGTGCAAAAGCACTTTGGGAAAATAGGGAAAGAAAACTGGAAACAAACTACTATGTACAACTAACCAGGTATATTTGCCTCCCTCTTGGATCAAAGGGAAAACTTATTAAGTCCCCTTCATGTCAAGGAAACTTATGGTGCCAGACAAGTGGCTAAATGGAATGGAGACTTGGTGATTTGCTCCTCTTGCTTGCCACCTCGATTGGCTTACATATGAGTGGATTAGAATCAAACATGCTCCCAACATATATGTACTTTTCTTGTTCTTAGAAGCTTGTTAAATGTTGGTCCTTCATGCTGGTGCATTTCATTAAGAAATTTGTGGCTGTTAGCTCGTCACCATAAGCCCTTTGATATGCATCATAGATTGGCTTGTCTTCTTCTGCCTTCTCAAGGATCAGAGTCTCTAGATGTTCAAAGACATCCTCCTAATCCTCCTCCAACTCAAGCTCCATGTCACGATCATGTTCCTCATCAAAGTAACAAGGAAGTTCATCAAACAAGGGAGGAGAGAGCTCACCATGCTTATGTTCCTCTTCATATTGTTGGAACATCTGCATGTATGCATGACCTGTGTCTTCCCCATTGCTGATGATGTCTTCAAAGGGAGCCTCCATGATGATTTCATCCTCATTTACATCCATGATAGCCTCTTGGGAAGTTGCATATTAGATATTCTCCTCTTCAATTACCTCTTGCAAAATAGGTTCCTCCTTGAGAAGGGATGAAGTGGAAGGCTAATGATTAAACCCATGTGGAAGAGGAGGTAGTCCTTAAGCTAGAATCGAATGATTCTCCTCCCATTTGGCCAGCACTTCATCTATGTTAGATGTGGCCTGATAGCTCTCTTGGAGGTGTGTAGATGGGGTGTGTTCAGACATGGAAATTGTTGTTTGGTCTGAACCATCCATCACACATTGGCTGAGGAATCTCATTCTAGATTCTAACTCTGCAATTCGCTTGGCTATATTCTCTTGGAAGATCCTTTCCTAGAGGTCACAAGCATCATCATGATGAGTATGAGTAGCTTTATCTTCTTCAAGGTTTTGAGAAAAACCTTTTTCCTCCTCCTTCCTGCCCCATGATTCCATTGTTTGCTTCCAACTCATGACCTTGGGATTGGAACTTTCTCCTTGTGAATAGGCAACAACTTTATCTTCTTCAAGGTCTCAAGCTGGTTCATGATTTTTCCTCTTCCAACTTGGAATCTAGAGATCATATTGAAAGACTTGAGGAGGTTAAGGAAGACTAAGAAGGGTCTACTGATGTACAGGAAGAGCTACTTCAAGAGAGATGAGCTAGTTCATGGTATTCCCTTCAAAGGAGAATTTTCAATCTAAGGCATTGAGAAGATTCATCTCCCTGAGGGGGTGCTCTAATGCCCTTTGATGTTTGAAGGCTAGACACATGGGGTTAAGAGCAGGAGTGATTAAAGCATCAGATGAGCTAGAGTGAGCGAGTGCTATCTGATAGAAAGGATTTGGTGCATAAGAGGGGGCTTTCTTTAGAATAAGAGGGGGCGCACAAGGTTGACTGTCTTTCATGAATGGATTCTTCCATTTTACTACCTCTTCCTCCATGGATCGCAAGGCCTGAGCTTGCCTAAAAAAACACTCCTCTTTATACATAAGCTCCTGCTAATATCTATACTACTCATCTAATCTGTCTATCTCCGTCACCTGCTTCTCAAACCCTAGTGCTACTTCCCTTATTGTTAAAGGGTAGTTAGTAGAGTTATTTGAGGTGATTCGATGAACACCTTGAGCTTGATCAAAGTTATATGAAGGAACACAAGGCCCATGATTATTCATACAAAAAATGTGATTTCTTGATGGCACCAGGACTGCATAACCATCTGATTCAACTTAGAGTCACCATTAGTGTTGATAAAAAGCCTCCAAAGGCTAGTTGGTTGAAGAACACACCAAAATTATTCAACTCTTTGGATAAAAACTAGTTGGTCCCACTGAGCGTGCCAAAAAGTGTTGACACTATGGATTGTACCCTCGACAGGAGGCTGAGCTCCTGTCTTCCATGCGTCACCATTAAAACTCCCCTCTTGCCTGTGGGTCTAGCAAAATTGGGGGGAGAGTCTCTAGATAAGGGCTAGCTCCCTCTGTAGTATCTCTTCGGTCCTAGATTTCCTACTGCTAACAATGGGGCGGGGTGAAAAGGGAGAAAGATGCTGAAAAATAGAACCTAAACTAAAAGGTGATACACCAAAAAAGTTGATCTACTTAGCCTGAACATACGCTTTCCACCAATAACAAGCTAACATACACTTCATTTGATACAAGAAATTCTTTTGCATCAGTGACCTAGGGGTCCATGGAGATACAAGGAGGAAGAACTACCAAGGTGTTCTAAGACACACTATGGCAACCTATTCATAGGCACCTATACTCCTCTAGGGACACTTCTGGCTAACCTATAAAAGGAAAGCTCATAATACACTAGACATGCTGGAATCATTCTTGTGAAATCATAAAGGAAAGACTTAACACAAAACAAATCCATATACATATACGAAAGTGTAAAATCAAAATGGAGGTAAAATGCTATGTCTCGATTCAAGGTAAAAATCTGGCTGAGCTCTACCTTACAAGCCAAGGGATTTTTTGGCAGAGCTTTGCCTTATGGGCTAAGATATTTTTTGGTAGAGCTTTGCCTTATAGGCTAAGATATCCTTTTTTCAAAATGAGAAGTTTACAATAAATAGAGCAAGAGGAAGCAAGAAATGGCACCCTTTTACAAGTGGCCCATATGCATTCTGAGCATTGGGAAGAGGAAGCTATTGAAAGAACATACTGTGTCAGCTACCCTTTTTGACTTTGGCATTCAAACATTATTGTGAAAGCATGAGTAGTGCCGTTTGTCTGCAAACAAGACCGTTCCTTCAAGGCATTCACACAATTTGTCTGCTCATCAATACAAAGTGAAGAAAATGGGTTGTGTTGTTCACTGTTTGTGCCCCTTGATGACCACTTGACAGATACTATGTTAACTGCTGGAGTAACTCCTTGAGTCGACACCTTCCTTTACCACTTGGACTATTTTGTCCATTTCTGCACTTGGCTCTTTTACCTCTTCTTGGATTTGTCTTTTATGGCTCCTTTGGCCCTTAGGGGCTATCTTCTTTTTGGCCTTAAGCCTTTGAATTCCTTTAGGCTCACGCCTTTCATTTAAAAATTAAAAGCTATTTTGTTGCCATAAAGTTGATGTTTGCACGCCTATTTCCATTTTTTCAATTCCTTTAGCCTTTTATTTGGTCTCTTTACAAGTGTTCTCTGCCCTCTACAAGGGCACTTGTCCTTTGGGCTTTGGGAGACTCCCTTGAACCTTTCAATTGAACCGACTGATTGAACCAACAATTGGTTCAACGGTTCAATGGTTGAATACTATGTTTTGCTTATACATTTGACTACTTGAACTGATCACTTGAACCCTTTGATTCAACTGAGTGCTTGATCTAATCGCTTGAACCAACCGCTTGAACCAACAATGGTTCAAGAGTTCAACGGTTCAATGGTTCAATACTTCTAAGTTTAAAGCAATTGAACCAAGTGCTTGAACCAAACCTTTGAACCAACTGCTTGAACCAAAAATGGTTCAATGGTTCCAAGTTTGAAATCGATTGAACCAAGTGCTTGAACCAAACCTTTGAACCTTGCCGTTAAACTTTGCTGATGAACCTCATCATTGAACTTTGCCGTTGAACTTCACCGTTGAACTTTGTCGTTGAACATTTCCATTGAACTAAAGTGATGAACCAAAGCATTGAACCAAAGTGATGAACTTAACCTTTGAATGAAAGTGATGAACCAAAGCTTTAAATTGCCTAAGTGTTGGGAACTTGTTTCTTTCCTATAGAGTCTATAGAAATCAGCCTGTAGAGTCCATAGAATCAGCCTGCAGACTCTGTAGAAATCAGCTTGCAGAGTTTGTAGAAACAAGACTTGTGCAAAATCAAATTTTGAACTGGCTCAGAACAACAGGGGAAGAAGGAGGACCGATTTTGGCATGTAGGACCAAAATGGTCAACACCATCTATCCATGATGTATAAACATTGTTGGTAACTTTATAAAACTCATGGAAATCAATTTGATAGGCCTTTTTGGAACATAATCTTCCTTAAAATAAGGTGGTTGTAAATTTGAGATCCTTGGGACTGAGCATGTTGTAATGGATATTTGATGTCATTGGCATGGCATCTGCACATCAGGTGGCTCGATGGGAATTATAGACCCTTATGATTTACTGACATGTGTGCTTAATTGTTGTGATGTGAAAGTACCTTGGGATAAATTATCAAGACACTTGAGTCAAGTATGCATGACCTATTTCATGTGGTTTCTCCTTTGCATGTAAAATTTTTATGTGTCAGGTAAACCATTTCATTTCATTGATAATATTAAATCATGTAAATTTTTACCTTTGCTATATAGTGTAAATATAGTTAACCATGTGGACTTTCACATTTTATTCTTGATATCAACATTGTTGAATGAGCACTTGTATACATGATTATATGTTATTAACCATGGAACGTGTGAATGATGATAAATTACTTATGTAAATAATCTCCCACTTCTAAAATAAACCATGTGGACCTTACTTTGCTCTATGTTTTCAAAATTATTGTTTGAGTATTTTGTGTACATGTCATGGAATAAATGTGAATTTGTGTTGTTAACATATTAGTATGTGTTAATGTGACCTTAAGATAGTAATGTGATGTATCTTTCCCCTCTTGAAACCAATCCCTATTGATTGAAACCTGCCAAGGTATAGTGTTGTATTGTGTGGTGTAATCCCACATCACTACTCTAGTAATAAGCATTGGTGCAAGTATGAGGTTGAGGGTGGTGAAGCACTATATCCACAATGATTTATACTAGGTATGGGTCATGAAGTGGAGTCTCTTGTAGGCTAAAAACCCACTTTTCCCCTTTGTACAAAGTAACCACCTAATTTATTCAGGGTGTGCATCAAGAGTGCCACAAGATGATTGTGGAATCTTAGTGCATAATGGTCATTTTACGGATTAAGTGTTCATTTAATTTCCTCTTGGAGGTTGTTGTAAAAAAAACCTTATGAAATTTTATTGTTAAATCCTTATGAAGCACTAAATGGTCCCATAATTTGGACATGTATGCAAAATCAACAAGGCAATACTTGATGAAATGCATGCATGTGTTAGCTTGTAAGTGCAAACATGCTATAGATGAGGTATTGTTTTGTTATATCTAATAGAGATATTCTGAGATGAATATTTATAATTTATTTTAAAATCATGATTGTAATGTATGATGATTTTATGCTTTGAAAGAGTAACATAAATCCCTGATCAGACAGTATTAAAAATCTTAGGTACCCTCTTAAATCTTGGATAGAGCGATAAAACTTGGGTGATGCCCTCATATGGCTAATTTTTGGATGGTGGCATTGACATCCTTGCACCATAGTGTGAGCTCATGTGTGATGGATAATATATTTTAAGCCTTGGCATTGCATGTATTGCTTGGAATGGTTTATCTAATGTTCAGTGTGGTTAGTGCATGACACTACACTAACCCATGAATGATTGATGATGAAGTAGAGTAACCATAATAATATGGATTAATACCTTTGTGAAATGGCATTGTATAATGAATGTTATTAAGGTTATGCATGTGTTATAATTCTTGCAATGAATGATTCCACTCTTAAGTTGGGATCTATTTGCAATCTAGTTGGATTGGACAATTACAATCATTGACCTCAAGTTGTAGGTATGTGTGTGTTGACACAAACTTGAATAATGACCCTAGTAAAGATTTTATATTTGAACTGCTAACTTGATTTAAAAAATCAATACATAACTTTTCAAACTATGGCTATAAAGTTTTGGAACATTATATTTATGTGATGTTTAAATAATCACCTTCATAAATGGCTGGAATGGTTAATAGCAACAATGTTGTAGTGAAATTAATAGTTGTTTCCATGAAAATTTTCTAATTAATGAAGGCATATTTGGTTTGGTGAACCTATTTCTAGTTGGTTTTTACAAATTATAATGTAATAGATGACCTTTTAAGGCATGAGATTGGGAAAAGTTATAACCAAGTTGGATATTGGTTGAATATTCTACTATAAATCGATGCTTAAAGTGTTGTTTTGTCATATCAGTGTTGCAAAGGGCACATGAAGGAAGGAGGCCATTACTTGGCCTAATGTAAATAAGAATGTGGTTATCTTAATGGCATAAAATAGGAATGCCAACAATATAAGACTAAGGCATTACCACCCCTCAATAGGTGGGAATGTTGTGAAATAATGATAATTATTTGGTTGAACAACTCTGGTAATAGTGTTTCTTCACTCTCGATAGGTTATCAGGATGGATCCTCTTTAAGGAGGGGAGAATGTCATGACCTAAATTTGTGTCCCATTGTATATACTTGATTTATATCTTATTTTATCATGTTTTGATATAAATGGACTAATGACTATTGATGTTGATCCAGTTTTAGATAGTTGAGATGCAAGATATCCTGGGTAGTTATTATGATTATGTTTATATCAGGGTTGATGCTTACACTGGATTCATTTTATCCTGGTGTGTGTGTGTATATATATATATATATATATTAGTTTAGTTACATTATTATATGTTATTTATATAGCATGTTTCATAGGGTATGCTTGAGTTCATAGTAGTTAGTACTGGCTCTGATCAATTTATAACTATAGATGACTATGCTTAATTTTTTATTTCATGTTTAATGATTCTTTCTAAATTTATTATTAATTATATCGACATCATTTTGGTATTGTTGATGTCTTATTTGGTGAATGTATGAACCAGGCTAAGAGTTAGGCTTGACAGTGGGTTTTGACATATCAAGAAATACTCGAGGGGTGAATGAGCAATCAAGAGTCACTTTGATAGGTATAGCATGTATGATGTGATACTGAGCCACCATTGTCTTACATTTTTATCATTATTACTTTTCATCTTTCATTCATCTTGTCTTATATTTATGCATGTGTGGTTTTGTTCTTATTCCTTACTTGGAGTTAATGAATTTTCGTATCATTGATTTCTCTTGTATGTTCATTGTGTTCTTGGAGTTATTTCTCATGGATGTTTCATGTGTTTGGTCATTCCCCTTGGTGTTGTTGATACTTGATTATTAAGCCATAATGAACTAGCTTGTATTATTATTTTGTTTGGTTTGGGTTTGAATAGACCCGTATGGGTCTCTTGACTTTGAAAACATCATTAGGGCCCCCTTCATGGGCAATTGACTTACCCACAATCATGGGTCAACATAATTATTTTATTGATTATTATTAGTATAGATTGACTTAAGGATTTTTGGTTGTTTATTATTAATTTATCATTATGTTCTTTTGGTATGTTTTTGACCCACACTCCTAAGTCACTTCAATTCATCCTTGAAAAGTGTTTCTTGTTTGGGTCAAAAACTTAGGCAATGTAGGGCATGAGAGAAGAGAATGGGGAGTTGTTGGTTTACTAGGACTACACCCTAGGGGGGTTTGTGGGACAAGCTCATTTAGGTAAGGAGCAACCTATTGAAGGAAGGAATTCACAATTTTCACTATGGTGACCTACATTTTATTTTTAGGTAATTATTGCAATTGGAATTTAAAACGGGAGTTATGGTTCTAAAGAATGGGGCTTTATTATTGAAAGATAAGTAGAGAATCTCTATAGATTCATGGGGAAGTCATGAGACTTACCTATGAATATATAATGGCTCATAATTGATTTAAAATTGATTACTTCCTATGTTGGGTGCTTTGGGTTATTTTGACTTTTGATATATGACTGCATTTTCTCAAAATGAGAGAGATTTGAGGTCATGGGTTTTGATATTCAATTTGTGTACTATGGGGATCGAACCCTAAAGTTTGTTATATGAGGATTTAATTATTAAATGGAATCAAAGGTTTTAATTTATTGAGTGGACTAAGAATTCATTTTATTAAGAATATGACAATGATGTATAGATTTACTAAACCCTACTACAATGGTACTAGTAAAATTTTAAGTCTGTCAGCAAAGTTTTTGGAAATAATAGATCCCTATTTAAACTTTAATGGGCGGATCCTTATAAAATGAATATGGTGGGTATTAATCTAAGTTACATATCTCTCTCTACCCACCGACTGTGTTGATTTAGCCACTTATTATCTATTTTGGTCTTAGAATAACCTCGGTTAACTTTCTAACCTTGTTATGGGAAAAATATGAATTTATTCTTAATTTCTTTACCTCCCTTGGGCTTTAGAAATATTGTATATGTGGATGATTTCTTGTGGGGTGTGCTGAAATAACTTTTGGTACACTACATTTAAAATTCTTCATTTGTGTGGGCTGGGCAAAAGTCAATTTAACTTGTTAATCATAATCTTCCACTTTTACTCCTGGTTGTCTAGAGTTAATTTCCCTAAGTGGTTGGGTTGTACTTATCAGTTATGGATTACAATTTTATTCTTTTTTTTTTATAATGAGGTTGCATTGTTATCTTGATTTTATATTGTGATAAAGTGTTCGAAGGAATTGATGTGTTGGATGTACATGGCTAATTTTAAGCTTAACTAAGTTTTATTTCTATTATGAGTGATTTGTACATCCTTCTCCTTTGACTCAAATGAGTTGATTTGGTTGTTGTTGATTGTATCCATGGTGTTTAATCATTCTACACCTTGGCAAACCTCTTGGGATGAGTAGTAGACTTGGTTAGACCTCCTGATAATGAAAAATGAATACGATAGATTTTGATTTATTAAGTAAATCATCTTCTATAAAAATTCAAGATATGCCTTGTGTATTTATTAGGTTGACTAGTTCATTTGAGTGTTATGGTTCTTATGTTGTCTGAATTTTTTTCTCTTATTTTTTGTTGACCGTTTTTATAAGTTATTATTGGTAGCTCAATATATTTTACATACCTCTTACCTCTCCTGAGTACCCTATTGTCGAAACCCTCCACCTAGATGATGGTTGGGATGTTAAGGGCCACCAATGGTTGGGCTCATAGGGATGGTTTTAAGGGGTGTTTTTTTTTCCATGTTCATCCTCTTCCTTTGATGCAACTAGACTTCGTGTGACAACATGTCTATTGTTTGTGCTTGTTTGTGTATGAACCTTGGTGGGCATGCTTAGATGATTCTATGACTATTCATTTTATGTTCTAGTTCTATCTTCTTACTTTATGCAGCCTTGAAACATTTATTATGTTGGAAAGAAAAATATTGTATATGATGTGTTTGTTGGTGGTGAAAAAAAGATGGTAGCTTGGTTCTTATATATCTAACCAATTGTAATTTTTCTTCTTGGTATGCATATATGTTGGATTCTATTTCTTATATTTGAAATGGCAGTTGTAACTCTGATTTTAGTATGTTATACCTTGATATTTATATGTTAATATATACACATTGGGATAACATAGTGATATACTTGATGTGAATTATATATGAAGTTGTAAAAAGTTTTATTGGAATAAAAATATTCATATTGTCTTTAACCCTTAAATTCATATGGAAGCAAGATGGTATCATCTTATTGTTGTGCTGAACTTGATTTTCATTAGTTACTATCCAATATTATCCCTTAGATATTAATAACTATGAGATCTCTTGGATTTAGTATGTTGTTGAGAAATAATTATGAACATGATCTATTTTTGTTATTGACTATGGAGTTGAATACATTGTGATAAAAAAATCATGGATTATTTGGATGTCTCACATCTTATATGTGGTTGGTATGTAGTGTTTCATTATGTTGGATAGGGTTAGTACTTTGGTGTTAATGGATAATAAATGTTTACTTCCTTTATTATGTTTCAAATTTGTTATTGGCTCATTTTGATCATATGGAAGTGTTGATTTGAGGCTTTGTTATTTGAAATTATGACTTGTGGTATGTTTATAACTTGAGTAAAATCAAATCATTGCAATTAAACTATGCAATCAGTTTCCTTGATGATAAAAGGTATTTTTATTATAGAAATGGTTGCCCAGATTGTTTTGGTTTCACTTTCAGTGAGCGTATTTCTATTTGCTTAAGCAATGGAATTAAATATGATTTAATGACATTCTTTATTTGGATCTAGTATTATTGATTGTGGTTTGTACCAATAAGGATAATGTGATGACATAGACTATTGAGAAGATTGAAAAAGTTTATTGTTCAACTATTCATAATTCAGCCCTTGAATAATAGAATGTTGGTTATATTGTTATTATTTACATTTATTATGTTAATTCAGCTGAGTGGAGTTCCTAAATTATAAGTTTGGTTATAATGGGTAATGTGGTGCAAGGACCTCATACTAACAATTTAACTATAGAATCTCAATTGGTAGCATCACCTTAATTGTATGTAACAAGTTGGTAATGCATTCTTGAGTTAGATGGTTGTTGGATTATAGGTGGATGTATGTGCTTAAAAAATTTAATCTTACCTTTGGTATTGAATCTTTTGGTACGCCTTATATTGTGATCCTTAAAATATTGAATAATCCTTGTGAATGACAAATATTCTTGAAATTGTGATGAGGCTTAAATATGTTGTGTGAACTCATAATGCTTACACTATGATCGGTGATTTAATACTTCACATTGATTATGATTTATTAATTCATAGATTTCCTTAATGATCAATCAATTTAATGGTTGAAATTACTTAAGTAATGAAATCTTATGTGGACATATGCATATTAATTGATTGACATAAACGCCTATGTTCTTAACAATAACATGATATTATAACCAAAGGACAAGTAAGCAACATTAAAGGTGCAAGACCCCTATGGATAACTTATGAGATGATATATATATATATATATATATATATATATATATATATATATATATATATATATATATATATAATGAGAAGTAAACTGGTTTTTCTAATGCCACCTATATGTCTATTCAATAGGATCCCCACTTGTGTGATGTCATCCACATTGAGCCAAATACATTATGACTCATCTAATTCCATTATGGATTAATTATCTTATAACAAATTTATATCTATGCATGTGACCTTCGTCAAGTAAGGGAACAATGGTGTAATGATACCTAAAGAACTCTGGAGCATGGTATAGTGATCTAATGGGGGTAACTTAAGGATTAGCCCTTGATGGTATGAATTACAAAATATTATGGTGAATCTTAAGCTTATGTTGTGTTGGTTTAGTAGCAATTTATAAATATCCACTTATTAAACTCACAATGTGGTAAGAATTTACCTAAGCATAGCTAGTAGGATGAATCTTCTGTTTAATCATTTCAGACCTCTGTGCTTAAGTGTTTCACTTATCTTTTATCTTATTTGCATGCTTAGAAAATGGCTAAGGAGATAAACCCTAATATGATTACTCCATTATTATTATTCTTAGCATTATCTATTGGAATACCAAGGATGTTGGCTGAATTATTATTAGCACCCTATGTCAGAATGAATTATTCAGTCTCTTGATCTATCAAATCATTATTGCATGTGGTAACTAGACACTTAGGTAGGTCTTAGGGTCCCTAGGTGTTCAAATAGAAAAGACAAGTGCCTTTGTAAAGTTTAGAGGCTATAAGTATGGATCCACATACTAATACCCCCACGAACATCATATCATCCTAAGGCAACATAATTTTATATGGAATTTCCTAGTGGCATTTATCCCTAGGTAAGCATCCAAGGTGAACCAATCTAGTTATTGGTTATTCACACATTATGTATAGATCTATTTACATGCATTGTGAAACATTAAAGTTGTGTAGCAGGCCTTAAATGCTATTGCGTTTGTACTTTGAAAGGCAATTCCATTTTTTTGGGTTATTTCAAAGGTTTCTAAATATAATTATTATTTTACATTTAATTAGAGAGTGATTGTTTAAACAATGTTTTAAACAATAGGTGACTATCTCATACCAACATTCCCAATGGTTTCACAATCATGTAGTGTAGACCACTTATTGTATGTGGTTGCTATCTTATGATACTTTGTCAGTCTTTTATTATTGTTGTCTACAAAAAAATTAGCAAATCCCTCATCACTTGATAGTTCCATTACATTATTAAAACTCTACCTACATACACTATAGAATTGATTTTCAGAGAGGTATTTTCTAGAAAGTTTAAATAAGTAAATGTATGTTTTTATACCAGCCCATGTATTCAAAGTTGGATTGCTTTTCTTAGCAAGATCAATAATTGGATCTATTTTTTATATAACTAGTATTATATTATATGTATGAATAATAAGAAGTGATTTTCAATTAATAAAAATGTTGAATAACTTCAGAGATGGCAGAGACAAGTTTGGATTCAAATATATTTATGATTTTCTAATGTAAGCAAAAGCTATAATTATGTATGAAGATTGGCTCAATATGCCATAATCCATTGAGCATTGTTTACACCACCTATGTTTGAAATATTATTATTATGATATTTTGACAAATCTATCTAAAAAATAGAGTTTTACCTTTATATGATGAGGAAAACAAATGGTTTGTAAAAATGAATGGTTCACTGATAAAGGCATATGGTTATGTTCTTGGTCAATGGATTTGAACCCAAACATGTGCATCACATATGGAAATAATAAATGCACTTCTTAGGTAAATCATGGTAGAAAATCTAGGTAGCTAAGTCAAAGGAGGTAATTGATAACTATACCATTGGGACACATACCATTATTGATTTTTACCAAAGCTATAAAGAGGTCAAGCATCTAAGTGTGCCATGATAACCTCCATTTTCAATATTTCTAAAGCAAATGTGTCCATACACTTATGTCTATTATAATAACAATTAGGAAAATATTTATCTTGTTAGATTCCCCTCAAACATAGATTTTGTCAATGTAAAAAAACATATCTACCCAAGACAGACATCAAAATGCATCTAATGAATATTTTTAGTCATACAAGTACCATAACTATACATCACCCTAATGAATTTTACAACCATCTTTAGGCCATCAAATTGTAGTCATCTTTGACTGCTTAAGGATCACTCGTTATAGAACATTTTTGTTTTATTCAAGTCATTTAAACATGCTCTTGCATAATAGACATTTTGAACCTCTTTACCTAGTTTGATAATTAACATTATCTAACTCGATATTTATAAGACACATCTTATTTTTAAAACCCTTTCCCCACTACACCATTTGTATCCCTATGTGCTTTTTGGTAATATTTTGGCCTTGGAGGTTTTAGTTTATATGTTTCAATTGGTTGAGATTTGGTATTATAGGATATGACACCCAAAACTAGGATTATTACTAGACAAAGATTTATGACCCACAAAATTCACTACAATAAATACATCAAAACAAATTTAAACTACCAAAAACAAGTTATGGAACCAAAAAAAGGTAATAAATATAACATAAAAATGGAGGGAATGATTTTTATTGATAAAAAAACTAATACCCTTAAAATAATATAGGGAAATAAATTATGAACTGTCATACATCCACCATCCAAATCAAATTGATAAAAATAAAACTATACCATGAAAGGATTAAATCAAGTGGTGATTCATACATACAACACAACAAAAACAACGACAACAACAACAACAACAACAACAACAACAACAAAAAATCGTAAATTGATTTAAAATGTAAACCTTTGACATATTCACATTATAAATTAAATTCAAAAATTAATGCCATTGAAGGAGGAAACTCAGTACAATAATGAACTTAAATAATTATATAGCTATTTGTTATCAAACTATAGATCCTCTTAAACCATTACTAGACAAACAATGTTGATAGTTTAACTTTATGTACCCAAAACATCTTTGCCTCATAAATAAGCTCTCTTAAAAAAATATTCTAGACTTTAAAAACCTCTAAAGTGCATCTTAAATAAGTTTTGAACTACCCAACATTCATCATTTATTAAAAACCATGCACATACCTAAAGAAACACCTAGCTGCATAGCATTCAACAATATGACATAATACAATTCACATTTGATTATGAATGTATGCATGTAATTCTTCTCACTAAATTAACTTGTTTAATTATACCTAACATTATTTAATATCCTATTCATATGATATAGTTAACACTTAGTCCTTATGTCCCCTTCATACCTATCAACATCACCTCTTCATGTCCTTAAGTCAATTAATTAATATTTGCTAATATTCTAGTTTCTAATTATCTAATCACATGCATCCCAAAATAAAGTCTAGAGATTTTCAATCTCTAGAACTTTCTCCATTCTAAGAAACCTTCTCAAATTTAAAATTTGGGAGGGAAATTTCCCCTCTATTTCATTCCAACACCTCTATAAGTGCAAGGGGCATCCAAAACATTTGGAAAAAGAAATAAATGCAAGACCATGTTGCCTTCATTACTCTCCTTCGTTAATGTAGTATTGAGCCCATCATACTTTGCAATTCTACAACCCATTTTAGATATTCAATTTGTCAATTTGGTCTTCAAGCAATAGTTTGGAGTTTTGGAAAGGAGATCAAAAGGGAGAAAGATGATGGTAATATTGTTTGAATTGCTTCCTCTATCTAATTCTTTCCATTTTATGATAAATTAAAATTTTGGATTTGGTTAATGGTTATTCCGTGCTTTTAATCCATTCTATCCAAATTTTGGGTGATAAATTTTATAGACCACAGTGGGGCTCTCCTCTTGAACTAACATTTTATAATTTATGTGTGTTTTTTAAAGTTTACAGGTTAGATTGAAGAAAGATTGGGTGGCTCAACATTTCAAATTTCTTGTTCACAATAGTCTACAAGACTCTAGTTCATAAAAATATACACATATTAACATGTAACATGGTTTTTTTTTAGTTTTGATATAAAATAGCTATATGTTTCTTTTTTTATCACTCATTGTAGTAAGTTACAAGTGTCTTGTATGTATTCAAAATTTGTATATATATTTTTCCCAAATTGGTAATTTATTCTCATTTTTATATTTTTCCATAACTATAGGTTGTCAAGCCCAAAAAGTGATATATAAAGATCATCCTCTTCCTTACTAGATTGTCTATGTTGTTTCTTACATTGTAGATTTCCTTCTAATATCACTTGCCTCTGAGCAACGCTTCTTAGTTTTGGACCATGAAAATCATCAATAACACTTCTTGACACAAATTACCCCTTTTTTATTTTTGATGATCTAGCATTCACAAAGTCCATGATATTTGTTGATGCATTTCCCATTACCTGTTAATGGCCTTGATCTTGTTTAAGGCTAGATTTACTTGACAACCTATGTAGATATTAAGTTGGATGGCGTGGATGCATTAGTAACAAGATTGGTCATGCCACTACTAAAAATTATTTTAGTTTCATTATTCTATGCTTTAGGCCAAAGATAATTTTTAAACATTAGTAATATCAACCAAAGGGTCAATATGTATAGATATTGACATGTGATGACAAAGAGGATTTTCTCCTTGTGACCTAAGTAGTTTAAAAGGTCATTTAAATGCATTTGAGTCCTACCAAAATAATAGGATTATCATTGTCTTATTTTAAAAATCTGGTTGGGAACCACTAGGAAATGATCTAAATAATCAAGGCATTTGGACACATGGATCTCCCCCTAACTCTTTATGGCATTTTGTCAAACAGTTCTTAGGATTATGTATTCTTTGACATTTTGCATACAGGTCTACCAGGGCACTCATGAATACATCTAAAAAAGTATGATTTTCTATTGTGCTTTGGAAAATGGCCATGACTAAATCCCATGAACCCATCATAACATCTTTGAGGCATTTTGTCAAGCAGTCCATCTGCCTTGTGCACTAACCAAAACCCCTATTCATTGTAGTTTTAAAAGCTGAAATTCTTTATTGAAATGGGGTATCTTCTTTTTATATTAGTTCATTTGGGTCCATAGGATTTGTGGATTCTATAACCTTCTAGAGACTCCCCATATTTAACATATAGGGTAATGCATGACAGCCATGACTAATAACTATCTATTTTCAAACATCTGGGTTTTACACTTATCGTTAATCTAGCACCCATCCTATTTTGTCAATATTAGTCTAGTCTCAATTTGAATTGTATTAGTCTTTAATTTTACATTTTACATGTAAAAAATTATCTTAGTTATTTTAATTTAAAAGTTTAGTATATAATATTGTAAATAATAATAAATGCTCATAGTAGTAAATTTTAATAGTAGTGTAAATGATCATAAAAGCCCTTTTTTTAATAAAAAGAATTATTGTCATTGTTTTGTAGATATAAATTTTTTTAGATTATCTTTTCCTCTTTTATAAAATAGGGGAAATTTTCTTTCTAACCTACAGGGATACAACTGGTGAAGACAAAAACTATAAAATTACCAATGTTATTATTTAGTTGGTCACAAGTCAAAAAAATCAAAGTTGTTAACGCCATTTTCTCTACATGTTCTCTTGTCAAAGAATGCGAGTCAAAACAAATAACCATCTAGTTGCTTCAAATTCTTATTTTTGAGTTTGTTCTTTTTTGATAAAATTTGGTGAATTTTGAGTCATTCTTAGCATCTTGTAAGTCTCAAATTGATTTTAGCATTGAGGGCACTATCCCTTGACCTTGCTCTATACTACAATAGGCAACATGCCTAGGGCACTACTTCTAGACCCCAAAAAGGGGGTTACCCTTTGACCCCATAAGGGGTGCTACCCATTAAACTCACAAGGGGCAATGCCCATTGACCCCATTGGGGGTTACCACCCCTAGACCCCCACATGCTATCCCCTCATTCAAAGAGTTACAATGTAAAACCTGTGATTTTTTTTAGTGTTTTTATTAAGGCTTATTGGACTAAAATTTTATTTGGTTTTTCATAGGGTTAAATTTGGTGGTAGTTTCACCTCACTTGATTTCACCTATCAAATTACTAACATGTGTGTTTGCATATCCAATCGGTCTAAGAAAAACATTTAAAACTACTAATGATGTTTATATAGGGTTGATTATTAAAGTTACCAATTTTAAAACTACTAAACCATCTACTTATATGATAATTGGTCTAAGGTTTGATAAAAAAAATAATTTTTTGTTTGTCACTTATTTGCTTGTTGATTGAATGAGAATAGTTGTGAGAATCATCCAGTATCAGATGTCCAATACCAATGACTATAGGAGTGAACACACACAACTATTAAAGCCAGAAACTAAAAGAGAGTAGAACTGTAATAGATGTATTTAGAATGAAGTAGATATGGAATGAATTATAATGGCTTAAAAATTATATATCACTAAGCTCACAAATCTATCACTCATATCTTACATATCTCCTATCTAAATAGCACAATAGCATACGGCTTATAATCACACTACAAAAATGACACAAGGGCCATGTAGCTCCACAAGCTTCACTGAATGCTCAAGCCAAAAATGGCTTAGAATGAGCAATATTCCACACCATATACAAAGGAAGATATGCCATTAAATATGTAGGTTGAGTGGAATGGTAACTCACTAGAAAACTTGAGTGCATGGACTCTACCACTATGAAAGGAGAGGGCACTGAGGGAACATTAGTGGGTTAGAGGCCTTAGTGGTGCAAGCACTAAGGAGACCAAGTGGAATAGAGACCCCATCTACCTACTAAGTGACCCCATACACTCATGTGTGCATGATGACATCATGATGATGTCATAAACCACCTAATAGACTTAATTATCCACCTAAGCAAGGTGAATTACATATGTGTATTAAATACCTACACCAACACCCCCCTTAAGTGTAGCTTAGGTGGGTAGTATAATTAGGTCTTGATAACTAACCTTGATCAGGTACCCAAGTAAAAAAAAATCTCTCATAAAGTGGATAAAGGGAGAAACCCCAAAGGAAAAAACTCACCCCTCCCCCTAAAAGAGAGAAAATCAGAAGAGACTAAAAGACCTTCTAGATGATGATGGTGAAGTAGTCATTACTCCAAGTATAAATCGTAAGATGACAAGGTTGATGATGAGATCCTCTACCTGAATACTGTAGAAGATATATCTACATCAAATAATGTTTATTACCTTTGTGAAAAAAAGAACCTAATGAGTGTATTAAACATCTACCCATTCCATAATGGAAGATGAAGATAACAGTACAAAGATATCTAAACGTGGTGCAAATTAGATTAGTGGCATAGGTCTGGCAAGATCATGCACATAAGATGGCGAAAATACCACTAAAATAGACCAATTAAAATAATGACATGGAACATTAACTAAAATAATGTCCATGTGAAGAGGATAACTTAGATCAATAATTGTAAAAGCTAAATAAGATACTACAGATGAAACACACATATCTTCAATATGAATATCCAAAAGAACATATGAGTCATCAAAGCTCTCAATGAATGTACTCACATTGGAAATAGTAGATTCCTCTAAAGTGTTAGTCTATGGTGGATTTAGAAGAGTAACATCTTGTATAGGAATAAATGTAGAATCTAAAATGAGACAACTAAGGTCTAGCATAATCTCATCCTCTAGTGGTGGCTCGATAGAAGGAAGAGCACTGTCCACCTGAAATGTGTTGTCACAAGAAATAGAAGTGGAGGAGAGAGTACAATAGTCTCTAAAGAGATAATAGGAAGTGGAAGAGGAGGAGTGATATTGATCTCATCAGGATCTCTAAAAAGAGACTATAGAATGCTCTAAATGATGTAGGGATACATTGTATATTCCATATGGCAATGAAGATCCATAGAAACATGTAATAGTAAGGTGCCAAAAACCTTGTCACAAGTGTTAGCCCACTTATTGTACCAACTCAAGTCAGTAAGGGAAAGAACCTGTCCATATAGGAATGGAATACAATTATTTTTTGTGACCAAGTGTTCCATATATGCACACCAAGAAACATAGTTAGTCTTACCAATAATAACCACTGGTGTATAGTCAACGTTCCTCATCAACACGTATCTCTCAAGTGGAGTCAATATGACCATAATTGAGAGTAATAGTGCATGCTCTAGAGATAGACTTTGAACTATGCCAAAAAATGAATTTTATCAAATGAGAACAATCAGTGCACAAATGACAGTGCATGATCAATGTATGGATGTTAGTCTCAGTTGACAATGCATCCACAAAATGCAAAAGTAATGTGTGTAAGTGACACTAAATGGGAAAAAATAATAGTTACAAAATTTGAATGTATGTAAGAGATAGAATGTAGGGCCCATAACAATCTTCCAAAGATAATCAGTAGTGACACCCCCTATGTTTATAATTATGAAGCATGCTCAAGGAATGAGAAATATGTGCTTATGATCGAGTATCAGTTCATGCTCCAAGTATGGAAATCACAGTTAAAAAAATGGGTCCACACAAATAAGAATAATTACTGCACGAGTGAAAAATGACATCTCAGTGAATGGACATCATACTCTACTGACAATGCATCCATAAACTTGAGCAATTAGTGCAATATCCACTAAATTGGTCTAATTGAAAATTGCAAATAGGTCAAGTAAGAGGACATTGGAATTTTCCACTAATGTGTTTCTATGAGTAGAAAATTAATGTATAAATCAATGAATTAGAGAAGAAGATAAAGTTTTGATTTAATTGTGGTGGGTTTGGCCACCTGCTAAATTGGACCTAACCCTCCATCTTCGACTGAAAAAAATATGAGCTATGTAATAAGATAAACACAATATTTTATTTTTAATATCTCCTTATTACTCCCATTACAACAATATCTCTATTGTTTTTAATAAAAATAATTAAAAAATATATGTGCCCCCATGTGAGAATTAAGAAAATTCTTGTTCCCATAATTATCTCCACCTTATAATAACCCCACTATGTTCACAACAAAGCAAAAAGACTTCACTTGCCTTATGTCTCCCACTCAATATTCTCCCTCCCCACTCATAATGTCCCCCATGTTTTGTTTAAAAAAAACTTTACCCATCCATAATCACCATTTTTAATGAAAAAGTGAGTTTGACTTTCCTTTTAAAAGCATTCAAAACTTTAAAAACTTCACTGAAACCACTTAAAATGGTAGAAACCATGAGTTGGTAAAAAATAATGGTTTTAAACTTAGCCATGAGAGGATTTGAGAGGCCATGAGTAGGTAGGGGAATGAAAGAGGAGAATCAGTGAGTGAAGGAGTGGATTATGACTGCATTGGTGAGGATAGATGAAAACTTAATTGTCTAGGCTATAGAGCTCTAATGGCATCATATAATTTTTTTAAGCAACTAGATAGGCATAAAAATCCATTGAAGACCACAATTTTCATAGTGACTATTATGTGAAGAGGTTGTAGGAGGCAAGGCATATAGGAGGCAATCCATGGTGAGGAGATACCTCTGATTGGTGAGTGGATGTCAAGTTGAAGTCTTTGACTAGCGATGTAGTTGCAAATAGAGGAAGTCCATTAATAGGTTGAAGGGCCAAAAAAAAGGATTCAACACCACAAGTAAACTATCAAACCATAATGGAAGACCAGTTCTTGAAAGCTTGTTCACTATAAATATTAGGCTTGTCATAGAAACCAAAAAATAGGCCATCAAAAAGCCACGTGCTTACTAAGATGAAGAACATGTCATTGAAAGGTTAGATGGTCCTTTAAACCTGCTTGTTATCCAAAAACATGGACCCAAACAAAGCAAATGTATTTTCCAAGCTAACAAGAAATAATCAATTGCATATGCAAATATTAGTATGGTACGATAGTTAGAAGGGAAAAAACTGCAAATATGAGGGTTTACTTCTGACCAATTCTCATTAGAATACAATACAAAAAACTACTCAAAATTTCATAATAAACAACAACAAAAGAAATAAGTAATGTTAGATACCAGATAATCATAGCTCTAATGCCATGTAAGAATCATCTAAAATCATACGTCCATGATTGATGATTGTAGAATGAACACACACAACTATTGAAGCTAGAAACCAGAAGAGAGTAAAATTGTAGTAGATGTATTTAGAATTAGGTGGAGATGGAATGAATTAAAATAAATCAAAGCTTAAAAATCATTAATATCACAACTTACACAACTCTAGCTATGTATCATAATAACACAAGGCTTACAATCACACTACAAAATGGCACAAGGGCCATGCAGATCCACAAACCTCACTGAATGGTCTAGATAGAAATGTCTTAGAATTAACAATATTCCACACCAAATTCAAAGGAGGATAGGCCATTAAATATGTAGTTTTAGTGGACTGGTCACTCACTAGACAACCTGAGTGTGTGGGCTCTACCACTTTGAGTGGAGATTTCATTGAGGGAACACTAGTGGATTAGAAGCCTTAGTAGTGCAAACACTAAGGAGACCAAGTGGAATGGAGACCCCATCCACCCACTAAGTGACTCCATGCTCTCATGTGTGCATGATGACATCATGATGATGTCATTAATAACCTAATATACTTAATTATCTACCTAAGTAAGGTGAATTACATATGTATAATAAATACCTACACCAACAATAACTAACACACATAAACTAGTTAGTTGATAAATAATTTTTTTGCTTACCCGAGTGTCACCCGAGGGCTACAGTGGTGTATGCTCTCCTCATTAAATTATTAAGGTGATTCTTGAAGGATAAAAACCACTAACAAACCCTATCCATTTTTATATCAAGGGTGAAGTGCGACCATGAAAGTGACATCCACATGCTTGCCATTAGTTTATAGGGGTTGGTGATTGTAATAAATGTTAACAATTTAGAAATTAGAAAAATAAAAAAGAACCTAGAGCATACTAAGATTTGCATGGAAAGACAATGATTGGGTCACCAAATGTTTAACCCTAAATTTAGAATATGTGGTGAATAGGGTTAAGAATATGGAAATAGTTCAAGCACAAGGGTCATAAACTAATCTATCACAGGTTGATTAATTATGAAATCAGATAAATGAATATTTTAAATTATAATATTGAGATATGCTAAATATAAAAAGTACCAAGTTTGAAATTTGTTCAATTTATTGAAGTATAAAATAGAAATGATAATTAGTTGGATTTACTATGCACAGTTACATCTAGATTGGAAATAGGTGGAAAGTATACATGATCAATATCTTAGATCAGCCATTCAATTCTAGAAATTATACTTTTATAGACATGAACACTACCATTGATGTGAGTGTTTAAATCTGACATAAGTGTCCAATATAGAATAATGATAGGATTTGAATGTAACCAACATCATTATTTAGCATTTTATGTCACATTTCTATTTATGTATTCAAATATGGGATATAGGCTATTGCTCTTTACCAATTTATCAAATCCTTGCTCTTCACCCTTAGAATGAGTTTATATAAAAATGGGTTAGTGGGAACATGGTGTCGAGCTGACCCCAAAGACCCATTTGTCAATGGGTATCATCTACATAGCTAATACTCTAGGGAGGGTCTCAAACTTATGTAGTTCTCCCCTATGTGTGATAATGCGTGTGCACAAGGGTGAAATATACTAAATGAAGATGTATATAGTGATCTATCTTTTAATTTGACAAATATCACTCACAAGATGCTCTTTGAATGCTTCAGCCCTGTAATATGACCACTCTTATGCTTGATATGAAAATAGGGATGAATAAGGAAAAATAGATTGGTTTTGCAATCAATTGATTTAGATTTAGTAGGTGTTTGTTTGTTATTTTCTAGATGATGAATGAGAAGGATTATACTTGTATTTATACCACACCTTTTGAAAATATCTCATAGTAGGGTTCAAAATGATAAATTGGCCAACCCATAAGTTTCATGTTAGGTTGTGGAGCTAAAAGCTTCACTGATGCAAACATGGAGGAGGTTGCTAAGTTATAGAGCAACCGACGTCGGTCTAATCAATCGACGTCGATCATATCCAGTGAGCAGAGCAATTGACATTAGTCAGGTATCGACTGACATTGGTCATCTCCAGCTAGACAAGGACCGACGTCGATCGCCTGTGCGGTTCTAGAACTGTCAATTTCATGAACAGTTTGTTAACGAACCAGTTGTTTGCATGTAAAAGGCTAATTTTAGTCTTGGAGCTATGGATCTAATTATTGTAATTGGATGTCTAATTATTGTTTGCATGAGATCTATATAATAGACTCATGGGCTGTATTGTAAAGTGTGAGGGATCAAAGCAGGGATTCCGCAGGTGCTAGATAGAGAGAGCAAGGTTGGCTCCTCATAGTGCCACAGTGCCAAGTGTGTATGATCAGGTAGATCTATGGGAGAGCAAGGTCTGGTAGAAGATCCACAAGGGTGCTAGTTTGGAGGACAAGTGTTCTTCATGGTATGTAAGATCAGGTTGGTCTGCAGGTGTGCAAGATTAGGAAGGAGATCTACATGTGTAAGTAAGGTCGGTTGATCTGCAGGTGTGTGTGTGTGTGTGTGTGTGTGTGTGTGTGTGTGTGTGTGTGTAAGGTCAAAGGAGATCTGTGGGGTAGTAAGATCAAAGGTGACAACAACACATCAAGGAGCAAGATCAGGTGAGATCTACTTGGAGTACGTTGTGTACTTGGAGTATGTGTGTATACTCAGACTTGGAGTATGTGGAGTACTTGGTGGACCGGCAGTATTATTACTGATTGGTGGACTGGCAGTATTGTTACTGGCTGGTGGAGGTGAACAACAACTCTGTGTTTGAGTTGATTGTTGGGACCGTAATTGAGAGAGTGAGCTCTTGAAGAGATTTACTGTTTATGCCCTAGAGGTGTGGGAGCCCTAGAGGAGTGTAAGGAAGAAGACTGTGGCATCTTCTTTAGTCTATTTCCTTCTGGAAGAGTATTAATACAATTGGGTATTGTCTCTCATATTCTGTGTTGTTTCTGATTTCTAGTTACTTATTACTTCTAGTTAAATTATGTGTTTAGTTGCTTGGTAATAAATTGTGCTCCTAGATCCTGACATTTCAAAACACTTGTAATTTAGAAGAATTTTGGTAACTAAACACTAGATAAAGATATAGATACTACCCTCGACCGTAGTGTGTGGATTTTATCACCATGCACTAGACCAAACTTTGTGTTTTGGTGGGGTATAAATATTAGGATAACTGTCATTAGGTGCTAAATAAAAATTCCCCATAAAGGGTTACATGGAGTGAGAGGAATTTTGGATCCAATACATAAAGTGGTTAGACAACATCTTACATAGATTTATGCCCCACTGTACCTATCATATCGAGGACTCCCCTAGTAAGCATCTATAAACCTAGAATAGGACATTTGAGCATAATAAGTAACTTGTTATTGAAGTTAATATTATTTCCCATAGTGATCTTTATGTGCAAATGGGGTTGAGATGGTTTGGGGGATTCTATAATGGGTCACCAGCCTATATCCTCACCTACAAATTCATTAGATGGTATATTCATCGAGTTACACTCATGTGTTAGTTTACTAGTCATAAGCTTGTGGTTAGCCTAATTTGTATGAGTGTTATAGAAGACTAGTGTTGTTTACAAAACTTATAGCCTACACACTCAAACCCATACATATAGTTGGCCTTTAGGTTATATACACATATCCAAATCATACTCATCATGCCCTTAATCATCATTCCATCACCATAGACTTGTCATGATATCAAATCATCTTAATCCCTCCATATATCCACATCTACCCTTTCATCACATAATCCTATATCCACTCCATTCTGAGAAACTTGGTCTAATTCTTGAGCTAGTTCAAGGTATTAATTCCATCTAACCACCCTATTTGAATCATTAATATACTATCCTCTTATTTGATTTCATACTTAGTCAATACTTTGTTCACTAATTATTAATCTGTTAGTTTTTGACTTAGCACCCAGACATCTTTAAATCCCATTGTCTTGCTTATTTATATCTATTACCCATCCAAGTCATCACATTGCTAGCTTAAAATTAGGCACTAGTCAAAACCTCATCCTTTTACTAGTTTAAATCCTAGCATTGTTAATATAATAATAACACCTATTGTATTGTCCATTTGAAATTCGACCCCAGTTTGACATCGTAATTCCTTTTAGTCTATCTTGTCCTTGTCCATTACCCATCATACTAGTTCAATCATTCATAATTCCCTTTTTCCCAAGGATCATATTTTAACCAAAACCACAATCCACCTTCATATTGGTCTATCTTTCATCTACCATCCATCCACCATCATGGATTTAGACTATGTCTTAGTCAAGAAATTTCTTTTTGACAACAAGGATTCATACATTTTTAGACTCCTCAATATGGGTTCCCATCTTCCTGATGACTTCAAATCCCTATAACTAAATTTACCTACACTACAAGTACCTCATGTCATTCCTCAAAATCCTCTCCCCACATTCAATACTTGTGTCAACCAATCCCATTCTACTTTCCCATTCATTAGCCATGACACTACTCTTGATCTTACCTATCCTACTAAAAAATGGAAAATAAGCTTGACATTTACCTCTCACATGTGTTCATTCTCCTAAATCACTGTAATTAAACATCTCCACCCCTAAGTCTAGCAACATTGACGAGCAATATACCCCACTCCCAATATTTTTGGAAGCCCTATTTTGGAAACTTTTTGATGCCAACATGATTGTCTATCCACAAACAAAACTACTAGAATGGACCAAACCCAAACCTTCAGGGTATCACATGGATCAATTTTGTCTATACCATAGAGTCTCTAAATATTACATTTATTGATGTCACCCTTTTAGAGATTATGTTCAAAACCTAATCAATAATGACTACCTTTAAATAGAGGGTTCATTCAATGAAGATACATCCAAATATTATCAAAAATAGGTATGCCAAAAGCATGATCAAGATCTTTCCCACACTTATTCATCCCTAAGTCACTACAATCAAACACTTCCACCCTTAAGTCTAACAATACCAAAAAAAATATACACAGCTCCTAATATCTATGAAAGCCCTATTTTGGAAATTGGAGGTCGCATGCATGATCCAATATCTATAACAAAAACCTATAAACTTGTCCAAACCTAAACCCTCATAGTATCGATCAGACCAGGTTTGTATATATCATATAGATTTTGGGCATTCCATTTATATATGTCACCCTTTTAGAGATTATGTACAAAACTTAATTGATAGTGGTGATTTTGAAATTGAGAATGAATCCAATGCATCCACACCTAAGAGTGAACAAGAGGGGGTATGTTAAGAGTCACTTATTAACCATGACTAAGTTTATCCCCTCTTTAACCAAGGTCATGACCCTAATCCTCACCATACCAAAACCATCCCTCATCAAACCATATCTATATATTATTTACATTAAATCCCTCATTTTCACTAATCTATTCAGCCTAAAGATTCCATTCACAAACCCAAGGTGAAGAGGGTACATATAGATAATTATGCTATCCAAAATTCCCTCTTTATGGATACAATTAAACAATCATTTATCAGTAGTATTAACACGCCATTAACCAAGTTAGAAATCAAGTCAGAATCTACATGGTCATTAAACTCCATGACACATGAATCACTATCTAACAACCCAAAAGTAGATGGTTCTAGTCAACATAGAGATAGTGATCAAGATAATTCCTCCATGAAAGAAGATGCATATGACTTAGATTTTGATACAAAGAGCTTACATGACCTAGTTTAGAATCTTGAGGAGATTCTTTTTGACATTAAAATTAGGTCTCCTAGTAAATTTTATGATGACCATGCTACCCATCATCAATTCAATCCACCTCCCTTACTAAAAACATCACCAATCATTTTACTTCCATCTATAATTCATCCATTCCACTCCCTGAATGGGACAAGCAAGACCACACATTCTTGGATTCCCCTTAATATGCAATCTTGTTTGCCAAATATACAAGGATTCAAGCCCATAATTAGTTAATCAGGCCAATTAATCAAGTTAACTATGATCCAAAAGTAATCAATCAAATTCAATAAGATTTTCATAATTGGCCAAGTCAAAAATTATCATCCCTTAGTGAAAATATCCTTGATGTGCCATGGGATCATCCAAGTCACAATAATCATCTTCCACATCTAAATTTAAATATCCTTGGTGAAGTCCAGTTACATGCACCATGGGGAAATAAAAATCCAATCAAGTTAGCAAACCAAGAAGTCATCATGGCACTAATTACCACATAAATTACACAAGTCAAAAGTAATGTGGTCAATCATCCTTTAATCTTTGGATCAAAGAGAAAAGAAGCTAGATAGTCTTAGATTCCTTAACCTTGATCGACATATGGTACCAGTCAAAAATATCCCTTCCATCATATCTAATGGTGTGTGTAATTGTTGAACCCCATTTTTGATCTCCTTCTAGTCACATTATACATCATAACCACATCAATCATTTACATTTTATACCCCAACATCAAAATCATGACATAATCCCATACATACCATACCTCAAATCCATATGCAACATTCTCTCTTGTAAGGGTAATGAAGACATCTAGTCTCAATATCTATAGGAATTTAACTCAAGATTCAACAAAGGTCACAAGGACATCAATACATCTATCACTGTTAATGACATGTTACTAACAATGTGATTCTCAATAATAGGTGTCAGTTGAAGATTAAAAAATAATTTTCATCCTACATCTCACCCACCTCTAATAAATCAAGATGCCAATTAAAAAAAACATTCATCCAATGGTGAAAACCAATCTTCTATCACTTTGGGCAAGTACCATGGTAAAAATCAGTTTTTAGCATCATGGTAATAAAATTTATTTGTAGGTACCTTGACACTTGGGGGAAAGCATCTTACTTCATCTATTTAGTCACTTGATTCATCTTCTTCATTATTTTCATACCATTTTAATCCATCATTTTTTCCTATCTCAACCTTGGCCATAAGAATGGAAAGTGTCTTGATACATGCTATTATCATATTCTTGGCATGTCCTTATTAGCAACATTCAAGGGACTAGATAATTGGTTCTATTATACTACAAAACTTGGAGATTCATAGTCCATCCCCCATCATCCCTTATCCTTTTTCACACAAGGTCTAAGATAATTCATCTATTCATCATCATTCCTCAACCTGGTTGATAAACTTGGTATTCCCTTTGGTAGTAACCCCTCTTTAATCATAAAATTCCCCCAAACACCTATAAATTATAAAAATTCAAAAATTATAACAATATTACCCATTGTATTATCCCAGGTAACTTCTTCATCCACTCCCATACTGTGTTTCTTTATTCAAACTTGAGCAAAATTTAGTATACATTGAGCTAGTTCTAACATAGTCTTACACCTATCTACCTTCAAATAGAGGTCAATGTATGAGTCAATTATCTCTTGTACTTACATAAAAAACATGCTCAAACACATCCCATCCTATTCCACCCATTTATGATAAAGTCACTTCTATCTATATCCTTCATTCCTCCCACACACCTTCACTTAAACAATAGGTAAAACATTATTTGTTCAATGTATATACATGGTTTTGTATGTATATGTTTTATTTGAGGTGTTTGTTATTGCATATGTTGTTGTTTGTTTCTTTATCTCCATATGTTTTATTTGATCATCAATGTTTTGTCAGGATCCTACTACCCACTAAGGGCACACTTGATTACCTTTGTATTAGCAACTAAACACAGAATTTAACCAAAATGATAAGTAACTAGAAATATGAAATAACACAGGATATGAGAGATAATACCCAATTGTATTAATACTCATTTAGAAGAAAATACAATAAAGAAGATGTCACACTTCTTCTTCCCACACCTTTAGAGCTCCCACACTTCTAGGGTTCACCTGTAATTCTCCTCCAACACTTCACTCTCTCATCACGGTCACAACAATCAACTCCAATACAGAGTTGTTGTTCACCTCCACCAGTCAGTAACAACGCTACTAGTACACCAAGTACACAATCATACTCCAAGTAGATCTTCCTTTCCTTGCTGCCACCTGTAAATCAATAGACCTTACTTACCATGTAGATATCTCTACACCCTGAAGAACCCTTGTCCTTGCCTCACCAAGTCCTCATGATTCTTCAACGAGTACCCCGGTGGATCTCCTAGTAGAACTTGCACAACCTGCAACTCTCCCTGATCATACACACTCAACACCCCTTTGGAACTAGGAGGAGCTACTCTTGCTCTCTCTACAAGCACAATGGCTTTCTAGCACACTCTTACAGTACAGCCCATGAGTCTATTATATAGATCTCATGCATACAATAATTAGACTTTCTTAATTACAATAATTAGACTCGCAACTCTAAGACCAAAAATAGTCTTTAACATGAAAACTGACAGTCCAAAAATAGACCAGTCTGAAACCCGCATGCAAACTGCATGCACACACAGGTTGCCGACGTCGGCTCCTTCCTGACCGATGTCGGTCGACTCATAACCGACATCGGTTGCTTCTGCACTGTAATATGACTGATGTCAGTTGATCAGACCGACGTCGGTTGCCCTGTAACTTGTTCTGCAACTCAGCAACCTCTGCAACCTCAACAACCTCCTTCCCTGTTTGCATCAGTGAAGCTTTTAGCTCCACAACCTAACATGTTTGTTTTCTTTTGATGTTATTTTTTTAATTTGTTTGGTATAATGTATTTTTTAGGGGTGCTATGAATTAAGATGTTATGATGACCCCAAAATTTAAAATGATGATTTTAGGTGCCCTTGATGATGTAGAGTTTATTATTTGCCTCTTTTATATTTATGCACTTGGTACCAAAGATACCCTAATTAAAACATATCTGGGATCAACTTACCTCATGTTATATTAACATGGATTTCACAACCTACATGGATCAAGACATTCCCAGTCTATTTTATCCACTAATTAGACTAATAATAACATATAAAATTAGCCTTATCTCCCTCCCATAATCCCTCAGGCATGAGGATCGCACCTAGCCATATCATGAAACCAAAAAAATATATTTATCACATTATCATCCATAATTTCATTATTCATGATTAAAAAACCACACACGATAACATTATACAAACAAAATATGAAAATACTACAATAATAATATAAATATATGGTTGCTATATAAACAACCAGTACACAGTCAACTCAAGTTCCTACATCCTTAGTTCAAGCCCTAGGAAGTACCTCGATCAATCTTGATGTACCCACAAGCTATACACATCACCTATTTTCCATAGATCCCACATCTTCCAACACCAACTTATCCATGGATCACCTATTTAACATGAATGACCAACTTATCCATAGTAACAACACACACCGAAAGGTGGTGATTCTTGAACCACCTCCTTGGTTCCATTAGTTGAATCATCTTGCTACCCTCGTGCAAGTTCTACCATCTCTCAACATCCTTACAGGTCTCTCATATAAAACAAATTAATGACTATAGGTCCTACAAGGCCTTGGGCATATCTTCTCACTCAACACCTTATGTAAAAAAATCAATGCATCCTACATTACGGCTGGGGCCTTGGCTCCTCCGATTGTTGTTTCCATAATATCCTTTCTAAAAGGTATATCACTCACTAGAGAGTGTGTAAAAGCTACACATTCACTTCATAGATCTACTCAAGTGGTGGCACTAGCCTATCTGATGACATTCTTTGTGTTTCAAACCACTTGCACTTCACCACTTACATGAATGGCTTAAAAAAACTTCATTGCATAATATCATCGCATTCTCGAGCATTACATAACACCCCTACCCCTTAATTCATGGTAGTATTTGATAAGATGTACTAGTTGGATGGGCCCAAAAGTATTCATTGACCCCTTACCACAGTGTCACCACTCACCTAATATAATCAAATAATCTTTTGGATTCCCTTGACATACTTATCCCCATAAGTTGTGACCCCACATACACTCAATAATTAACTTAATAGCTATTAAATATCACATCATAAGCATTCATGATGTACTAAAATCCATCAAGGCTCTCCAATATTGTGTCTCTTAAGCCATCATTTCCACTTAGTCCATCACACCTCCTAACCCCAGTGCATCTAATAGTATTTGATCCATATTTATCTCCATCCTAACCATTCATTCCTGTACCTTTATTTCTTCCAATCATGCCTATAACTACATATAATCAGCCTATATCTTCTCCACTTATTATTATAACACCCTAATCTATGTCTCCTATTAGTTCACCTGATCTAGCAATGATGTTACCTAGGCCAATACATTTTCCATCTATATATCTCTCCAAATAATTTGAGCCTACAAGGGTGACACCTGAAAGTGTAATAATATTATCTGCATTTACACAACTGATAATCAACTTGGACAATCCCTAATGCCCATGTTATTTTTGTTTCTTGTCCCATATATCCATAACCGATGTACATTCCTTAGCCACTGTCCACATCACCATCTTTTCAACCATCTCAACTCACTTCTTACCACCAACATCACCCCGATGCATGTTCATCCTGTCACACAAATAAAATTACCATTCAAATAGTGTCATTACATCTCATGACTTAAACAACCTCCTAACATCTTCCCATAAATCTAATGTTCCCCACCTACAACTTCCCATCCCATGGCCCCTATTCCTCCAAGTCAATTTTTCTATCCATTTCTAACTATGACCTCCTATACTACCACCCCTGATATGCCACCCTTCCCTACACCTCCCTCACCCAATTATATCCCTATACCCATGTCACTCTTGTTACCCTTACCTTAACCCTATGTCTTTCTCCCCTTCTCTCACCTACATAAACCCTTCCCTACAAATCTCTCACTATATGGTCTTCTCTTATACAAAAAATCCTCTCTACTCCCTCACACTTCAGCCTCCTCTCCCTACTATTTTCAACTCTTCTTTCCCTATGTCATGGATTCTTATCACCCATACAACCTATACTCACCCAAGAAACTCCTTTTCCCCACTCTCCAAACCCATAAATTTCCTATTCACACTCTATGATATTCCCCACCATGGTTTCTTAACAAAAATCCCCCACTTCTTCCCAAATTGCAACTCAAAAAACCCTAGTTCACCTACAAAACACACAAAATTCCAAAACAATTCCCATGATAAATCAATACTTGGTTTCTACACTCACCTCAGTGTTGATCCTCCTGTTCATCCTCCTCACCATTCTATGCACCCAATTTTTTTTCATCTACCTAAGCCACAACACGCTGCAGTAATTTGACCTTTTCTCTTTTCTTTCCACACCTTTTATTGTATTTTCATCTTTTTATTAACCACATCCAATGATTCTTGAGTGGCAGTTGAGCCTCTGCTACCTTCTTCACCACTAACCATGCCTTCCCCCTCTTGGTCACTAAGCTCGACATTGATGATGTTATTCTTAGTTCCCCATAAGGATTTTTTGTACAAAGGTATGAGGACAAATGATGCATACACCTCCTTATGGAGAGATTTAATAGGATCTTTAAATACTGCCACACATATTAGTTATTATCTTCATCACATAGCAATGATAGCCTTTTATAAAACAAACCTCTGTAGGTTTTAACTTTACTACCATTGGTAAAACTTGACTCGTAATGATGATGTCCGTTTACCCAAAAGACTTTGTATCTCCTGGTAGAGGCCCCCCTCTTGAAACTTGGATCGTAATGATAATTTCTACTTCTCTACTCTTATTGCTCCATTCTGCCACCTCACATTGGTATCCTGGTAACATTCTTCACCTCTTCCAAAGAAACCACCTCCTTTGTATCACCTCCATTTTTTTTAGTGCCTTCCTCTTATTCTTGATTCCTATTTATCCACCTTTTTCACTCTAAACCTATTATTCCTAATGTATATGGGATTGTTCCACTCATAACACTCAATTAACCTTGGGTCTTCTCACACTCCATAGGCATCTGAATCACCTAAGCTACCTAAGGACCATTTAACCATCATCATTCCATCATCAAGTCCCTTATCCTTCATCAGTAAACCTCATCTCCTACCTAATATTGAGCTATAATGACAGTTATCTATCCTTAGTTTGATACTCATAATTATCCTGAGCATATGTCCTTACTTGGGATACGTCAAAATATCATGGCTCTCTTTATCACTCTTTAGTTATGGTTGATTCCCCCTTGGGATGTGTTAAAAAATATGACACTATCATTTATTCTATGTGTGTATATGTCTTTACCATGGGCATCATCAATATCAATCATGTCATAGCTCATCCACATTTCCACTCATCTACCACTCTTCTTCACATTTAACCCATCTATTTCATCTTCATTTCTCTTGTTCCTCCCATCATTCTTCCCATTTTGGTATAAATACATTGGCTTGAGGTCTCTTAAGACTATGTAGGCTATGATTAGTTACCCGTAGTGCCCAAGGATAGCCTAACCACACTAACCAATCATTCCCTTTCATCCCTTGGTCATTGGATCACATTATTTTCCTTCTATTCACTCATTCTTACTCTCATTTAACATATGTTATGGGATACATTGTCATTCAAATTATCACATCATTGTCTTATTTTGGCTTGATGCTCTCCCAACATGCATCCTTCATTGGGATATGTCAAATAATCATGGCCTTGATCATTTTGGCCCATATATATCCTTAGCATGTGTCCTTTATATTGAGTATTATCATTGATGTCAAAGGTGCATCTTGCATAAGGTTGATGTCATTGAGAGAGTGTGCCTATTTAGCAGTGTGTTGATGTGACAAGGGGCATTGATGGATTATTGGTAATGAAATATGTTGTCATGAAAGATAATTTATAGGAAAAAGAGAGTATTTTAAGGCAACTAATGCCTTATGTTTACATTAAGGTACAGGTCTTTGAGGTCAAGTACTTAAGTAGCCTAAGCCTAGTCATGGCATGAAGAGACCTTGTGAAAAGGTATGAGCATGGTGGATTGGTGAGATGAGTGCACATAGGCATGAATGGTTTTATGATTTGTTTGAATATGTGAGTGAGGTGGAGAGCATATTAAAAGAGGCATGAAGGTCATTTTTAAGGCTTAATGTGGTTTGCATGTCAAGGTTTAGAAAGCAAAGAGAAAGAGTGTGGCCTAATTAAGGGTCATGATCATATTTCAAGATTTTTGAGCTCATGTAAGCATTTTCAAAGGTGAGTTAGGTTTTTTAAAGTTTTTTCATGTAGTTTTAGGTCATAGTGTGAAGGATAAGGCATACAAAGTTGTTTGGAGGTCTCTTGAGTGATCAAAATGAAGGGTTCTCAACCTGATAAGGATTTTCTTATGCTCATTAGTTTATTAAACCCTTGCATGGGAAAATAATAAATTCATGGTAGATGGGCAAGGGTCCTAGCTCAAAATTCCAAGAATTAGTTTTTGGATTGAGGGGTTATGCTTTATGAATGATCGTTAAGAGTGGAAATTGGTTTAAACCCTCTTAGAACCCTAATATAGACCCAATGTTGAAGATGTTTCTTGAAAGTGATAATGATGGATTTAATTTATAAAGTAAGCTATTGGATATTATAGTGTAATCTCCTAGGTACTAATAGGTGGTATTGTTTAGAGAGATGAGAGAGAAAATGTTGAGTTACAAGCTTAATTTGAAGAAGTTGATGTAGAAGCTAAAAGTTGTATTGAACATAGTAATAAAATGGATGGAGGAATAAGGTAGAGACTAAGTTTTCATGTCCATTAAGGTTTATTAATATTTTATAGTCATAAAATTTTCTAAACTAGTCATCCAATTTATCCAATCGCTAAAGGTGAAATGGTGCAAATAGTGAAAAACCTAGGCAGTAGTGAGAAGATGAATTAAAATGTGTTTTCATGATAAAATGATGAATCCAAGTTCATGGAGATGTTTTTTGGGACTGGTATGTCTTATTTATGTTTGGAATATATCTTTAAAGTCAGGTATAGTGGTGAAAATGATGAAACCAAAATGGTTTGTTTGACTCAGGGATGTCTATGTGTAGTGAGGTCAACAAATTGGTCTGTAAGGCTAATAGTTGCCACTAGACCATATGATTTTTATATTTTAATATGTTTTTTATATGTTATATGATCATTTTAATACACTAAAATTATTTTAAAATGGTCATATATGAGTTGAAGGTTAATTTTTCATGATTGTGTTTTTGATAGTCTTGGTAATTCTAAGTAAGTTACAATGATGAGTTTGAGGATTTATGCCCTGAGTTTAAGTGTATAATGCATATGGTGATATTTTTTAGGTATTTTAGGTTATATTTAACTGATTTATTTTCATTATTTTGTGGCTAAATAATGTGTTATCTTTAGTTGTTCCAGACAGACTTTTCTATGTGTTCAAAGGCCTAATGTGAATAGTGCTAATGTAGTTTATCAAGTGGTGGTTGGACCTAAAAGGTGTCATGGTGCTTGAAGGATGTTTTATAAAGCCTATTTGAATTTTTTATGGAAATTTTGTGTCATTTATAGAGGTGTATAGTGTTCCAAGGGGTCATAAGGTAACATGTCCTAAAGTAGGCCTAATGGAATTAGGTTTCCATGAGACCTAAAGAAGAATTTGGTCTATTTGAGTAATGGCCAACATAATGTAATGATTTATTATTAATTTTAATGTGTACTAAGTCTTATTTTGTGTCAAATATTTTTAGAATAACACCATATGATAGGGGTGAGTCAATGTCCTAAAACAATCCTTTCTTTCCACTTAATATGATTAACATGCAAACTAGTACAGAGATCAATCAATGCATAGAGAAGTATCACATAAACATGAAGCCATATATAAACACATGAAAATAAGAGATATTTTGGAAACCCTCATGGGGTCTAAAACCCATTGAAAAATAATTGAACTATTGTCCTATAATCAATGAATCAATCTTTAGTGAGGCACCAATCCCATAAAGATCACCAACCCCTCACTAGTCAAGCACTAACTTAACTAATCATTTAATAAGATCTATATTTAAAGGAGAAAACCGCCCCATAAGTGACTTAGAACCAACTTATCCACTCTAAAAACACTTCTTCAATCTTTCAAGGTATATCTCACTCCTTATTGACAAAGCACCAACTAAGCCAGGATCAACTTGATCACCTTAAGACACCTTATTACTCAACTAACAGATGGTGACCTCTTCTTCAGCTCTCTATCTACTCTATCCATTGCAATAAATTAAGAACATATATTTGATTCAAATCTGATGGTATCTCAATCAACAGAATATCACTCCAATGCTCTCAAATTTTCTCTTCAAATAAGCAAATCTTTCCTTCTTCTACTTCACTCAAACAACCCTCATATGGCTTGATTAGGTCAAATAACCTTGCTTATCATACCTATAACTTATGATGGATGTTTATGAATATTCCTCTACTCCCATTTTATTTTCTACATGACCTACTTCTGCTCCTCCAAAATCTCTTTTTTTTGCTTTCTCTCACATTACTTAACAAACCCAAATAGGCCTATTATGCCTTGTACTTATGCCAATCTTTAGAACATTCACACTCTTAGTTATCCCATACATTAATCCATTAGGGTCACACACAAAACATGTTCAATAACATTTACACATAATAATTAATCAAACAAGAATCACCATTAGGTTTTCCAAACTAGTTTAGACCTCAATCTTCTTCTAGGTCTATTTAGAGAACTAATTGCATTAGGTCTATCTTCTCTATGAAACATATTGAACCATTATGGACTAGATGTATCTCAAAAAACTCCTTAATAATTTTAAAAACTTAAATTGAAACCTCAAATATCCTCCTTCATGCTCAAAAAGTCACAAATCATTTGCTTACCTCATGAAATCTCCATTAGGTCTTAAATAACTATTAGGCCTAATTACCTCAAAAACATTATCTGTAAAGATGAAGCTCAAACACCCTGTAAAAACAATGCCAAGGCACAATACACATATGTATGGAAAATTAATTACATTAGGTTCATCACAAAATCCATTATACATATTATATCAGGCTATAAGCACTCATAAACACTTCTTCACAAGGATCACTTTATTTTGCCAAAAATCTCCAAAACATAGTCAAGAACCTTTGAATATTAACAGTTTTACAAGAATTTTACAAAAATAAAAATGAATTTATTATATCCCATGGAAGATATAAGACATAAAATAATATTTTTAACACTTCCAAGCTGGTCAATATGACATAGTAACATCATTCTCGCTTATATACAAAAAACTGCCAAAGACCCTAAAAACACAATCCTGAAGAATGTTGTTATAAACTCCTATAAGGACACTTAAAATACTAATTATTCATATTAATATTTAATATATTAACTATATAAAATAATAAAATAGATATATCATTGGTTATGGTGTCAACCATTGGTCTTACGGACCAATTTATTAAGCTTCTCTTTCACAGTTATTACACAGCTAGATAAGCGATTTTGACTTCCATATTTCAACTTTTTAAAGTTACTATAAACCTTCCATAAAGAATTTATAGGTAATATATGTAAATAAAAACATAAAAATTATTAAAATATACATTTAATCCTATCCAATTGTCTCAAACTCTTCACTCCATCTTGCACACCCAAAACTGCCATTCTGTCTTGTGAACCAGTCATGGTGAACATGCATTCCAAAAATTGTGTATACAAAAAAAATAAGTAATGATGAATTATGATGATCATTATAAATATTTATAACATATAAAAACACAAATCTATATAGGTATAATGGAAAATATGGAATATATAAACCATTCTTTGAAATTTACACCTTCACTGTCTCACCTTCACTAGACAGGTCATCTTGTGAACAACATTTTCAATTACCTCAAAATAATATAACCAATATGTAAATGTGGTACAGGTATTTAAAAATAACCTCAATCAATTTTATCCATTCATAATCCACTACAACATATCCCTAAACTCATTCTCACTCCTACCTAGTTTTCTTACTGTCTTCCTCACTAGGCCTTTTATTGATAGGCCAACATTCATGATCGGTATAGAATATTTGAATTATATGACCTGATAAATTATAAAAATTTTCATGAATTAAAATTCACAAACTTTAACCTCCATCCATCGTGTAACTTTGACTCAGTCAACCCTACCTGTTATATCAAATTTATGAGAAGTAAGGGATTTCTTATAGCTTCCACTCACTCTCTTGAACACTCAATGCCACATGTAGATACATGAAATATTCCTATAAATTATCCAATAATAAAAATATCCTTACAAATCCATTTTTATCCATTTCAAACAAGATCTTTCCATAGGGTCATTATGAGGGTTTAAGAAGGGTTTTAGACCAGTTTCTTTTCTTAACATTTGTTCATCAAATTCTTCCCCTGAAACCAACTCCTAATGCTTGGAAAATTTTTATAGGAACCTTTTAAATCTATCCATATTATCTCATATTACCATGAAATATTCACACATGCCAGCAAGCATCTAAAATTACTTCTTGGTTTTGTAACTCTTCATTCTAGCACTTGAGAGACCTAAAGATCCACTTTTCATGCTTTCTTCTCCAACTCAAGATCTAAAACTTTATGATAAATATTTAAACATAATTTAAAACCTCAATACATTCTCACATTATCTCACAAGCCTCCAAACCTAATCATGATACCCCATTCTACTAGTTAGGGTCTTAAGACTAGGTCCATGAGAAGACCACTAAAGAAGAACATACCCTTTTGGCACGCTTTAAGAGTTATGTGACTGAATAAAAACCTTTATCACATGATATAACACTTAATTTTACACATTAAATCTGATACACATATATATCACCACCATCATACATCTACAAGCCATACCCATGCTTGTGAACTAGTTCATCAATTAGACCTACTAGGCACTATACCACTTTGAGACCTTCCTACCACTATAGATGCATTATAAAACACATTATTATGAAAAAAAACCTCATTTTATTCTAAAATAATAACACACATCTTCTCACAAGCCTTATCCCACTCACTTGACTAGGCTTCACTATACATGTCTTCACCAAGACAAGACTAGGCTTTGTGAACACCTTGTCCACAAAGACTTGCTTCTTATGAACTTGGTCAATCAATGAATTTATCACAACAAGCACTAAAACATAACAACCAATAATCTCTTCCTGATGATCTTATCATATAAATATAAATCAATCACTATTCATAATCTTGTTACATCTCAACATTTTGCCAAGTCATCATGATAAATTATCATGAAACATCACAAGAGAACCTATGGGAAATAAAAATAAACTTAATTACCTTTGAAATTAATGAGAACATCAATGTATAGACACATCAATAGGAACATAACTCAAAAAATCTAAATAGGTAAGTGTGTGTGGCTGACCAAGAGGTGTATAAACAAGAGGCTTGTATAAGAACAAGGCCTTTTAGGCCTAATTAGATTGTTAGGGGATTGGATTAAGGAGTGAATGATATAAAATATACTTGAGTAGGAGGATTTTTTATAGACCATCATAAGATATTATATGTATTGTCATGAATATCTAATAGGAGGTCTGAGTATGAAGATCAAGGTCATATGACCTAATCAGTCTTAAAGAGACCCAGTTGAGCAAAAAAGCCTAAAATGCATTTTGAGAAGGGTAAGAGTGTGAAGAGATGAATATGTGGTCATCATTTATTATTTGAGTAACATAGTGTTTTGAAGGTGATCAAAGCAATCAAGTGGTTGAATTGGTGTTGAGTCATCTAGGGGGTTGGTGCCTCCTTACAAGTGGGTACTTGTTAAAGCCTAGTCAAGTGGGTGTTTGGCTAGTTAGGGTTGGTGCTCCATATGTATTTAGTGCTTCACTAAATTTGGTTTTTGTCTTATAATATTATAGTCCATTTGTATATATCATTGGGTTTTCTTCCCCTTAAGGGTTTCCCACATAAATGATGTGTTCTTATATTTCATATTCATATATATGGTTGCTTGTGCTTTGATTAATCTATATGTTTGTATGAATGGTTCATAAATGTTAAGTGGAATTGAATGAATGTTTTGCATATTTATTCACCCCCTAGTTATTATGATTCAAAAAATTGGTATTAGAGGCTAGTCCTTTCAAGTATGCCTAACAACTTGAAGGTGATCCTAAGAAGCACAAGATGTCTAGTGATCAAGAAGACAACATGTATGATGAAAATGTCTACTATGATAGTGAAGAAGGAGAAGCTAAATTAGACCTTGAATTTGAGCTCATAAGTGTCATAGTTGATTTAAAGCATCAAAATAAGAGGAAGAATGAGTTGATATCTATGGTTAAGGATCTTAAGCAACATATTTTTACCTTGAAGAGTGACTAGGTTAAAGAATATAAAAGGGATGAAAAGATCATCAAGGATATTAGGAATTAGTTAGAAGGCGTAAATATAAAATTTAGATCAAAATAATTTGAGTATGATCAGTTGAATATAGAGATAGATTATTTGAAGGTTGAGCATGAATAACTCATAAACAAGATGAGCAAGTTTGAGAAAGAGCATAAGAATCCAGAACAAGTTAAGAGTACCAACATGAAAGTCAACATGAAGAGATGAATCAGGCAGCCCAATGTAATGAGGCATTCCAATTCTTTCAATGGTTGTTGTTTTGTTCATCATATCTTTGGTCATAAAGCAAGTGATTGTAGATTGATCTCAAGGGATGAGTTATCATGGGACCATGGGAGAAGGAGTGATCAGTCAAGAGGACTCAACAAAGTATATGGATATTTTAAAGTGCATAAGAAGGTTAAAATGTTGGTGTGAAAGACAAAGAAAGTTAGGACTGGTCATATTAAACCCAAGAGTCAAGATGGATAATTTTCAAAGGAGGAACAAAAGACTAAAGAGGAATCTATGCTAGCTCAGACTACCTTTCACATTCCAGATGAATGCATGAAATGGTATATAGATAGTGGTTGCTCAAGCCACATGATAAGAGACAAATTTTTTTTCATATCATTGAAGAAGAATGCTACATGAACAGTGAGATTTATAGACAACACAACTACCAATATAGCTAGAAAGGGTATCTTGAGTTTTTATAATGGGAAGTCTAAGATAGAAAATGTGTTATATGTGGAAGGTTTGAAACATAACCTACTTAGTGTAAGTTAAATGTGTAACCAATGACACACACACTAACCTTTCATGATAGAGTATGTGAGATAAGGAGAGCCAAATCAATAAGGCTGATTGCCAATACTAATAGGACTAAGAATAATCTATATGTCTTGAATGAGATAAATAAATAGAGATGATTTATGAGAAATATGGATGAAATTTGGCTATGTAATAGAAGGTTATGTCACCTAAAATTTGACAATCTGGTCAAGATAAGAACTAAGAAGTTTGTGAAAAACATGCTTGAGATCACCAAACCTACAAACATACTTTACAAGACATGTCAACATGGTAAGAAAAGTATAAAAAGGTTTAAATCCAAGGAGTAATCTAATAAAATACCCTTAGAGTTAATACACACTAATATCTATGGGCTTAAAAGAATCCAAAGCATTCAAGGAGATAGCTACTTCATGTTACTCATAGATGATTACACAATAATGACTTGGGTAACATTTTTGAAAGAAAAGTTAGAAGCTATTGATAAGTTCATGCATTACAGTCCCTTGAATGAGAAGAATGGAAAGATCAAGTGCCAAAGATCTGATAAAGGAGGAGAATTTTGGTCTAATGAGTTTGATGACTTCTGTGAGGTCCATGGGATAAAGAGATAGTTCTCAGCAGCCAGGATACCTTAGTAGAATGGGGTAGTAGAAAGAAAGAATAGGACAATCCAAGAGATTGAAAGAACTATGCTAAATGAGTCTAAATTATCTAATGGGTACTGGAGAGAGGTAGTGAGTACTACAGTCTACATCTTGAATAGAGGATAGATAAGGACTAATGGCAATAAGACCCCTTATGAACTATGGAAAGGTGGAACTACTAATGTGGAACACTTTAGAGTGTTTAGAAGTAAAAATTTCATCAAAATATATGAGGAGGACTTAGGTAAGTTTGAATATAGGTCTAATGAAGGTATATTCTTGGGGTATTCATCAGTAAGCTCAGCCTATAGATGTTATAACAAGAGGTTGTAGAAAATAGTGGAAAGAAAAAAATTGAATATTGATGAAACAAGGAAATCACACTCACAATCAAAGGATATATCATAGAATATTGACTTTAAGAAAGAAGAGGAAATAATAGAGGTTGATGAGGAAGAATAAGAAGTTGATGAGAGATAAGACACAAAAGGTCCCTCAAGAGAAATTCAAAGAGATCATCCTGAATCTCAAATCATTAGCAACAAAGATGTAGGTATGCAAACAAGGATAATACTAGTATGTAATAAAAATAAAGATAATTTTGCTTTATTATCTAAAATTAAACCTAATAACATTATATAGCAAGCAAAGACAAATTTGGATAGGTGATATGAATGAGGAGTTAGACCAAACAAAGAAGAATGAGACTTGGGAACTAGTTCCTAGGCCTAAATATAAGAATGTCATTGGCACAAAATGGGTGTTTAGAAACAAGTTGAATGAAGATGGAGAAGTCATTAGGAACAAGGTTAGATTGGTATGAAAGGGATATGCACAATTTGAAGGGGTAGAATTTAAGGAGACCTTTGAACTAGTAGAAATATTGGAGTCCATAATATTGTTTCTATCATACATAGGATTTAAAGGGTTCAAGGTATACCAAATGGATGTCATATTTGCCTTTTTGAATGGGAATTTGTAAGAAGAGGTGTACATAGATAAACCTAAAGGGTTCTCATTATCAGGTGACAAGGACTATGTTTACATATTGAAAAATTATATTTATGGTCTAAAACAAGATCTTAGAGCTTGGTATGCTAGGTTGGATAGGTATTTGTTGGATCAAGGATTCAAAAAAGGAGTTGAAAATAGTAATCTGTACATAAAGACAAAAGATGACAATCATTTGATAGTAGTTTCTATGTGGATGACATCATCTTTGGTGGAAACAATGAGAACATGACCAAGGACTTTGTAGAGGTGATGAAGAAAGAGTTTGAGATGTCCATGCTGGGAGAACTATCATTCTTTCTTGATTTGAAAATCACTCAATCTAAAAAATGTATATTCATTTCACAATCTAAGTACATAAGATATATGTTGAAGAGGTTTGAGATGGAAGATTGCAAGGTAGTTAGTACACTTATGATCACAGGGTGTAAGTTGAGCAAGGAAGATAAGTCTCCAAAGTTCAATCAAACATCATATAGGTCAATGATTGAAATTTTTATATACACCACTACCTCTAGACTTAACATCATGCAAGTAGTAGGTCTTGTGGGAAGTTTCTAAGTAGATCCAAAGGAAAATCATTTGTAATTAGTCAAAAGGATACTCATGTATCTCAAGGGGACTATGGAGTTTGGGTTGTATTATCCAAGGATCAAGGAGTTCAATTTGACTTCTTATATAGATGAAGAAAGGATAGGATGTCTAGATGATAAGAAGAGTGCCAGTGGAGAAGATTTCTTCTTAGGTGGGTGCCTAGTTTCATGGATAAGCGAAAAATAACCATTAGTAAAATTATCCACTTGTGAAGTTGAGTATATTGTAGTAGCTTCATGTTACACTTAGGTCTTATGGATGAGTCAGAACTTAAAAGACTACAAGGTCAAGTATGATGGTCTTATCCCTATCTATTGTGACAATACAAGTGCTATAAGCATCTCAAATAACCCTGTTATGCACTCAAAGACTAAGCACATTCCCATTTAGGTATCATTTTCTAAGAATTAGATAAGTGAAAAAAGTTTTAAACTTGAATATGTTTCTACACATGATCAGATTGTAGACATTTTGACCAAACCACTTCCAAAGGTAACATTTGAACACCTAAGATAGGAATTAGGTGTAATTGCTACCCCTAGTAGTCATGGAGGAAACCAGGTACTTAGGGGGATCTAATCAAGTGATTAATTAGGTCCAAGAGTAGGAGAGTAGTTACAATTAGGCATGCATGGAGATAGGGGGAACATGTTTGCATTATGACTCATAAACTCATAGTCCTTTGTATTGAGTATTTTGGTTTTAAAGAGTGTGATCTAAGGAGTTACAGACATCACTTTGTAATTTATGTCAAAGGGGGAGAAAGTTTAGAATGAGGGAGAAGTTACTTATTGATAGAATTTTTTGAGATTGGTTTCCATAAATGATAAAGGGGAATATTGTTGAGTATTATCATTAATGTCAAAGGTACATCTTGCATAAGGTTGATGTCATTGAGAGAGTATACCTAGTTGGCAGTGCGTCAATGTGACAAGGAACATTGATGGAGTTTTGTCACTAAAGGATGTTGTCATGAAAGATAATTTGAAGGAAAAATAGATAATTTTAAGTAACTAATGCCTTATGGCTGCATGAATGTATATGTTTTTGAGGTCAATACTTAAGTAGCCTAAGCCTAGTCATGACATGAAGAGACATTGTGAGAAGGTATGAACATGGTGACTTGGTGAGATGAGTGATATAGGAATTATTGGTTGTATGAGGTTTTTTTAGTATGTCATTGAGGTGGATATTTCATGGAAAGAGGCGTGAAGGTCAATTTCAAGGCCTAATGTGGTTTGCAAGTCAAGGTCTAGAGAGCAAAACGAGAGAATGTGGCCTAATGAAGGGTCATGATCAGATATCAAGGACTTTGAGCTCATGTAAGCATTATCATATATGGGGTATGTTGTTTCAACTTTTTTCATTTATTTTTATGTCATAGTATGAAGGACAAGGCATGAAAAGTTATTTGGAGGTCTCTCGAGTGTTTAGAATGAAGGGTTCTCAACCCGAGAAGGATTTTTTTGTGCTCATTAGCTCTTAAAACCTTTACATGGGAACCTAAGTAGTTTTTGGTATATGGGTAGTGATCCTAGATCAAAATTATATGCATTAGTTCTTGGATTTATGGGATATTCTTTATGAGTGATTGTTACGAGTGAAAACTAGTTTAAACCCTTTTAGAACCCTAATTAAGACCTGATGTTAAAGATGTTGCTCAAAAGTGCTTAGGATGAATTTAATTGATTGGGTAAGATATTTTATCTTGTATTGGACTCTCTCAGGTGCCTCTAGGTGGTATTGGTTAGAGAGGAGAGAGAAAATGTTGAGTTATAAGCTTATTTTTGAAGAAGTTACTGTAGAAGTTAAAATTTACATTAAACATTGTAATAAAATGGATAGAGGAAGAAGGCAGATACTCATGTTTAATGTCCATGAAGGTTTTTTAATATTTTATAGTCCTCAAATTTTATAAATTGGTCATTCAAGTTAGCCATTTTCTAACAGGCCAAATGGTGAAAATAGTGAAAAACCCAGGGAATGGTGAGAAGATGAATTGGAATGTGTTTTGATGATAGAATGATGAAACCAAGTACATGGATATGTTTTTTAAGAATTGTATGTATTATTAATTCTTTTTAGAGATATTTAAAGTTAGGTATAGTGATTAAAATGATGAATTCAAAATGGCTTGTCTGACTCAGTGAGGTCAACAAATTGGTTTGTATGACCAATAGTTGTCACTAGACCATATAATGTTTATATTTTAAGATGGTTTGGAGATGTTAAAGGATCATTTTCATACATTATAATTCTTTTAAATTGGTCATATAGGTATGTAATTTCAATGTTTCATGATTATATTTTTGACAATCTTGGTAGTTTTGAGTAAGCAAGTTGTAGTGATGAGTTTGAGGCTCTATGACCTTAGTTGAAGTGCATGATGCATATGGTGATATTTTTGAGGTCTTTTGGGTTATATATAAGTGATTTATTATCATTTTCATGTGGATAAATGATGTTTTTTTATCTTTAGTTGTTCAAGACTAACTTTTCTATGTGTTTAAAGGTGTAATGTGAATAGTGCTAATAGAGTGTTTCAAGTGGTGGTTGGACATAAAAGGTGTCATGGTGATTAGATTATGTTGGATAAGGACTATTTTAATATTTAATGGAAAGTTTTTTCCATTTATATAGGTTTATATTATTCCAAGGGTTTATAATGTAACATGTCCTAAAGTAAGCCTAATGGAATTAGATCTCCATGAGACCTAAAAAAGGATTTAATCTATTTGAGTAATGGCCGACCTAATGTAATGATTGATTATTAATTTAAAATTATCCTAAGGTATATTATATGGAAAAAATAAGTGGTTAAGTGTGTGTGGCTGACCAATAGGTGTATGAGCAAGAGGCTTGTATAAGAACAAGGCCTTTTAGGCCTAATTGGCTTGTTAGGGGATTGGACTGAGTGAATGAGACAGAAGATATTTGAGTAGAATGAGGTCTTATAAACCATCAAAATATATTATATCTAATGTCATGAATATATAACAATAGGTTTGAGTATTAATATCAATCTCGTATGACCTAATTAGTCTTGAAGAGACCCAGTTGAGTGAAGAAGCTTAGAAGGCAGTTTGAGAGGGATAAGAGTGTGAAGAGTTGAATAGGTGGTCATAATCTATTGGTTGAGAAAGATATTGTTCTAAATGTGATAAAATAATTATTTGGATGAGTTGGTGCTGAGTCATCTAGGGTGTTGGTGCCTCCTTGCAAGTGGGTGCTTGTTAAAGCCTAGTCAAGTGGTTGCCTAGTTAGTTGGGGTTAGTGCTCCATGTGGATTTGTTTCTTCACTAAATTTGGTTTTTGTTTTATATGAATTTATTCCAATTTAAAATATCAATGGTATTTATTCCCCTTGAGGATTTCCCACATATGTGATGTGTTCTTGTGTTTAATATTCATATGTATGTTTGTTTGTGATTTGATTGATCTATATATTTGTGTGAATGGTTCATGAATGTTAAGTGGGATTGAATGAATGTTTTAAAGACTAATTCAACCCCACCTCAAAATCATTTTTATTTAAACACTTTCCTAGGATATGTCAAAAACTTGTGGCCTAATTCATCAATTTTTTTTGGTCTGTGGTTCTCCCTTGCATGCATCTTTGCTTGGATACATCAAAACACTTATGGCCCATTCATCACATTCGAGACTGAAACTCTCCCTTGCATACATCCCTTCTTAGGATATGTCAAAATATTTCATCCTCTTATATTATCATCCTCTTGTTATGGTTGTTTCCTATTTATAACATTTTGACAATCATGACTTTGTAGTCTTCACTCCCTATGCATATGTCTTTACCAAGGGAATTATCAATTTGTAGCTCACTACTCATGTCAATTTCATATTCTTCATCATTTATCTAACATATAACATCCCCTTGTCTATTCATACACCCTACCCATGTTTATTCCTTTTGAGTGGCCATTCATCTCATTCTTGTCCGCATGTCCCCTTGAGGGGGCATCATATCTCCACTAATTCACTAACACTCATCCATGATCATCTTTCTTCTTTAAAATAACATTACTCCTTCCAGTCTCAATACCCTTTCAAATAGGGGAAAATATATGCATCTAATTACACTCACTAAATTAAATTGTTTAATTATGCCTAATATCACTTAATATCCTATTTATCTAATCTAATTAACACTTAGTCCATATGTCTTATTCATGCCATATCAACATCACCATTTCATGCCCTTAAGTCAATTAATTAATTTATCCTAACTACATGAATACTCCACTCTCAACATATTCTTATTTTCTAATATCTCAAATTCTAATTCACCCTACTTTCTAATCATATGCATCCCAAAAGAAAGTCTAGATATTTCCAATCTCTAGAAATTTCTCTATTCTAAGAACCCTTCTCAAATTTAAAATTTGGGAGGGATAATTTCCATCTATTTCCTTATAACACCTATATATATTCAAGGGGCATCCCAAACATTTGGACAAAGGAATGTAGGCAAGCCTATGTTACCTCCATCACTCTCCTCCATTAATCTAGTCTTGAGCCCATCATACTTTGCAATCCTACATCCCATTTCAGATATTCATTTTGGCAATTCGATATTCAAGTAATATTCTAGAATTTTGGAAAGGAGATAAAAAGGGAGAAAGATGATGGTAAGATTGTTTTGATTGCTTTTTCTCTCTAATTAATTATATTTAATGATTATTTAGAGTTTGGATTTGATTAATGGTTCTTTTATACTTTTAATCTGTATTGTCCAAATTTTGGGTGATACAATGAAGAAAGATAAACCGCATATACACTCACCAATATATTGAATAAAATATTACTAATTTAAAACCATTAAAATTTTGGTACTCCAATTTATATCAAGACACCAAAAAGGAGCTCGATTAGAAAAATTCAAAAAGGCTTAAATCTAGTCCAAAAATTATACATTTCATGATAAAATTCATTGTCTTCAAACTAAGAAAGATCTAATGAATAAATGACATGATTTATATTATAAAAATAGCTCAAATAACCTCAAAAAATATACAACTCATAATAACATGTTCATTAAGAGTTTCTCAGAACACCTTAAAAAATGTTACACACTCACCTTGACTACATTTACCTTCCCATTTTAAGATTTTAATAGATAAATTCTAATAAAATATAATGTCCTAGGAAAAATATAGCTCTATTAATTTATAACATGTTTCCATGTGAAACCCTCTACACAACCAAAAGGTCTCTTTTATGCAATAAGCTTCTTGTACTCTTTAAGGTCACCACTTTGAACACCCAATACTCTTTCTACATCTGGATTGGATTTTATAACTCATTGGGCTACTTCAAAAATTGGTCTCCTAACCTGTCCATCCTTTTCCACCTTTGACATGGATTCCTTTAACAACCTCAGATCTATTGCTCTTACAAATGTGAGTTTTCCAACTATATCCCAAGATGCCTTGGTGTTAGTGGTATTTCAATGGCTACATCAATAATCATATAATTCCTCAATAACAAGAATCATTCCTTCTATATCTTTGTATGAAAGTGTACTACTTCTAATTTGACCTTGAGGAAACACTTCTAGCACGACCTTGAGGAAACACTTCCCACCCATTAGGGTATTGCTAGGCATACCTAACATCTTTTGCATCCTAGGCATACCATGCATTACAAGCATCATTTCCCTAGGATATCCAATACCAAACTTTCTCCCACCTCTTAAACCAATGTCAGGTACACCATGACCGTTACACATATTGGTCATTCCAAGCCGTAATCCTAGCATTTTTTTAGCTTTAGAATGAATTTTATTTATTGTTTTTGCATTCACCTATAATTATGAAAAGGATGGTAAGTCAAAACTCAAAAATGTACAACAACCTTTATGAATCATCATCAATAAGAATGTGATAATTACAACTCATCCCCAACACACACTTGTAATAATAGATATTGTAAATTTAATCCAACAATGATTTGATACAGACCCTTGCAACACACAATAACATAAACTACTGTAAAAATGTAGATAAGTCAATGTAAAGCCCTAAGTCACAAGATTTGAGTTATAAGATAAAATTTGGTTCAAAGTTTGTCAATAAATAAAGTTCAAAAAAATATTTCCCATTAAGTTTGAATTATAGAAATACATAAAAAATAAGTCAAATCAAAATATTAGATATACTTCTTAAAAAACTAAGTGGCTCAAAATCTAAAACATATAATACTAATTAAGTTTCCTACAACTTGTACATACAAAAGTTTTGCATCATCAAAATCTAGTACACGTTATGGTCTTATATGCTACTAGCTACATCAAAAGGTTCCATATCATCAAGATCACTTGGCTCATCAACTATCATCATCATTAGATTCATCACAAAGGAAGTCACACTAATATGTGTCCTCCAAATCAACTGCAAGAGATTGGGGTTCTTTAAGTATTTTTATTTATTTTTTGTTCATGCATATCTATAAATTACTTGGAACATAAACAAGATCTGGTAACTTTCTAGAAAACACCCTATTTATTTTCTTAGATTAAACGTCAAAAACCCCAGTTCCTTTCACACACTAATGCATTTGGTCCTTGACTCAAAATTCAAATAGCAAATCCTTGTAGTTCTTTACACTTGATTCATATAATTTTTATCATTTGCAACCTTCAAGACATGGCCTAACATACTTGACCCATGCCGTTAAAAATATGCCTTCTTGCTCTCGAAATTAAAAATATAAAACAAATTAAAAATAAATAAATAATAAAATAATTAATAACAAAAAATTAAAAAATGGTTTAAAAGATTATAAAAATAAAAATATTTAAATAAATTTAAATGAAATATCTTTTGGAAACAAAAAATTGAAAATCAAATAAAATAGACATAAAAATAAAAATAAAAAAATTACCATAAAAAATAAATAATTGTAAATAAATTTAAAAAATAAAACTAATTAAAAATTAGGTTAATAAATAAAATAAATATAAATATAAGACTCAAACTCAAAAAAATTAATTAAAAAAATAAAAAGATTTTTTTTTGATAAAATAGAGCTTATAAATTTATTATAACTAAAACATGTACAAGATTATTAAAAAAATAAGGCAGTAGAGCACATGCCACCAAAATCACACTAAGCCATGTTTAGAATAGGAAAAGCCCAAGGCCACAAAAGCAACAAATCAGCTAGGCCACATCTAAAAATATCTCTAGTACATCAAAAAAGGGCAACTTAAATAGTAGTAATAAATAAACCATAAAAATTTAATGTATAGATTGAAAAGAAATGAAAAAATAATATAAAATTATTAACTCCAAAGTTTGATGTTTAAAAAAAAAGATCCTCCATATTGGGTTGATGGCTCACAGTTAGGTGAGAGTACACTCAAGGTCGTCCATACAAGTCCTCCTCATGGTGGAAAAATAGACATCAAAACATTGTTGTGATATACCTTTCAAGTTATTTAGGACCTCTAAATATGAAAAAAACTAAACGAACTCCTTTAACAGATATACAAGCTCATAACCCTATCAAATTGCATTTTTTTAGGTGGATTCAAAATAAAAATGATGTTATTTCCAAGGCATCACTAATGCAATTCTTTTGATAGGGAATCACTATTTTTTACCGCTTAGAATATTATCGATCAGACTAGTTTTATGTCTCATCATCCAACCATTACATTCTCCAAACAGGCCAAATTTGGCCCAATTGTATCATTACTTTAGTTAATATGGAACTATCTTTTAGCTTTTTACAATTGATACAATATATATGGGGACTAGCCACAACCCTTTATTTTGTTTTGAATTATATCTTTCATTTAAAAAAATGGTATCATACAATACATTTACAAAGATCTAACATATATACTAGAGTGTAGTATTCTTCCTACACAAATAAGAATGTTGCAACACCTGGATGATGGATTGTTGAGCTCGATGTGATCTAAAACGTTAGTGTTGATAAAAGATCCACATAGTTTTTTAAAATTTTTCCCTAATGTTATGGAATATGAAAGCCTCAACTAAACATACTTTATTTAACATTATCATGAGTTTTATCACAATTCTCATGAGATAGACTTGTTATAATGAAATATTTTTATTTCTAACATGGTTTCCATGCCACAAGTTTGATATGATCTTATGTTAAAATATGATGTTCTTTCTAACTTGATTTATATGTTAAATAGTTGCCATGTTGTGCTCATAATTATGTTTTTGATATATTGCGACGAGCCTTATTTTCAAATATTAGTATAAACATCATGTATATGTTTTTGTTGTGTTGCCATGAACCTTGTACAAATGTTAAAATTCATTATACTTGTACTTTTATATGGTATTGATCCTTTGTAAAAAATTGCTTAGATAGATAAAACTAAGTCATGATAATATATCACAATATGCATTTCAATGGTAGAACAACAACAATAACTTGTAATAATAAGAGTAGAAGAAAACAGATCTACACAATATGATTGATAGCAAAGAAAAATACTAGAAATATTTCACTCGGACACTCTAGGCAAACAACCTTCACAACCTTGCAACAAGAAAAAAATGTGTAATATGATCCTCCAATACTAACCATTGCCTCTTATATATACCCTACGTAGGCTATAATATCCTATAGTCCAACAATACTACCAATATGAAGATATACTGATAATTTATAACATATTATGTTGGCCACACATATCCCAATACATGCTAGTGGTTAAGGTCATAACATTCCCCTCACCTTCAAACCAACATTATCATAGATGTTGATGATCACTAAATGTTTTTAAAAGAATGTTACATCCTCCCATGCCACATCCTCACTACCCATATTCTTATATTTGATTAGATATTATGTAATCACCCTCATTCTAACCTCTTAATGTGTGTTTAGAGGATTTCCTAAAATTATAAAATGATTCTACCCTCTTCATCAAGCTTTGATAACTTTTTCTAGGTTTAAACTCTTTGTCCAATGACCTTCTTCAATCAAAAACATGGAAGCATGATGTATGTTCACTAACTAATGTAACTCTAGTTTATAAGCTATGTTACCAATATTCAACAATAATTAGATGCAATCTTGTTATCCTTTTTTTTGTTTTAAGTAAATTTTCTTGTATGGATATAATTACACAAAAAATCAATCTCCTAATTCAAAATGTCTTTTAGTATGGTGTTGGTCAACGTGATGCTTCATTTGTTATGTGTCATTGACAAGTTCTCTCTGAAATGTGTTATTCAACTACCCAAACCTTTTATTGAACCCTTAATGAGAGAGTGATGGATGGTGGATGGTGCCCATACCATGCAAAAAATAGAGACATTTTGGATGAGGTATAGAAATAAGTGTTATAGTACTATTTGGCTAGTGATAATCATTGAACATATCTCTCTTGTATATTTGAATAAAATTAATGAAGATAACCCTTCAAGCACTTATTAACGACCTTAATTTTTACATCATATTATGGATGATATGGGGTAAGTGCATGGAATTTGGGGGATAAAAAGGGGTCTTAAGTGGATATGTTTCTCTTGAAAAACAAGAAACCTCAACTTGTATAGATTATTTGAGACATCTAAACTCAAAATTTGAAGATGTCACAGGAACATGAATTTTAGCATTTCAAGTCTTGTTTCTAAACTATTAATTTTTTAAAAAATGGTCAAGTATAAGTAGGTCAAACATCATAGATTCAAAGAGATAGTACTATTTTTTATAAAAAAACATAGTAGATATCTTTCTATGTGACCCATCATTTTTTTAGCATAGTTTAGTTTTTTTAAAACCCTTTGGTGGAAAGTTATATAAGATCATCTAGTTTTCAATCTATATATTTTTTAAATTAATTAATTAAACTTTATATTTTTACTAATTTCATAAGTCAATAGACCCTGAAAAATGATTAGTAATGTATAACCGACCATGAAACCCTCCCTAACCACCTTCAAAAATATCAAAAAATAGATTTTTTTTAATATGTATATAATTAGGTCTAGTTTACAACCATATAATTTTTTTTGGTTTGAATCAATGAATGAAAAGATACTTAAACAAATATGAACATGTATAGTTGGGGCATAGAGCGCTAAAAAGATACACTTAGAAATAAATATAGATAAGAATCTTAAAGTAACAAAAATATTATATATATATATATATATATATATATATATATATATATATATATATATATATATATATATATATATAAAGAGGAGAATGTCGAAGTTATATTTTGTTAGTTTTAGTCAAAAACATGCATTCAACTATGTAGTTCCAAGTCCATGCCTCAAACTTAGGAATCCAAGCCATTCCTGAGCCTTCAGGCATGTGTTTGAAATGTGAAATATAAGATCCATGTATGTAGAATACTTTTCATGCCAAATTAATCCATGTGAACCTAATTTTCTTAGTCTAAATGTTATTTTATTGGGGTTTAAATGATTATGTTAGAGTTCTACGAGTTTATGATTTATGGTATAAGGTTTAGGGCTTAGGGTTTAAGTATTAGGGCACAAGTTTTATGTTTTAGGGTATATAAGGTCCACTTACAAAGGAAATTAGGGCCAAATTAAGATCATTAAACCTATTTATGACTATAGAATATGATTTTGGTCTAAAGTAGCCCTTAAGTCATCATAGATTGAGCCAATTAGTCAATTGTGCCAATGAGTGATGTGATTTGGGCCAAATTGAACCTTGTGAACCTAATTCTTACTCTAAAGGATGTTAACTGGGGCTAAATAAATTGGTTTTGGGTTTAAGGTTTAAAGTTTCAAATTTAGGGTTTAAGGTATAGGGTATAGGGCTTAGGGTCTAATTACGAAGGTAATTATGGAAAGTTTGAGATATTTAAACTTATTTGTGACTACATAATGTGATTTTGGGCACAATTAGCCCCAACATCATCGTAAATTGAGCCAATCAATTAATTGGGCTAATAATTAATGTGATTTGCATTAAAATGAGCCCTAAATGAACATAATATTATTCTAAAGGATGTTAAGTGGGGTTAAATCATTTGGTTTAATATTTAATGTTTATGATTTAGGGTTTAGGGTTTAGGTCTTAGGGCTTAAGGCTTAAGGTATATAGGGTTTAGGTTTTAGGGTATAAGGTCTAATCATGAAGGTAATTATATCCAAATTGAGATCCTTTAACCTATTTGTGACTATAGAATGTGTTTTTTTGGCTCAATCAGACCCCACATTATCACAATATGAGCCAATTAGTCAATTGGGGCAATGAGTGATGTGATTTGGGCCAAATTGAGCCCTGTAAACCTAATTATTACTCCAAAGGATGTTAATTGAGGCTAACATCCTTTAAGTGGTTAGAAGAGCAATCTAGATATAAGATGAAAAAGAGACGTGATCAAAGTGGTAAAAATACAAGATAACATACTCTAGAGGCTTAAGGCTCAAAATCCTGAGATCCATAGCTCAAATCCCCAAAAATAGTAGCGATGCCAGTGGTAGCAGAAAGAGTAGTGTTAGAGTCAAAATGAGTTATTAACACCCTTTAATTACTCTTCCTGATGATAAATTGATTCACTAATCCACCTACATAATAACTCTGTCTCTTCTTCTATAAAACACAAATTAACAAATTAAAATGCCTTCTAGAGGCCTTCTCTAAGACATGTTCTTGTGTTGGGACCAATGTGGCCTTGAGTTCATAGCAGAGTGGGAGCTGATTATGTATTTTAGTATGGGTGTGTGAATGTTAGGAGAAATTCCATGTGTGTATAATGAAACTTACATAATTTAGTGAATGGACTCTTAAGTACCGTGGTTTTTTTAAGTGGATCAGTAATGGTGCCGATTTTTTTAGTAAGATTTTGGTTTGAAATACAAAATATAAATTTTGTAGTTTCACTTATTAGTCTTTGTTAAAGTAGGGTATCATAGCTTTCACTCCAAGTAAATAATTTTTTTAGTGTCGTGTTTGTTAAGGTAGGGTATTATAGTTTTCATTGTAAGTAAATAATTTTTAGCTGTAATAAATCACAAAGTTTGAATTGATTTATTATTCTAATAATTATAAAGTTTGGAATAAAAAATATTGGAATATTTTTTAAAGTATTATTATGGAACGATCCATTTATTTTTTAATAATTGAATCAATTTTTTCTAAAATCTTGTATTTATTAAAGAACATTTTATATTTATAACAATTTTTAGTCGCACTTGTCTTTTAGTTGGATATTTATTTTTTAATTTGTATGTCTTATTTAAGAAATAATATGTAACATAAATATTTTCATAATTACTAATTTTTCACTTATATATATATATATCATAAATATTTTCAGACTTTCTAATTTTTCACTTACCTATCCATACACACAAACATATAATTCATTGGTATTAGTTTTAAAGTTATAAATTGATTTTATTATTTTATATTTTTTTTCAAATAAAAAATCACATAATTTTAATAACCAATAATATTTATACTCATAAATTGCATCATTACTTTAGTTAATATGGAAATGTTATTCTATTAACATTAACTTAGTCTCCAAAATCTCTTAGCTTTTTACAATTGATACAATATATGCAGTGACTAGCCACAACCCTTTTTTTTGAATTCTAATTTTCATTTTGAAAAATGGGATCATATAATAAATTTACAAATATATAACATATATACTAGAGTGTCTTATTCCTCTTTACACAAATAAGAATGTTGCAACACTCGAATGATGAATTATCGAGCTAGATGTGATCTGAAACTTCAATGTTAATAAAAGATCCATAGTTTTTTTTTAATGTTATGTACTATGAAAGCCTCAATTAAACATACTTTATTTAACATTATCATGATTTTTACCATAATTCTCATGAGACAAACTTGTTATGATACAATTTTTTTATTTCTAACATGGTTTCCATGCCAAAAGTTTGATATGATCTTATGTTAAAATATGATGATATTTATAACTTGATTTCCATGTCAAATAGTTACCATGTTGTGCATATAATTATGATTTTGATATATTTCAATGAACCTTATCTTCAAATATTAGTATGAACATCATGTATATGTTTTTGTTGTGTTGCCATGAACCTTGTCGTACAAATGTTAATATTCAGTATAATTATACTTTTATATGGTATCGATCCTTTATACAAAAATTACTTACATAGATAAAACCAAGTAATGAGAATATATCACAATATGAATGTCAATATAAGAAAAACAAAAACAAATTGTAATATTAAGAGCTGAAGAAAATAGATCTACACAATATGATTGATAGTAGAGCATAATGTTGTAAATACATTAATCAACCACTCTAAGTAAACAACCTCTACAAGATTGCAACAAGATTTTTTTTTTAATATTATCCTCCAATACTAACCATTTCCTCCTATGTATACCATACTTAGGCTATGGATACCTTGTAGTCTGAAACTACTACCAATATGAAATAGTGATAATTTATAAGTAAAATATTATGTTGGCCATAAATTGGTCACACATATCCTAATACACACTAGCGGTTAAGGGAATAACATTCCCCTTGCATTCAAACCAACATTATCATTGATTTTTATGATCACTGGATGTTTCTAAAGGAACCTTACATCCTCCCATGTTGCATCCTCACTACCCATATTCTTCCACTTGATTAGATATTATGCAATCAGCCTCATCCCAACCTCTTAATGTGTGTCTAGAAGATTTCCTCAAATTATAAAATGATTCTACCCTCATCATCAATATTTAATAAGTTTTTCTAGGTTGAAACTCTTTTTCCAATGACCTTATTCAATCAAGAAACTTGGAAGAGCAGCATATTTTTTATAACTAATGTAACTCTAGTTTGTATGCTATATTGCCAATATTCAACAATACTTAGATGAAATCTTGTTATCATTTTTACTTTGTTCAAGTAAATTTGATTATATGGATATAATCACATAAAAAAACAATCTCCTAATTCAAAATCTCCTTTAATACGGTGTTGTTCATCTTGATGCTTTATTTGTTATGTGCCATTACCAGGTCCTCTCTAAGGATAAAGAGTACCTCTTGTTGGTGTTACATTTGTTCTTTGACAGCTCGAACCTTTGGTTGAACCCTTAAGGAGGGAGTGATGGATGCTGGATGGTACCCATACCCTGAAGAAAATGGAAACATTTTGGATGAGATATGGAAAGAATTAGTATACTATTGTTCTACTAGTGGCAGCCATTGAACCCATCTCTCTTGTTTATTTGAATAGAAATAATCGAGATAACCCTCCAAGTACTTGTTGACCACCTTAATTTTTGCATCATATTGGGGATGATATGGGGTAATTTCATGGAATTGGGTGGCTAAAAGGGCATATTAAATGGACATGTTTTTCATGAAAAATAAGAAACCTCAACTTGTATAGATTATTTGAGACACCTAAACTCTAAATTTGAAGATGTCATAGGAACTTGAATTGTAAAATTTTGAATCTAGTTTATAAATTGTTAAATATTTTTTGAAATGGTCAAGTATAAGTAGGTCAAACATTAGAAATTATAAGAGGTAGTACTATTTTTTTAAAGAATTATAATAGATAGATTTTTGTGCAGCCCATCATTTTTTTAGCATCATTTAGTTTTTTTAAACCCTTTGGTGGAAAGTAAGATAAAATCATCTAGTTTGTAACCGATATTTTTTTTAAATTAATTAATGAATATTTATTTATTATTAATTTCATAAGTTAATAGACCTTGAAATATGATCAATAATGTATAGCCAACCATGCAACCCCTTAACTACCTCAAAAAATATAAAAAATTATAATGTTTTTGAATATGTATTTGAATATGTATAGAATTAGATGATGGTGGGAGGATGGAGTGCGTGGGAGAGCACAGAGATGCGTTGGCAGACTAGGGATGCCGAGCCCTAGTCTGTTTCTGAATGATTTTGGATTGCGCTAGGGAAAGAAGCCGTTTGGGTACAGGGAAGGAGGTGGTGAGAGAGGGAGCAGAAATAGGTGAAGGGAGGAAGGACGTGATGCAGGAGAAGGAAGAGCTGTTGTAGGAAAAGATGGACAGGAGTTTCAAGGAGGTGGTGTGGAAACATAAACAGGGGAATGAACCTAGGATGGAAACTAGGATGAAGGGGATGGTTGATCCTATCCAAATAGCAGGTTTGTATGACGTTAACCCAACTAGAGGTTTAAGGTTAACAAAAGTGAATGGATGCTTGGAGCGATGTACAGAGAGACCAAAGCTTGTAATTCCATATGATATGATTGCTGAGGATGTGGAGTATTTCTCTAAGCACTCACTTTACTACAAATTTTTGGGATTACAAGTCTCTTTACCCTTCCTAGAGAGCTGGGCGCGACGTGTTTGGGAGCCAGAGGGTGAGATGGAAATTTCATTGCTGGCCAACTATTTCTTCATGATCACATTTGTCTGTTTAGCTGATAGAAATAAGGTATTCGAAGGAGGTCCTTATTTTTATAACCAGGTAGGATTGTTTGTGAAATCGTGGCATGATAGATTTAACCCAATGGAGGAACTACCAAATAGAGTACCGGTGTGGGTGAGATTGCCCAAAATGCCCATTGAATGCTGCTGAGAGGATGTGCTACAGATGATTGCATCTATGCTGGGAAAACATGTGGGGTCTTCCTCACAAACTTTAGGAAGGAAGTTCATGACCTTTGCAAGAATTTATGTGGAAATTGACTTAAGTAAGCCCCTACCGGATGCGGTTGAGATGAGCGTGGGTGATTACTCATGGGTGCAGCAACTTGATTATGAGATGCTCCCTTTCAGGTGTAGGCTGTGCCATGATTATGGCCACTTGGTTTATGGCTGTCCTAAGGCAAAAGTGGATGATTAACAACCTTCATGCCCTCTTGCTCTGAATCAAACCATTGGGGTGGATAAAGGAAAAAAGGCTAAAACAGAAGCAAGCAAGGATTTATAGGGTTTTGTGCAGGTCAAGGCTAAAGGCAAAAATAGAGGACATAAGAGGTCCTGGATGGAGCAAAAAGCAGAGGACTCAATAAATAGATTTGAGGTTCTTGATACACTAGGACAATAGGAGATCTTTCTAGGACTAATTAGTGAGGAGTAGGTGGTGGGAGAGGTAGGAAGAGATGGAGTTACACCCATGGACCATGCTCTGATACTCGAGGAAGCTCCCCTAACTATGATTTTGGATGGGCAGTTGGGTGAACAAATAATTTTAGGAGAAAATGTTGATATGTGTTAGGAGGTTGAAGAAGGCCCCCCCCCAATGTTGGCAGGGGTGGAGGAGGTGGAGAAGAAAGGCAAGGCCCACCCACACTTGGGAATTCTTCAGAGCGAGGGCAAGAAGGGGATGGCTGAAAGGAGTGTCAAACCAGGGCAGAAGAAGGATATGGAAAGGATTAAGATAATTGGGGAGAATTTAGTTGAGTTGGGGTCGGTTAAGACCATTAATTACCACTTCTTGTCCCCAACCAAATGATTGTGCTCTCTTGGAATGTGAGGGGCTTGAGCAGCGGCCCCAGACAAAAAGCTGTTCAGGATTTGGTTAAGGATCATAATCTAGATGTTCTTTTTTAACAATAAACTAAGGTTTCGATGGAATTTATGATGGGAATTGTGCCCAAGATTTGGAGGTAGGGTTTGTGCCAATGCATTAGAGCACAGGGATCGACAGGTGGAGTGGCATGTATGTGGAATCCTCGCAAGGTTCTATCGGTGTCATGGACTGCCTTCAGATCTTCTCTTTCTATGGTCTCTCTATGTGTGGAATCAGGAGAGTATGTCTTGTTCACAAACATTTATGCCCCCACTAATTTCCCAGGTAAGCTTATTGTTTGGAATAATATACATCTGGTTCATAGAGAATCTCCTTATTTGCCATGGATCATGGCGGGGGATTTTAATGCTATCATGGATCTATCAAAAAAAAGGGGAGGTACGGTAAGATTGGAGTTGTCTTCCCTTTTGCTTCGCGATAAGATCTTAGAACTCAACCTGGTGGATATTAAACCATGCAATGGGAGGTTCACATGGAACAATAGGAGAGTAGGTGATAGCTGTATTGCTGAGCGCATCGACAGGTTCTTGACCTCTTGTTACTAAATGGGCAGTCAATGGTCCTTGAGGTACGAGATTCTTGATTGGAGAGGCTCAGATCACTGGCCAATTAAGCTATAGATATCATCCAAGGATGGGTATAGGAGGCCACCATTCAAGTTTTAACTTATGTGGCTAAGGGATCTTGAGTTGTTTGACAGAGTGGCTGATTGGTGGCGAATTGGGAGGCTGGCATTTGGTATGGCTATGTATGTTTTTGTTAAGCTTCTTCAATTTGTGAAATATCAGCTCAAAAGATGGAACATGCAACACTTTGGAAACATCTTCCAAGAGAAGAAAGAGGTGTAGAAGGAGTTGGATAGCATCACCAGACTGATCAGAGAGGAGGGGCTTATAGAGTTCTTGATGCAGGAAGAAACTAGGGTTGTTTGGAAGGTGGAGGAATGGGAGCTAAGGGAGGAGATCTTTTGGAAGCAGAAAGCCAGGGTGGATTGGTTGCAGGACAGGGATAGGAACATAGATTTTTTCTTTAATATGGTGAGATCCAGACAACATGGTAATATGATATTGGTGTTGGTTTTGGATAGCAGGGAGAGAATCTCTTCTACCAGGGAGATGTGCATTGAAGCAGCCCAATACTTCACCGCTTTATTCATAGAGGAAGGTCAGAGGGAAGTGGATGTGGAGGAGCAGATACTATCCTGTATTCCTAGTTTAGTCTCTCAAGATATGAAGGAGCAGCTGATGCATCCTATCAACATGGAAGAACTCTAGAGGGTTGTGTTTGCCATGAAAAAAGGTAAAGCACCTGGCCCAGATGGCTTCCCAGTTGAATTCTTTCAGGAGTTTTGGGAAATAGTCAAAATGGATTTGCTAGCTGTTGTCCAAGAATCCCATAATAATGGACAAATGCTTAGAGCTCTTAACTCAACTTTTTTGGCTCTCATTCCCAAGGGGGAAGGGGCTGACTACCTGAATTAGTTTTAGCCCATTGCTCTTTGCAATGTGGTATACAAAATTATATCGAAACTGATTGCAAAAAGATTGAAGAGGTGGCTGAGTGTTTTGATTTTGAAAGAGCAAAGTGGATTCGTGGAGGGGCATCAAATTTTGGATGGAATTATGGTGGCAACGGAAGCTGTTCATTCCATGTCAAAGTTGCGAGAGAAAGCTATGTTCATGAAATTAGACATGTCCAAGGCCTATGACAGGGTTCGATGGTCCTTTCTTTGGAAGATGTTGGTAGCCTATGGGTTTGAGGAGGAGTGGATTATGTGGGTAATGAGCTGTGTGAGCTCGACCTCATTCTCAGTGTTGGTTAATGGGGAGCACTCCCACCTTTTTGGTGCATCAAGAGGACTAAGGCAGGGAGATCCCTTATCTCTATATTTATTCCTAATTCTAGCAGAAGGTCTTGGCCAACTGATCAAAAATAATACCACTGAGGGCGTTATTCAGGGATGGAGGTGGGGAGGTGAACTACCGGTACTTTCCCATTTGTAGTTCATGGATGATGTGGCGCTAACAGGCATGGCAACTATGAGGGAGGCTGCCAATTTTTACAAGGGGTTAGATGATTACCTGGCTGCCACGGGACAGGTAATCAATGAGGACAAGTCTTCCATTTTCTTTTTTAACACTCCTATGGCCATTCAGCGAAGGGTGGCTGATATTCTTTGGTTCTAGATAGGCAGCCTCTGGGTACTTTATTTAGGGATTCTGATATCTACCGGGAGATAGGAGAAGGAAACATGGAAAGGGATCATAGACAAATTTAGAGCCAAGGTGAACCATTGGACTAATAGGTGGCTGTCCTTTGCTGGTCAGGTCCAAATTATTCAGTCAGTGGTGCAGGCACTTCTTATTTATAGATGCATGCTTTAGGTGGCACCGGTGAGTTTTGTCAAGGATTTGGATGGCCTGGCTAGATAATTTCTTTGGGCAGGTAATTTGACTTTGATGAAGTGGAACTTGATTAGATGGGAGGTGGTGTGCAGCCCAAAAAGATTTGAGGGGTTGGGAATTCGGTAGTCAGTGCTGGTAGGAATGGCCCTGGCAGTAAAACTATATTAGATGTGGTACGTGGACCAGGATCGAGTATGGGCCAAGATTTTGGCTCATAAGTACCTTTTAGGGGTCCAAGCGAAGGATATTCCTAGGTACAGCCTGTCTGGAGTTAGTTTGATGATATAGACCACTCTAAAAAAGGGAGCAACTTTGATCAAAAAGGGCCTTTTCTAGATTTGTAGAGGCAGAAAAGAGGCACAGTTTTGGTCAAATTCATGGGACGGCTTTCCCCCTCTGATTACCCAATATCCTCACCTGAGTGTTTTAGCGCAGTATTTCAGGGAAGTAGGGTGGAATAGGGTGAGTGATTACAAATTTCTATTCCATAATGGTTAGTTGATGGAGGTGAGATGGAAGGTTTTGGAGGAGTAGCTGATTAATGGAATGGAAGCTAAATGCTCAAAGCTGAGAATATTCTGGAGGGGCAAAACTATTGCGCTCTCGGGGAGAGTGACACGCTAGCCTGGTCACCTCACCCCAAGGGGAAATACACAGTTTCATCTAGTTATCAGGAGCTGGTAGCATAGCATTGGGAGGAAGGAGGGGAAGTTACATGGTGGAAGAGAGTATGGAGCAACTTTTCCTGGCTGAAATGTAATTGTTTCTCTTAGACGTTGGCATGAAACTGCTACTTGACGTGGGAGAATATTAAGAGGAGGGGATTTGCTGGTCCTTCACATTGTGTCCTATGTTTGGAGGTGGAGGAGGAGTCATCACACTTATTTTTTATCTATCCCTTTACCCATCATTTGTGGCATGCTTGGTGGGATGCTTGGGGATGTCACTGCTTACATGCTTCTTCCTTGGTCAATTTTTGGTCAAGATTGGGCAGACCGCCCACTAGTGCTCAGTTTTTGCAGGAGGTGTGGTATGCAGGGCCAATCTTTCTATTGTGGTAGGTTTGGCTGGAGAGAAACTAGAGGATTTTTAAGGCAAAAAAGTTGGTGCTCCAATAGGTATGGGGTAGAATTATGGGCATGGTCTAGGAGACAGTTTCGGCAAAGAGTGAAATCATTTTTCCCCTGGCAAAGGTAGATGCAGAGTTGGCAGCGAGGTTGGGAATATAGTATATGTCCACAGGCTATGATCATGTGGGGTGGGGACATGGTGGGAAGCAAAAGATTTAAAGGACAGGGAAATAGACGCCACCCCCTGAAGTCTTTTTAAAAATCAACATGAATGGCTCTTCTAGAGGCAATCCTGGCCCAACTGGGATAGGAGGGGTTGGTCGAGACTCCTCCGGAGCCTTGGTCTTCATTTCTTTGGCTTTCTAGGGGGAGCAGATAGTTAATAGAATGGAGGGTCTGGCTATTTTGTATGCCATGAGAAGGGATTATGAGCTTGGATGACGCAAGGTGCATTGTGAAGCCGATTCACAAATTTTAATTAACATGCTTCTGGAAGGGAAAATTGATGATGTGAGCTGGAAGCTATCCCTGATAGTACAGTAGATATTACAGGTGAGTGATCTTATGGAGTTTGTGGCTTTCATGCATGTTCCTAGGGAGTGGAACGGGGCAACGGATTTCTTGGTGAAGTGGGCATCAGACGGAGGGGACGGAATGAAGGTGGACGCGTGGGCGGGTTTGCCCAATGAGGTGTGTCAGAAGTTGGAGTTGATACTCAGAAAGGATGTAGATGGGATTGGGGAGTGATGGGTGTTAAGGGGCATTTGTAATTTTGGATGTTCTCTGTCTTTGGTTTTTTTAGTTGCTTTGCTGGGTTGTACTCTAATTTTTTCTGATTAATAAAGTTTTTACCCTTTTAAAAATATATATATATATGTATAGAATTAGGCCTAGTTTACAACCATATATTTTTTTCGGTTTGAATCAATGAATGAAAAGATACATAAAAAAATATGAGAATGAATAGTTGGGGCATATAGCACTAAAAATGACATACTTAGAAATAAATATAGATAACATCCTTAAATTAATAAAAATATAAAAAAAATATATAATTAGAAAGAGGAGAGTGTAGTCAATGTTGTAGTAATATTTTAAAGAAAAATTGATAAATTTCATAGTGTTTAGCATGACGAAAGTTTTATTTTGTTATTTTTAGTCAAAAACATGCATTAGACTATGTGTTTTCAAGTCCATGTCTCAGGCTCAAGATTCCAAGCCATTCCTAAGCCTTCAAGAATGTGTTTGAAATGTGAAATATAAGAACTATGTACATAGAATACTTTGCATGCATTTCACATGAGGCCATGAAAAATTAGGCCATGTGAACCTAATTTTATTTGTCTAAATGTTGTTTTATTAGGGCTAAAATGATTGGTTTCAAGTTTTAAGAGTTTAGGATTTATGGTCTAGGGTTTAGGGCTTAGTGTTTAGGGATTAGGGCACATGGTTTATGTTTTAAGGTATATAAGGTCTAATAACTAAGGCAATTGGGGCCAAATCAAGGTCCTTGAACCTATTTATGACTATAAAATATGATTTTGTGTTCAATTAGCCCCAACCTCATCATAAATTGAGTCAATTAGTCAATTGGGCCAATGAATGATGTGATTTAGGCAACATTTATCCCTGTGAACCTAAGTATTACTTTAAAAGATGTTAATTGAGGCTAAATCGATTGGTTTAGGGTTTAAAATTTAAGATTTAGGGTATAAGGTATAGGACATAGGGTTTAGGGTCTAATCATGAAGGTAATTAAGGATAATTTGAGATGTTTGAAATTATTTGTGACTACAAAATGTGATTTTGGGCATAATTAGTCCCAACTTCAACATAAATTGAGATAATCAATCAATTAGGCCTATAATTAATGTGATTTTAAATAAATTGATACCTAAATGAACATAATTATTACTCTAAAGGATGTTAAGTGGGGTTAAATCAATTGGTTTAAGGTTTAGGGTTTACAATTTAGGGTTTTAGGGTTTATGGCCTAGGGTTTAGGGTATTTAAGGTTTAGGTTTGAGGGTATAAGGTTAAAATGCAAATGAAATTAAGGTCAAATTGAGATCTTTTAACCTATTTATGACTAAAAGGGGTGATTTTAAGCTTAATTGTCCCCTACATCATCACAACTTGAGCTAGTTAGTCAATTAGGGCAATGAGTGATGCAATTTGGGCCAAAGTAAGCCTTGTGAACCCAATTCTTACTTTAAAGGATGTTAGTTGATGCTAAATCAATTTGTTTGAGGTTTAGGGCTTATGGTCTAATTGGAAAGTAATTGAGGATAATTTGAGCTATTTTAACCTATTTATGAACATATAATGTGTTTTTGAGTTCAATTAGCCCTTATTTCATCACATATTGAACAAATTGGTCAATTGTGACAGTTAATGGTGCAATTTAGAACAAAATGAGATAATTAACCTAATTCTTAGTCTAAATTATGGTAATCAAGCTCAAATGATTGGTTTAGAGTTTTAAGAGTTTATAATTTAGGGTTTGTATATGGCTTAGGGTTTATGGATTAAGGTTTAAGTTTTAGGGTATAAGATAGATGGTATAAGGTTTAGGGCTTAGGGTTTACAATTTAGGGTTTAAAGTTTAGGGATTAAGGTTTAGGGTTTATAATTTAGGGTTTAAGGTTTAGGGCTTAGGGTTTTAGGGTTTAGGGTTTAGGGATTAGGGTTTAAGGTTTAGGGTTTAGGGTCCAAGTATAAATTTAAATGAGGATAATTTAAGTTATTTGAACCTATTTGTGAGCACATAATGTGTTTTTGGGTTTGATTAGTCACCTTGGCATCATAGATTGAGCAAATTATTCAATTAAGGCATTCAATGGTGTGATTTAGGCTAAATTTATCCTTATAAATCTAATTCTTAATCTAAATGATGATAATTAGGACTCAAATCATTGATTTAAGGTTTTAAGAGTTTATTATTTATGGTTTAGGATTTTTAGGGTTTATGGATTAAGCTTTAAGGTTTAGGGTTTATGATTTACAATTTAGGGTATATGGTATAGGGTTTATGGTTATAGATTAGGGTTTAAGGTTTAGGGTGTAGGATGTAGGGTTTAGGGTCTAACTACGAAGGCAATTGAGGATAATTTGAGTTGCTTAAACAAATTTGTGAGCATATAATGTGTCTTTATGTTTGATTAGCCCCCATGTCATCATAGATCTAGTGAGTTAGTCAATTGGGGTAGTTAGTGGTGTGATTTGAACCAAATTTATCCCCATGAACCTAATTCTTACTCTAAATGATGGTAATTGGGGCTAAAATTATTGGTTTAAGGTTTTAAGAGTTTACGATTTAGGGTTTAGGGTTTCTACCTAGCTTTGGGTTTAGGGATTAGGGTTTAAGGCTTAGGGTATAAGATATATGGTTTAAGGATTAGGGATTAGGGTTTAAAATTTAGGGTATAGGGTTTATGGTTTAGGGCACAATGTTTAAGGTTTATGGTGTAGGGTGTAGTGTTTAGGGTCCAACTACGAAGGTAATTAAGGATAATTTGAGTTGTTTGAACCTATTTATGAGCACAAAATGTGTTTTTGGGTTTGATTAGCCCCCATATCATCATAGATCAAGCAAATTAATCAATTAGGGTAGTTAGTGGTACAAATTGGGCCAAATTTATCCTTGTGAACCTAATTCTTAGTTTAAATGATGGTAATTTGGATTCAAATGATTCATTTAGGGTTTTAAGAGTTTATAATTTATTATGTAGGGTTTTTAGGGGTTTGGGTTTAAGGTTTAGGATATAGGATTTACAACTTAGGGTTTATAATTTAGGGTATAGGGTTTAGGTTTTATGGTTTAGGGCTTAGGTTTAAGATTTATGGTATAGGGTATAAGATTTAGGGTCTAACCATAATGGTAATTAAAGATAATTTGAGTTTATTAAACCTATTTTTTAGCACAAAATGTGTTTTTGGGTTTGATTAGACCCCATGTCATCACAGACTAAGTGAATTAGAAAATTGGGGTAGTTAGTGGTTTGATTTGGGATAAATTTATCCTATTGAACCTAATTCTTAGTCTAAATGATGGTAATTGGGACTCAAATTATTGCTTTAAGGTTTTAAGATATTATGATTTATGGTTTAGACTTTATAGGGCTTTAAGTTTAGGGATTATGATTTAAGGTTTAGGGTTTAGGGCTTAGGGTTTACAATTTAAGGTATAGGGTTTAGGGTTTATGGTTTAGGGCTTAGGGTTTAAGATTTATGGTATAGGGTGTAGGGTTTAGGGTCCAAACACAAATGTGATTTAGGATAATTTGGGTTTTTTAAACCTATTTGTGAGCATATAATATGTTTTTGGGTTCAGTTATCCCCCATGTCATTATACATAAATCTAATTAGTTAATTGGGTTAGTTAATGGTGTGATTTGGGCCAAATTTATTCCTGTAAACTTAATTCTTAGTCTAAATGATGGTAATTAGGGATCAAATGATTGGTTTAAGGTTATAAGAGTTTACAATTTAATGTTTAGGGTTTTTACTCAACTTGAAGCTTAAGCATTAGGGTTCAATGTTTAGAGTATAAGGTTAAGGGTTTAGGGCTTAGAGTTTATAATTTAGGGCATAGGGTATAGGGTGTAGGGTTTAGGGCTTAGGGTTTAAGATTTATGGTATAGGGTATAGGGTTTAGGGTCTAATTATAAATGCAATTGAGGATAATTTTAGTTGTTTAAACCTATTTATGAGCAAAAAATGTGTTTTTGGGTTTAATTAGCCCCTATGTCATCATAGATCGAGTGAATTAGTTGATTGGGGTAGTTAGTGGTATAATTTGGGACAAATTTATCCATGTGAACTTAATTCTTAATCTAAATTATGATAATTAGAGTTTAAATGATTATTTTAGGGTTTTAAGAGTTTACAATTTATTGTTTAGGGTTTTTAGGGCTTTAGATTTAGGGATTAGGGTTTAAGGTTCAAGGTATAGGGTTTATGGTTTAGGGCTTAGGGTTTAAAGTTTACAATATAAGATGCAGGGTTTAGGGTCTAACTAAAAAGTCAATTGAGGATAATTTTAGCTTTTTGAACCTATTTATGAGTATAAAGTGTGTTTTTGGGTTTGATTAGCCCCCATGTCAAAAACAATTTGAGTGAATTAGTCAATTGGGGTAGTTACTGGTGTGATTAGGCTAAATTTATCCTTATGAACCTAGTTCTTAGTCTAAATGATGGTAATTAGGAAATGATTAGTTTAGAGTTTTAAGAGTTTATGATCTAGGGTTTAGGGTATTTAGGACTTTAGGTTTAGGGATTAGGGTTTAAGTTTTAGGGTATAAGGTATAAGGTTTAGGGTTTACAATTTAGGGTATAAGGCTTAGGGTTATCCCAAATCACCTTCGTAGTTGGACCCTAAACCCTATAATTTATGGTTTAGGGTTTTTAGGGCTTCAAGTTTAGGGTTTAGGGATTAAGATTTAGGGCTTAGGGTTGATAATTTAGGATACAAGGTTTAGGGTTTATGGTTTAGGGATTAGGGTTTAAGTTTTAGGGTGTAGGGTGTATTTTTAAGGGTTTAGGTTTAAGGATGTTTGTGTATACACCTAATACCATATACATGGTATTATTACACAATTTTGATACTAATAAAAATAAACATGTATAATCAACATCATTTTTTTCACATCAATACTTATGTCCTCTAAGTACTCTATTCTAGTTCATTCTACACATGTTGTAGGTCTATTTTTTACTAATTTTATGTATGTCTCAACCCTCAAAAGTAGAACACTTTGTCTACTCATGGTTGAATAAAGAGTGCAGGTCTATTTTTTAATGATTTGATCATTATCCCCACTTGGTACTGCACATTTGGTATGTCTTTCTTAATAATTATATTGTTATCCCCACCCTCAAAAGTTGACAAATTTGGGAAATCATGGGTGATGACTTTCGTAATAGAAAGAAGAAGAAATTAAAGCACAAAATGTCGAAGGAATTTGAAGCGTATAGAAAAAATCAAAGGAAATGAATAAAAAAACTTCATGCAAGTAAGTATACTATGATGAAATGAACAATGATAGTATACCAAATTTTGTAAGTATAATTGTCAATTTTGATAATATAACAAATTATAATGCAAGTCCACATTCAAATTTTATAGTTTTTTATTTTGGTGATGATGATAATATTCATGATGATGTAAATTACATGGAAACATTGATTGGTGAAAGTAAAAATCAAGAAAAAATATGGGAAACCATAGAATGAATAAACTAGTAATGAATAAAATAATATGGAAACACCAAATCAATCAAATTTACCACTAAGGACATCCTAGGATTTTGAAAAGAATACCCGTGTATTTAATTTAAATTAATGAAAACATTTTGAAACCAATGCTTAAAAAAATTTTGAGCACCATATGAGAAGAAAAGCTGAAAGAATTTGGACTTGCCCTTTTAAAAGTTAAACAAAACTTGAAGATGCCAATTGTTTATTACATTGATGAAAGTGCTTAAGATGAGACCTATAATGAACACCTTAGGAATAATAATATCTAATATTTATGGTATAAACAAGGTAATTTTTGAATTTTTTTATAATACATACCATCAAGTAGGTATGAATAAATGCACCAAAGATGGCAACACTATCTGACACATTATTACAAATTCTTTAGTAAGTTTTTAAATAAATAATAAATTATTAATTAGAAAAACAAGCCGAGCATTGCACATAAACATAAAAAAACTAATGAAATTAATTGGGAGATGTAGAAGACTTGATGTTGCTACTAACAATGACTTATGGGCCTTGGAGATAGAGATCTCCAACTATAGTTTGCATTTTGCATCTATGTAAATGCCATATTAAGGTTGGATTAGGTGCTCCATCTCCTAATTGAGATGCTCAGATGCTAAGAATGATATCGTAAAGGTTAATTGCCACCCTGATGTGGTGGTAATGCCAATTTTCATCCAAGAGGCCCTAGAGATAAAGATCTTCTATTGTGGTTTACATCTTGACAACATTTATTATTAATGTTTCTAAAGGTTAGAATTGTTGCAAAAAATGTCATATTTGCGTATTTTAAGGCCATGGTGGTAGGAATGCATGTAAATTACACATATCTAGGTGTTGTAAGTGATGAATTTCAAAGATAATGTCTCAGATGTCAGGATCTTGCTCCACCAAAAGAGCACAATATGATTACCAAACCAAGCAACTTAATATGCGGAAATAAACTAGATTCACCAAGTAACTAGAATTCAGAATAACACATGATATGAGAGACAATACACAACTTGTATTAACACTTTACAGAAAAGAATACAATAAAGAAGATGCCACTTCTTCTCCACCACCTCTTCAGAGGCTCGCCACACCTCAAGTGAACAGTAATTCTCTCCTCAAAGCTCTCCCTCTCAGGTCCCAACACCCACCTCAAATACAGAGTTGGTGTTCACCTCCTGTGCTCCACGCACACCACAAGTGCTCCACACACTCAAACAAGTACTCCACGTACTTCAAGTAGATCTCCCATGAACCTGCAATAACCTGCACTTCAACAGACCATACTTATGGAAGGAACTCCCTTGCCTTCCTCTTTGCTCTATCCGAGTACACACCTGTACTCCAAGTAGATCCTGCCTGATACTACTCCCCATTGTGTTGCTATCCTATATGATCCTACACACCTGCAAATCAACCCGGTTCTGCACACCTGTGAACCTTGACCTTGCACACACATACACCTGCAGATCAACGATCTTACTTACCATGTAGATCTCCTATATAGGCCATGCACCTGTGACCAAGATCCTACATACATGAAGAATCCTGCTGACTCTCCAAAACCAGCACCCACCTGGTACTGTGGAACTAGGAGGAACACCCTTGCTCACCTCACACATAGAAGGAGCAAACTTTGCTCAACTCAAACTAGAACACTTTTCCAATACAACCATGAGTCTATTATATAGATCTCATCCAAACAATGATTAGACATCTAATTACAATAATTAGATCTGTAGCTCTCAGTCTAAAAATAGCTCTAATCATGCAAACACTTGGTTCGTTAGATAACTGACCGTAATAAGCTCGCAGTCGAACCACACAGGCGACCGACGTTGGTCCCTGTCTGCCTGGAGGTGACCGACGCCGGCCAATCCCTGACTGACGTCAGTTCCTTCTCTTCACTATCCTGCCAACGTCAGCTGATCAGACCGATGCCGGTTGCTCTGACGCTCAGCAACCTTCAGCAACCCCTCCAATGGCCTTCTCCGTATCTGCATCAGTGAAGCTTTTAGCTCCACAACCTAACAATCTCCCACTTGGAGATAAATAGCTACACTGTACCTGTACCCGTACCCCATCTAATCTGTTTCCTGGTTTGTATCCCTCTTCAAGATCAATCCTGAAGACAATCCACCACACAACCTGTGATGTACCTCCTGTCATCCGAGTACCCTGCCACATCTGAACCTACAAACACATGTAGTGAAGTCCTGACCCTGCATGTATACCTGCTGCTGGTCCCTCTCAAATACTTGAGAACCCACTTCCCTGAATTGGCTCCTAACTCTCTGATAGCTCCCACTACATGGAAATACCCAGGTCTATACCAGACCTCATGTGATTTCAGACACTGTACCTGTCCATCCCTTAGTGTGCTCCGGCTCTGCATCCTGAACCTCACCAACACTTGATTCACATCAGCTCCCACTCGAGACAAAATCAACCTGTGATCTCCATGCCTCCCATGTCAAAGAATTCCACTGTTCTAAACTCCTCATGACATGCCACTGAACTAATCTTACCCTTAGCTCAGCAAAACCCTATATGTACAAAACCAGCTAGCTAGCGTACCATCCACATACAGTAACAGAATGATGTTGCAATCACCATCCCCCTGATAAGTCAAAACCATAGTAGTTACCTTGACATTGACTGAAGCCATGCTTCGTCCTCCACCTGTCAAAACCTGTACCACTATCCTACAGCCCCTCAAGACCATATACCTGGTCTTCTGTCTCACGTATCCGTTCTCTCTATTCTTCTACTAAGGAATCCATTCGTCTCTGTGCTTTCATACCTGCTGGCAACCCTACCAAAAACACCTGTTTGGTTCTCCTCCAAGGAATCACATCCTCATCCATGCCAAGCTCACACCTGTTTCCTGGATCCTTCCTGCTCTACAATCAGCAACAAGTATAAAGAAGAGGAACAACAAATTTGAGGGCCTACTTACGTCTTCAGTCCTCTGTATGGGTGTTTGAGACTCCTTAACAGCGTGCTGTCCACCCAAAATTTGTTACAGTGACCGACCTCAGTCACTCCACAGTCTGCATCAGACCGACGTCAGTTTCATGCGTCTGTCCTTGACTACCGACCCTGCAGATATCGGTGTCCCTTCTGTCGACGTCGGTCCTCCTGACCGACATCGGTCTTACCTATTACCGACGTCGGTCCCTCTGACCGATGTCGGTCTTACCCTGCCTGACATCGCCAGCTTCGGTCTGCACATGACCGACATCGGCACCTGTCTGTTCGATGCCGATTCCTCTTGATCGACGCCGGTACCTGTGTTCGCCTGTGAGTGATGACTTTTTACCCGCGAGCTCCTTTGAATCAATACCCATGTCCAAATTGCCCTACTCAGAAGTATCCAACACCATCCACTGGTTTCTGTCTGCCATCTCCTCCAAGTACACCAAGGCTTTCCAGTTCTTAAGCCTGTCAAATATATCTGTCTTCCGCTTAAGAACATGCATCTCCTTCCTGCTCATGTGACCAAGCCTACAAAGCCACATCTCTGCAACAAAAGAAGAATCAGTAATATAAACAAGTAGATAAAGAGTACCTATTTTCTTACCACTGGATAATTCAAGTGCATTCGCTGTGAGAGTTCTTGTGCATCTCTCATCACCCAATCTTTTTGAAGAAATTAGCCATATCTCCAAACCTAGGATCTGCATGACCTTCATCAACACCTGTGTGTTGGCCGCCTACAATTTCAGCTTCACTTCCCCTTTGCCAATTCTTTGGCAAGGCTCACCAGCTCCTCTACCTGGGGCTGCATAGAAAGAGGCAACCGAATCTTTTATCCAAGATTCAACTTTATCCAAGAAACCTCCCAGAGCATCCTATGCAACATAACCTGCAACATCTGCGTCTTCAGTTTCTTCATGCTGATCTGCTACCAACCAACAATAATCTTTTACTTGCTCTTTCTTTCCATAGGACCTTAAGAGACCATCTATGCTTTTCAACTCTTCCATTCTTAGCTTACTTTCATCTGCCATTGCTCTACTCCCACTCAATCAGAAGCCCCTGAGAGTGCCCTGTAATCAAAACACACTACCCAGATCTAAACCAATCTGTTAGTATCCCAACCAAAAGCTCTGATACCACGTGTCAGGATCTTGCTCCACCAAAAGAGCACAATATGATTACCAAACTAAGCAACTTAATATGCGAAAATAAACCAGATTCACAAAGTAACTAGAATTCAGAATAACACATGATATGAGAGACAATACACAACTTGTATTAACACTTTACAGAAAAGAATACAATAAAGAAGATGCCACTTCTTCTCCACCACCTCTTCAGAGGCTCGCCACACCTCAAGTGAACAGTAATTCTCTCCTCAAAGCTCTCCCTCTCAGGTCCCAACACCCAGCTCAAATACAAAGTTGGTGTTCACCTCTTATGCTCCACGCACACCACAAGTGCTTCACACACTCAAACAAGTACTCCACATACTTCAAGTAGATCTCCCATGAACCTGCAATAACCTGCACTTCAACAGACCATACTTATGGAAGGAACTCCCTTGCCTTCCTCTTTGCTCTATCCGAGTACACACCTGTACTCCAAGTAGATCTTGCCTGATACTGCTCCCTGTTGTGTTGTTGTCCTATATGATCCTGCACACCTGCAAATCAACCCAATTCTACACACCTGTGAACCTTGACCTTGCACACACATACACCTGCAGATCAACGATCTTACTTACCATGTAGATCTCCTATATAGGCCATGCACCTGTGACCAAGATCCTACATACATGAAGAATCCTGCTGACTCTCCAAAACCAGCACCCACCTGGTACTGTGGAACTAGGAGGAACACCCTTGCTCACCTCACACACAGAAGGAGCAAACTTTGCTCAACTCAAACTAGAACACTTTTCCAATACAACCATGAGTCTATTATATAGATCTCATCCAAACAATGATTAGACATCTAATTACAATAATTAGATCCGCAGCTCTCAGTCTAAAAATAGCTCTAATCATGCAAACACATGGTTCGTTAGCTAAATGCCCGTAATAAGCTTGCAGTCGAACCACACAGGCGACCGACGTCGGTCCCTGTCTGCCTGGAGGTGACCGATGCCGACCGATCCCTGACCGACGTCGTTTGCTTCTCTTCACTATCCTGCCGACGTCGGCTGATCAGACCGACGCCAGTTTCTCTGACGCTCAGCAACCTTCATCAACCCCTCCAATGGCCTTCTCCGTATCTGCATCAGTGAAGCTTTTAGCTCCACAACCTAACATCAGAGATAGAAATGTCTATTAGAGGCAAAGACCTTGTCTCGTAACTACATAATGTTCCATTTTAGGATTGATCATTGAATTATCTACCATGAGTTATAATCTGAGAAACATTTTAGTGAAAATTCAGGTGACGGTTCTACCCCAATTGGTGTCAGAACTTTTGGGAGCCATAACTATTACACCATAGCATCATTTGACTCCCCGTTTGAACCATTAGAAAGATAAGAATGAGGGGTACACCGTGAGATGGAACGAGCTTTGATCAATGGCTTTTGATCCCTAAAAACAAAATGGAAGTAACCTAACTTTCAATTTTAGTAGTATAGTCTAAAAAAAGTAATTCTTCAAATTCTATATTATTGTGAATTGTGGAAGTTGAACCACTTAATCTCCCTCGATATTGGTGACCTTAGACATCCTCCTACTAACTTAAAAATGTGTATAAAAGAAGATTTAACCCAAAAAGGAAATGATACATATCTTCCTAGAGATAGGCATATGTTGTATCTATAATTTTTAGCAATAAAACATCTCTTCTCAGAGATAGTATTATTACAATTGTGTTGTTCTTATTTCTTGAATTATCTTACAACCAAAGCTTTTGAGTTTTGGATTAAGTTCATCGATGATTTTTGATCTGGGATATTTGCGGTGAAATCATAGGATATCAACATACACATGATTTTTCTTTTAGTTTATGTATAAGATTTATGACTTATGCTTTACACATGTCCAAGATTTGCCTAAAAAATAAAAATTTTACCTTATAGGGAAATGTCATCTTGAGGCCAGAATGGGTGGTCAATCTCCTAATTGGGCATACTCAAATGCCAAGTTTTAGCCATGAGGCCCCAAATATAGAGATATCTAACTACAACTTGTATCTTACACATAGGGAAATGTTGTTTTGAGGTCAGAATGGGTCCTTTGTCTCCTAATCGGGTGTACCTAGATGCCAATAATGATGTATTATAGGTTAATCACCACCCTTAATGTGGTGGCAATTCCATTTTTCACCCAAGAGGCCCTAGAGATATAGATCTCTAATTGCTACTTGCATCTTGACAATATTTCTTGTCAATGTTGTTTGAGGTCAAAATTATTGCAAAAAAGGGTATCTACATGGATTTTGAGGTCATAGAAATGGGGACACATGTAAATTTCACATTCTAGGTGTTTAAAGTGATGGATTTAAACCAAAGGTCCTAAAAATGGAAATGTTTATTAGAAGCAAAGACCCTTTCCCTTAACTACATAAAAGTTCCATTTTAGGATTTGATCGTTGAATCCTCTATCACAAGTTCATCAATGATTTATGATATGAGAGATTCAAGGTAAAAGTAGAGGACTTCAACATGCATGTGACCATTCTTTTGGTTCATGGATACAACTTACGATTTACATTTTATGCCTGTCAAAAATTTGCCTAAAAAATAACAATTTTGCCTTATAGGGAAATATTGTCGTGAGGCTGGAATAAGTGATTCATCTCCTAACGGAGGATACTTATATGCCAAGAATATGGTCTTACAAGTTAATTTCCAACCTTGATGTGGTTGTGATGCTAGTTTTCAGCATGAGTCCCTAAAGATAGAGATATCTAAATATAATTTTGTTGTCGTGGTTTTTTAAAATGGTGAAAAAATGGTGGAAAATTCAATATTTAATAAATGGCTAAATTTTTTGAATTTCACCCAAAATCATAATTTTTTTGAAAAGACTCAAAATTTTTAATTAATTAATTAAAAGTTTATAACCAATTTGCTTTTTACCCCAAATTTTTTAAAAGTTCACTTGAACCTCTCGTGTAAAATTTTGTTAGTATTCCCTATAATTTACAAAGCTCATTTAGCTTTTCATGAGTTATGCAAACACATGTTGATTTTTCATAAATTGTACAAATTAAAAAAAAATTAAGCTTCTTTACAAATTGTAATTTTGTTTTCAGTCTTTGTGTAATTTGTAAAAAAAAAATCTGCTTCCATGTAAATTGTAATTTTATTTTTGGTTTTCATGAAAATTAAATTTTTTTTTTAAAACTTCATGTAAATTGTAAAATTTTTTTAAGTTTCCCTTTTCCATGTAATTCCAAATTTTATTTTCACAAGTCATGCAAATGCAAATCATGTTTCCCTAAATCATGAAAATGCAAATTATATTTCCAAGAACCGTGTTTATGCAAACTCCCACCTTCTAATTGCATTTTTCAATGGTGTAAATTACTATTGCAAATTAAAATATTTTCAACCTACATGCTCTTGACTCTGGCAATTTTTTAAAATTAAAAATTGAATTTCTATTTGTATTTTAGTCATCATTTGCTAGAAGAAATATATTCAAGATCATGGAAGGGAAGCAATTGAATGGAAAAGAAGTTATTTTAATTTCTTATTTAGCTATAAAAAGGCCATGCAAGAGTGCCCAAGAAAAAGAGAAATTTTTGAATAATTATTTATTTGTTTAACTAATAAGAGGCTATACAAGTGCATTCAGTGAAAGAAGAATGAAAAGGGAAATTTGAAGGCCAAAAATGAGAAATTTTATTTTATCTTGTATGTTATTTGAAATTTGAAAACCAAAAAGGAAATTTGAAGATCATTTGTATGTTCTTGGGCATCTAAGTTTTAAATAGTTTTAAAGCAATACAGAATGGATGATGATATTATTATCTCATCTGAGCAATAAATATTTTTAAAAATGAAAGATAGTGAAGATCACTTTGGGTGGACATTCTCACACTCTAAAAGTGAAAGCAAATAGGCTCTGTCAAATGTTTCTAGTCTTTTCATAAAAAATGTTGAATCATATTTTGCAATTTTTAGTTGTAAATTATGTAAGTGCAAACTTGCAAATGTAAGTCATGCAAATGCACCATGTTAGCTTTGTAAATTATAATTTAAATTTTGCACATGATGCAATTATAGCATTGCATTTTTACACCACTTAAGTGGTATATTTTTGTAAACTCATTTTTACAGCTTCTAAAATGTATAAAAGGTGGTTACACATTGAAACCAACTCCCCATGCTATAAATCTAAGTGTAAGGCTCATTATAATGGGGACTTTTTGGTAGTGAGACTATGTAGATATTTTATCTAAAGAGCTAAGATTTGTTATGAACTCAATAAAGGTTGAAACTAAGAGATTTTACAAGCTATGTATTCAAAATTTATTCATGAGTTATATATTTTTATGCAATTCACCTATTTCTATATCTATACTTTCAATTCATCTTCGTAATCATTACCAAATTGTCAGATAATGGAAATTTCATATTAAGTATTTATTTTAGAATCTTCTTGTGTTATGTCTATGAATGTGAAATCTTGGTGGGGTTTAAGCAATAATTTGATTATCTTTTATGAGCAAATATGAGATGGTTGTCTTTGGTATGCTATCAGTATTAAAAAATTGTCTCAATGTATGTTTTACACTCCTAAGGGTGTAATTATGTCTTTACCACCCATTGAATGATATATATTTCCATGCACACGGTGTTTTCCCCTTATAGGAATATTTTGGTAAGTTTTTATATTTAGCTACCCAAAGTTGTATTTTATTTTTTTATAGGGTTAACATAGTAGCTTATGTGTTCAATAGAATATAATAACTTTGTTCTCCCTTATTCCTTTCTTTTCTCTATTCTTCGGTTCTTTCCATTATTCTCTTCTTTCCCCTCATTTCCTTTCTATCTCATTTATGTACTATCAGTTTAAAAGTATAAAACCACCAATATAGATTTTTTTTTGTAAATAGTTGTGAATAACTTTTTTCCTTCTTTTCCCTTTTTGGATTTAAAAAAAGGTATCTCTATCTATTAACAAGAGAGGGACTTTGTCCTACATTATTGATTAATGTAAGAACTCAGTTCCCACATTGTTGACTGGAATTCACCAATTTGTCCCCTTGACAAATTTTTGAGCCAATAATTTTTGGTGGCTCTGTTAAGGATCGAGGTTCTTTATGCAAATGATTTTCAAACATTTCAAGGAACCTCCTTTGGAATGGAGGTTGGAAACTCCATTGAGAAAAAGTACCTAGTGACTACACCTTTTTCATTGTAAAAATGGTGTTGGTTCACCCCAATGCCAATGTTTCTTGTGTCTTATGGGGAAAACATTTTGGGTCATTAGCTTTGGCCTAATACAATGAGTTCCAATCAGGCTCAAGGAAGAGATTCCAAAAGTTTTCTAGAGAAAATAGTCAAGACATAGATAAACATATATAGGCCTTCATAGTATCTAATAGCATTTGAGGAGTTATGTATGAAGATGTTGTTGTGAGAATTTTCATTGACACTTTCATTGGACCTACTACTGAGTGGTTCTAGCACTTAGAATATGGATGTGTTACAGATTGGGAATCTTTGAAGAACAGGTTCTTGGATAGATTTAATCAACTTTGAATGTATGTGCACGTTTGTCAAACTTATTCCAGATTCAAAATCAAGATGATGAGAAGATGAGAGAGTCTATAGCACATTTTAATAAATTATTGAGACTAATCCCTTAGGCAAATCAGCCAAGTCTCAATAATTAACTCTATATTTTCATTGGTTCTCTTCACCCAGAGATCAAGTTCATCTTGATGAGGAATAAGGTAAATGACTTGGTGATTGCAAATGAGATGCCATCAAGATTGAAGATGATTTTATCATGTCTGGAATGTTAAAGAAAGAGGTTTCAAAAGGTACTACAACTATTTCAAATGATGATGAAGAAACAATAAAACTTGATACAATCAAGAGTCTGCAATATTTAGAAAAGAGTTCAAAGACAAGCTCATAATCAAATATGTTGGAACTCTAATAGAGAAAAATAGAAAATGATACATGTCACATATGATTATTTTAGTTTCATAATCATGAAAAAAGGTAAATGGTTAGAAGAACTAATGATTAATCAGAGAAGAGATGAAGAATTTGGCTTTCTCCTTGGAAAAATGAAAAAATATTTGCCTATTTTTCTAGATTACTCAAACCCCATGGTCCTAGAAGAAAATGGGTTATCTAAAAAATAATGGATAAAACAAAAAATAAAAAAGAGTAATAATGTAGAGTGTGATGTTACACTTTTTGAAATAGAATATATTGTGGAACAATTTTTTAGAAAAGTAGATGTTCCCTTCTCTATCAGAATAAATGACTCAATATTCAAAAATGAAGATTCCTTAGGTATTTCATTTTTGGGTTTTACCATAGAAGAATTCTCTACAAGATTTGAATCTAAAGCAATCAAACTTGAACAAATTGAAAATCACAATCATGCCAAGGTTGAGATCAAATAAGACATCAATGCAGAATAAAATGAATGGTGCCCAATAATTATTACAAGCGAAATGGAAACTATAAAGATAAAAAAAATGATGAAGATGATGATGATAACTCATTTAGTGATGAATTCATTTTAACCATGGGAAGTGATTTAGAAAATAATATGAACACCTCATTCATTTCTCAACAGAATCATATTATGGTTCCATCTCAAAAATAGATATGCAACACACATCTCTTCAATTTAGATACTATATTTTTAACAGATACATTTGAAGTCATCCAAGAAGGCATCGAAAAAGTTTAGTATTGCTTAGAAATGATCACATAAAATTAGAGAATTCATAATGTTTTCATTTCAAAATAGGAAAACATTGTTGATTTGTTCATTCGTGATCATCCTTGTGTGAATGATAATTGTAAATTCATCTTCCCACCTATTTAGTCACTATTGCTAAATGTGTTTATAGTTCATATGTCAAATCTATTGTTTTGAAATGGTATGTACTTCTCCTAGCCAGTGAATGGTTTTGTATAATCTTTTTATCTTCATTGACTCCCTATAAATAGTTATGCTTTCCCAATTTTGGCTTGTTTCCTTTTCCTATTTCTATTTTGGGGTATATGTGTGGTTTTTCAATAAATGCAATAGTCTGTCGATTTCTCCTCTATGTTTTAATATTTATTTTTGCACATTTTTTAGTAGTGATCTCTACCTAAGAAATATCATAGGCAATCACATGATTTGCTAAGATGAAATAATGGTAAAAAATTTCATGAATCTCTTCAGTAAATAGGTGGTCAATGTACAAATTTTTATAATAGGTGATTTGGCCTGGCAACACATGTTCATTTCTCATGTGATTGAGATGGGTGAATTAGCTATCAATTGGTCAGATCAAGGTATGAAAATGTGAGATTTAAAATTTTTCAAAGCAAGAATGGTAATTTTTTTACAGAATGGAACATTGACTCTGTATCTCAATGGACATGGTTTGAGTCACATATTGAGATTTTCTTATTTTAAGAACCTCAAAATATTGACATTTAAAAGTCAGGAAAAGCCACAAGGTTCATCACTTTTGAGTATATGAAAGAAATACACTTCTCTCTTTGCATTTTAGTTTTTTTAAAAACACATAACTAAAATGCTCTCACATACACTATCCTTTTTGGATATGTGAAATCATCTGTATGGCTGAGTACCTAACCCTCGCATATACTATCTTCTGACATGTGAAAACTTTTTAATGGCTTGAAGATCCATCCCTTTATTGAAGATCAGAGATTAAAAGATTTTTCAAATCCATCAAAGTTATTGCTAAAGACTTAATTGCCTAATGGATAAAGCACCAACCTATGAAACCAAAGAGTTCAAGTTCTTTTCATTCCTTACAATTCAAAATCTCATTTGAATCTAGATATTGTCATAGTTTATGAAAATAGTAAAAAACCTATGAAAAATTTAATTTTTAATAAACTACTAAATTTTTTGAATTTCGCCCTAAACCATCAAATTTTTGAAAAAACTTAAATTAATTAATTAATTAATTAAAATTTTATGACCAATTTTATTTTTACCCTGAATTGTTTTAAAATGCATTTAAACCTTCTATGCAAAAATCTATTAGCATTCCCTGTAATTTACAAAAATCTTTTAGCTTTTCATTAGTTATGCAAACACACGTCATTTTTTCATTAATTGTGCAAATTTCAAAACTTTTTAAGCTTCCACACAAATTGTAATTTTATTTTTGGTCTTTGTTTAGCTTCCATGCAATTTGAAAAAACTTTTTCTACTCCCATGAAAATTATAATTTTATTTTCAATTTCCATGTAAATTACAATTTTGTTTTCGATTTTCGTGCAACTTATAAAATTGTTTTAAAACTTCAAGCAAATTTTAAAATATTTTTAAGTTTTCCTTTTCTATACAATTCCAAATTATATTTTCACAAGTCATGCAAATGCAAATCATGCTTCCCCAAATTATGCAAATACAAATTATATTTCCAAGAGCCATGTAAATGCAAACTTCCATGTTGCAATTGCATTTTTCAATGTTGTAAATTACCATTGCAAATTAAAATATTTTCATCCTACATGCTCAAATTTGACAAGTTTAGAAAATTAAAAATTGAATTTTCATTTATGTTTTAGCCATCATCTGCCAGAAGAAATATATTCAAGATCATGGAAGGGAAGCAAGTGAACGGAAAAAAAATTATTTTAATTTATTCTTCAGCCAAAAAAAATTCGTACAAGAGTACCCATAAAAAATAAATAAATTTATGAATAAGCATTTATTTATTTTTAACCAAGAATAGGTCGTATAAGTATATTCAGTGAAAGAGGAATGAAAAAGGAAATTTGAAGACCATAAATGAGCTATTTTGTTTTGTTTTGTATCTACAACCACATCTACATACCATCTACATGGTCTTGGACATCTAGGTGTTATACAATCTTGAAGAAATATAGAATGGATGATGATATTAGTATCACATCTAAGCAATCAAAATATAGAAAAAAAAAGACAATGAAGATCACTTTGGGTGGACATTCTCGCACGTTGAAAGTGAAAGCGAATAGGCTTTGTCAAATATTTATGGTCTTTTCATAAAAAGTTGAATCTTGTTTTACAATTTCTAGTTGTAAATTATGTAAGTGAAAACTCACAAATGTAAGTCATGTAAATACACCATGCCAACTTTGTAAATTGTAATTTAACTTTTGCACGTGGTGCAATTACACCAACACACTTTTACACCACTTAAGTGGTGCATTTTTGTAAACTCATTTTTACAGCTTTTAAAATGTAGAAAAGGTGGTTACACATTGTAATAACCTCCCCACATTATAAATATGAGTGTAAGGCTCATTGTAATGGGGAATTTTTGGCAGTGAGACTATGCAAAGATTTTGTCTGAAGAGTCGAGCTTTGTTATCAATTCAATAAAGATTGAAACTGAAAGATTTTACAAGCTTTCTACTCAAAATTTCTTCATGAGTTATATATTTGTACTTTTAATTCATCTTTGTAATCATTACCAAATTGTTAGTTAATGGTAATTTCACATTAAGTATTCCTTTAAAATCTTCTTGTGTTATTTCTATAAATGTGAAATCTTGGTAGGGTTCAAGCAATATTTTGATTGCTTTTTATGGGTAAATATGAGATGGTTATCTTTGGTCCACTATCAATATTAGAAAATTGTCTCAATGTATGTTTTACACTCCTAATGGTGTAACTATGTCTTTAACACCCATTGAGTGAGAGAGATTTCTATGCACATGGTGTTTTCCCCTTCTTGGACTATTCTGGTAAGTTTTTATATTTAGCTACCTAGAGTTGTCTTTTATTTTTTCTAGGGTTAACATAGTAGATTATGTGTTTAACAAACTATAATAACCTTGTTCTCCCTTATTCCTTTCCTTTCTCTATTCTTCCCTTCTTTCCATTATTTCATTATTTCCCCTCATTTCCTTTCTATCTCTTTTATGTACTTTCAGGCTAAAATTATGAAACCCCCAATATAAAAAATATTTTTATTATAAATAGTTATGAATAGCTTTTTCCCTACTTTTCTATTTTTGGATTTCAATCAAAGTATATTTGCTTGTTAATAGCAGAGGGTCTTTATCTTGTGTTGTTGACTAATGTAAGGACTCAATTCCCACACTGCTGACTCAAAGTCACCAATTTGTTCCCCTAAATTTTTTTTGAGCCAACAAGATTGAATCTTATATCTAGCAAATTATTGTCTTGAGGATGGATTGGGTGATTCATCTCCTAACTAAGTGTACTTGGATGCCAATAATGAGGTCCTAGAGGTTAATCACCACCCTCGATGTGGTGTCAATGCTAAGTTTCACCTAAGATGCCCCAAAGATAGAGATCTCCAATTGTGGCTTACATCTTGAAAACATTTCTTATCAATTTTGCTTGAGGTAAAAATTGTTGGAAAAAAAGTATCTACACATCTTGAGGTGTTGGAAGTGATATATTTCAAATCAAATATCCCAAAAGTTGAAATGTGTATTAGAGGTAAAGACCTTATCTCTTAACTACATAAAATTTCCATTTTAGGATTGATCATTGGATTATAAGGCCGTGGAACTAGGAATGCATGTAAATTACACAATTTGAGGTATTGGAAATGATATATTGCAAATCAAATGTCACAAAAGTGGAAATGTCTATTGGAGGCAAAGACCTTATCTCTTAACTACATAAAAGTTTAATTTTAGGATTGATCACTGAATCCTCTACATCACAAGTCTATCGATGATTTTTTATCGGAGGCATTCAAGGTGAAAGCAGAGGACTTCAACATGTACATGATAGTTCTTTCAGTTCATAGATACAACTTATGGTTTCTATTTTATGCATATCCAAATTTTGCCTAAAAAACAATTTTGCCTTTTAGGGAAATGTCATCTTGAAGCCAAAATGGGTATTATGTATCCTAACCACACATAATTAGATTCCAATAATGTAGTACTCAAAATTAATATCCAACCCTGACATGGTGATGATGTCAAGTTTTAGACATGAGGTCCCAAAGATAGAGATCTCCAACTACAACTTACATCTTGTATTTAGGGAAATGTGGTCTTGAAGCTAGATGCTCTATATCCTAGCTAGGTATTTTAGGATGCCAATAATATGGCACTAGAGGATAATAATCACCCCTAATTTAGTGGAGATTTTAGTTTTGGTGTCCCAAAAATTTCCATGAAATTTTAGGTTACCCCAATTGAAATTTTTGCCTCTTGTTTTATGTGAGTCAGTTGTCCTTGTTAAAACTCAATCCCCTAAATAAGACTTAGACTCTAGTAGTTTTCACTTGTAATTAATTTTATTCCCAATTGCTTTAAGTTGCTCTAGAATGTTAGAATATGTCTGCTTAGGTCACCATCATAAAACCCATTTGTCCATATTTCTAAGAGATTCAAAAAATTGAGTGTTTGGATTCATTACTAGGCTAACTCAGGTTCTCAAAGTTACTTTACTTATTGCCTTTGAAGTAAGTTGTCTTTGAAAAATTGAGTTACACCATCTAGATCAAAATGGAATTACATAATGACTTTGCTTCTCATAAAAATATGAGTTAAGTAGTTTCGTAAGTTCACAAAGCATAACTTAGAATAACTCAGGGTTTAGAAGTTACTTCACTTGCTCAAAGTCATAAGTAAAAGCAATAAGAGTTCACAAGTCTAACTTATTCATAAACATAGACCAAATCAGGGTTTCAGAGGTACTTGACTTTGTAGAGCAAAATAAGCAAAGTAGTTCATGAAACCTGACGATCATCAAAATATCTGCATGGATTTCTTCCTAGTGTCATGTAGTTGTCATTAATTCATAGGTTAATATAAATAATAGAAAATTATACCTCATTTCCTACCTATATTTCAAGTTATCTAACCTAGTTATTACCCCTATGAATCTTGAGCGACGTTGTTTGAACTTTTAGAGTGATTTTTGAGAAAAATCTTCACAACACATTTGCAACCAGGGTATTTAGATTAATTTCCCTTTGGTTTCATGTTTCCATTTTAGATTTTTATCTCATTTTTACTTTGGTAAATTTCATGCGTCACTTTGAAATTTTATCTATCATTTCTTGTTTTTCTTGTAACTATTTGTCATTTTTGCATGCTTAGTGTTGATTAAAACTTGTAAATTTTGTAGAAACACTTTATCTATGAAAATCTTAAGCAAAATCCTAAAACATTGAATTTTTTTGTAAAATGCCTTGGCATTTGACCTAGAATATATTTCCCAGGCCCTTTCTGACTTGTTGCTTAGCTAGAGTCCTAAACCCAAGTAACTAGTCTTAAGAAACTTGAAGTTTTTAAGGAAATTGCTTTCTTAGGTTTTGAACAACTGCTTACTTAACCTGAGTTTTGATTACCCACTACTTCTATTTCATCAGGTTTTCCAACCCAAGTAACTTTCCCTGAGAAACCTGATAACTTGCCCAAAGAAATGCAGATTTGTTAATGCTTGTCACTTATTCAAGGTTTTCGACACTTAAGACTTATAGAATTCTTAGACCTTCTTGGAGTTATGACACCCTATTACTTAGAATCAATTTCCCAAAGTTTTCAACTCTTTCTACTATTGGAAGTTCCTAATATCTGAAGCTTTCTTAGGATTATTACTCAAGACAATAACTTGACTTAGTTGTTAAACTTTTTCTAAACCAGTAGGATCATTTATTGATTTTTGAAGAGCATATACAAAGTCTTCCTAATGTCAGTCATAAAAAATTCTAGGAGTAGAAGAAGAAACAACTCTAATTGAAGAAGTTCCTAATATTGCACTTGAAGAAGTTCCACGACCAACTAGGAGAGGGAAGACAAAAGCAAAGAGAGTTGAGAAACCAAAAGAAGCAAAGATGACATATAAATACAATGGATATCCCATTGAGTCCTGCATTGTTTCTAAATTATTTGAAATAAGTGATACTAACATGGGACATGTTACATAAATGATTTATTGGAAATATCCAAAGCCATATTCAAAAAACCACTCATGCAAGCAATGAAAAATAGTGGAATCCTACTAGTTGTAGCTTTCCCAAACTCCACACAACTTCCTAAATTTATTCTTGAGTATGCTAAGTATTATGATTCTCTTACTAGGTCAATAAAAGATACTGATGGCAATGTGGTGGTTAGATTAGATGTTTAGTAATTTGACTATTGTTTGAAGATCCCAACAAGATCTAAAGTGCTCAATGTATCAATGGAAAAATATAAAAATTAATGGGAGAATAAAATAACAGATTACATCAAGATAATGAATACAAATTATCTAAAGAAACCAAAGTAGCCTTCAAGGTTTCCAAAACAAATAGTGAGATCTGACTTGGTCCAAGAAGTGGATGACATCACCCAGTTATTATGTATAATCAATGGAGAGAAGACTGTTAAGAACTTTTCCACTTAGATGTATGCATATATAAGGGCTATTGATGTCAATAGGAGTTCTGCTATGAATTGCTGGTCAAGAATGATAAGTTACAACATTCATCATCAATTGAGTAATGTATTGCAAACTTTTTACTTCAAGATGAATTCATATTTAATATATGCAGAACTATGTAATGGATCCTTTTTTAGGCTGACTACAAAAGGGATGTTAGCAATAGAGCCCATCTATGAATGATACCCTCAATTGACTCTTTTTGAATACTTCAAGGACTATAAGAGGGTAAATGATGCATTCTTTTATGAAGTCATTTATAAATTAAATGTTGCTTTGAAATCCAAGAGAGTATCTAATATAGATTGGGAGGTAGTTTTCCATTTTGGATGTGTTTTTATTCAATTCCTAAATTTCACATATATCAGAGTTGGTGGTTTCATAGGGACACCAGTCAAATTTCCAAGATACCCTAGTGACAAATGGATTTTTATGGAGTTCTGTAGGCAACTGGTGGAGTTACGTGATCTTCAATCAAAAGTATGCCCTTCTTCAGTTATTTTTCCTATTGTTATTGGCCACTATCATTGTGTAAGCATTTATAAGGCCAAGAATGTATAAATAGAGATATATCATAACTACAATCAATCACATTTTAAAGCTAGAGAAAATTTTGATTACAGAGGCATAACTCAAAACATAGTTTCTCTTGAGTATATGCATATCCTTTCACTTGAATACTTATGTATTGATTGTAGAGATGAGTTTGAAGTGAGAAGAAGAGATAATAGTAGGATGATTATGGAAAAAATTTAGTCTTTTGATTTAGCTACCATTCCTGAAGACATAGAAGATGATGGGCAAGTAATTCATGGTTCTTATCATGCAATGGGAGGAGATAATACTCCACTTCTAGAAATTGACTACAAGAAGAGTCAAATAAAGACTATTGTTGAGATAATTTTATTAGTAGTTCTCCCTATGACTACAACATGGATTCTTAGTAAAGGCTACAACATGAAAGAACCAATAATGACTAAAATTGGCCAAGTAAGCAAAAAGAGGAAAGCAATACAAGGAGAAATTAGTCAAGATCCCAAGAAGAAGTTGAAATTGTAGAAGAATGATGATGATACATATTCCCTAGTGAAAGAAAAGGAGCCAATTTAACCAGTTGCTTATGCATCTCCTCTGGTCTCTTCCATAACCTCTCTTTCTACCATTTATACTTCTACCACTCCTATTTATACTACATCTACCACATATTCATATTCATTACCAATGAAAAATATATAATTAGTAATGAAAGATGTAGATCTATCCACACTCATGTCACCTCCAAAGTCTCCTAGTTTCAATTTTTTTGAAAAATCTATTCAAAAAGAGACTAATGTTCCTCCTCCTCCACTTTCATCCTCTCCACATACTAATCCTCCTCCACCTCCTTCTGAGGGTCACCCCACCATTCTTTTTATTCATACCCAAAAAGAGCTAAAGCAGCTAACTACTGGAGAAGTTACCTCATCTTAGATGGTATCAAAACAACAAGTAACAGATGAACCCACATATAAAGAGGTAGAGAAAGAGAAAGAAAAAGATGATCAAATAGTTTCCAATTTTGTTCAAAGTGCTATAGATACAGAAGAAGTTATTTCTCATGAGATAATGGTGAGAATTAATTAGCAACAAATGGTAATGCATTCAACCACTTCCATTGGTACGGATTTCTCTTCATGGTTATCATTACAAATAGCTCCTGAATCAAAGGAAGAAATTAACTTAGAGGAGATAGACTTACAGCTTCTAGAAAGTATTGATCATAAGGGTAAAAAGCCTTAAAATGCCAAAATGACTTCAAAACTGATAATTGAAACTTTAGGTCAAAAATTTGTAGAGATATCAACTCCTCCACAAGGTAAGAATAAAATTGAACTCACTAAAGAAGATTTAGCCATTAAAAATGTATCTCTTAGGTAATTCACTACAGAGAGCCTGAAGCAGGACATGCAAGCCCTTATCATTACTCTCTAAAGCCAAATTAAAGGAATGGACTGCTAAGTTGTGTGAAATAATTACCAAAGGACAAGATCTGTTCCACATCAGCCATTAATTTTTAGAGATGTTTTTTATCAGAAAATAATAATTAAGGTAGAGGAAACTTGTGAAAAGGCCAAAGAAATTAATGAGAGATAGATAAAATATTACAAACTACATGGAAATGGTTTCTTAAGGTCCCAGGCACTTTAGCTGATATTGAGAATAAATTGACATAGATAAAAATAGTGATGAAGGAGACTAAAAATGAGAATGGAATCTCTGAATTGCAATAAGAAAGCCTTCAATGAATCAATGCTTTGAGTGAAAATATTTTGATTAAATAAAATATTATTTCAGAAGGATAAATAAAGAATGCAAATCAATAATAACATATCATATCTTTTTGCATGTGCATTTTGGGAGTAATGCTTGAAAAAATAAAGACTTTGGAAGAAGATGCTCACAATATAAAAGTAGATTTAGAGGATTGCATCTTCTACCTCACTAATGTTTGGTCTAAAAAAATGTCAAGGACACATGAACAATTGCATCATCAATTCAAGCAATTAATTGAAAAGGCCATAACTTTCACAACAAAATCTATAAAGGAGTTAATAAAAAGTCAACAAGAAGTCAAGAGGTTGGAATCTAGACTTGAGAAGGTGAAAGGTTATTGCAAGCATCTAGAAAGGGAATTACTGAGAATAGAAACAAAAAGGCAATTAGTTGTTAAGTCAAATGATGTAACCATCTAGTTCATGATGTCTCAACACATCCAGTATAAAGAAAAGTGTAGATCAGAAGTTCACAAATTAGAATGATTGTTATCGCTTTTTTTCTCAATAACTTCTTGTATTTTCTTCAAAAATGTATTTTAAGTAATTTTGTTTTAAGTAAATACTTTGTAAGTAATGTCACTTAGAGAAGCTACTTATTAAAGTAAGTTGCTTTGTAAAATGTAAGACTCAATTAACTTGGCTGAAAGTCATTACTTGAAGTTATTTTGTAAAAAAAAATTACTTAAGTGAGTTTTACGTTACATGCAAGGAAATTATATTTTATCTAAACAAAGAAATCAAGAAGCGGTAGATGTCATCAGTCATTGCATGCCACACAAGATAAATTTAAGGAGGATGTCTCTCAATGGTTTTTAGATTTTAACACAACACATGAATTCAAGGAGTTATCTCCTAATTGATTTTGACATCTAAAATAGTATAAGTAAGAGTAAAGGCCTATGTGTCAAAAGGATGGTAATTTTTGGAAAGCAATTATAACTGTTAAGCAATTTGAAACTTTGTGTTTAAATTTATGAATATTTTTGTATGAACTTGTTTCAAAGTGAATAGGAAGAAACTTGATTTATGAGTAACTTTGCATTTAAGGAGATCTTTTGGTGCATTTTTGAAGATTAAAATGGTAAACTTTATGTTATCCTTAAATCTGAACATGGATTCCATTTTTTATTAATCATTTGCTGAAAGAATTATCATATCTTGTATGTTTATATGCTTTGTATGGATATAATAAACTATGTAAAACTACTTGTGAAGTACACCTTCTTTCTTCTCATAAATTCTAATGATTTTATTCTCTATTTCTTATAACCTCTTTACATATTATTTGAATCAACTACTTACTTACTATAAAATAACTCTCTTATAGTTCATGAACTTTGTGATTTAAATAATACCTAAAATTAAGATAACATGTGCATATCCTATGAATAATTAATATAAACTATGAATTACTGAAAGTATGAATAGTTAGAATAGATAAGCATAAAGCATACATGAACTTCACCGTTAAATGAAGGGGATTTAATCTCATAATTGCCTAGGTACTTTTGCTAGCCTATAAAATATCTAAATAATAGATTCTGGTGACTCCACTAGGGAACTCAAACTTAACTAGAGCCAAATTAGATTATCCACATAAAGGTAAGATAAACATAGACTAGTGGTTAGTTATCCAAAATTTCATGTTTTCCATTTTATCGCATAAGAAGATGCATGCAAATTAAAGGTGCACTTGTGATTAGAAACATGTGTTTTGTGAAGATAGCTTTACTCATCTAAAAGAAACACTTTGCTTATCTTAAGTCACTACATTTCAAAAGAAACACTTTGTTTATCTTAAGTCGATGCATGTCAAGTAATCTCTCATGAAGTCTTTCCTTATAAATCTGAAGTAACTTAAACAAATCCTTATAGAAGCATAAGCACTTAAATCTGATAAATCAACCTTTTACAAGGGTGAGAAGAACTCAAGGCCAAATTGATTACTTCTTTCAATTGTAAGAATGATTTAATTTCAACTTTCTCCCCAAACTAGAAAAAGAAGAATGAGTCTTTCACCTGTGAAACAAGTGTGAACTCATTTAAATTATCTGCAACATAATTCTTCAAGAATAATCCAACCTACTAATCCTCAATTCCTTATTCCTAGAAGAATGGTGTAACAACTCCTTGTTCTTTAGGGGGTAACAATTGGCCCATTAAGTTTAACTCCTCTCCACAACTTTCCTAAGGGGTCAAGAAATAAATTTTATAAGTTCATAAGAGATGGAAATCAAAGTCCAGATGAGCACTTAGTTGCTTTATTTGTAGCCTATGGAGTGATTGGCATTAAACTTGAATATGTGTCAGCTAGAATCTTCATTAAAACCTTACATAACTTAGCTTTATAATGGTTTTACCATTTTGCACCTAGCACCATAATCAATTAGACCACTATGCATGAGCAATTTGAAAAAATGTTTAAAGATATTGAAGACTCACACATACTGCTCATCCAATTGACTTAGATTTAAAAAGAACCACATAAACACATGTGGGATTTCATTACTAAATTTAACAAACTACTCTAAAAAATACCTCAAGGTGCTCAACCCACTGGTGATAGTCAGAAGTGCTTTTTCATTAATGTTCAATTACCAAAGGGTAGTTATCATCTACATAGAGCATCTCCTACTAAATTAGTAACTATTCAACACATTGTTATAGAGGTTGAAGATGATCCTATCATGGCTGGGAAGATTAAGAAGACAACTTCTAAGGTGGATAGTTCTATTTTGAATACATTACAAACCATAATGGATCCCCTTTTGCATAAATTATCTAATGATTCGTTGCAAGCTAAAAGACAAATTGATCAAGGTGCTCATGTTACTCCTATCAAGAATGCACCTACATGCAATTTCAACAATCAGAACTAGAATCATATTGTTGGACCTCCACAAAGACTGGTGATTGAAGATGTTCTGAAGAATCACATTGAAATAAATTAAGAAGACAATATGGCTACTGACCTTGATCAAGGATTTATTGATGAGGATTATTTTATAGATCTTACTAACGACTTCAATATAGACTACATTGAATATCAATCAAAAAGTGATTATTAATAAATGCTTAAAGATAATCATAGTCACTCTTTTATAGTGTTTACAAGGTCACAAACTCAACAAGTTGGTGAAAAACCTTCCAAAGAACAAGGGAAAGATAAAGAAGACTCTAGGCCAGATGTTAGCATTCTCAAAAGAGGTAGTCCTTTACCTGCTTCTCTTTTTCCAAAAGATAAAAATGCATCTTCTTCTCAACCTCATAAGTCAATCACTCATACTTCTAAAGTTAATCCTACTTTGTCTATGACCATTCCTTTTTTTAACATTATTGACCACATCAAGAAAACCAAGAATTAAATGTTAGAAGTTGAATACTTGAGGTCATATCTAGATTAGCTAAAAAGACTAGTTAAGTATGTACAAAGTAAAAGATCAAACAATATAGCCAATGCTGCTAAAGGTATCTTTCCTACTCCCAAACTGATCTCTTTTCAAAACAATGCTAAAACTACCTCCTCTACTTCCACATCCAAAATAATTGAGTCATTTTATGTGTATCTCTTGATCAACAGGTTCAAGTTGACCAATTGTATCTTGGATTTTGGAGCTTTTGATAATGTCATATTAGCTAAAGTGGCTGATGCCCTTGGCCTTACTTTGACTAAATAAATAGGTAGATGTTACTCAATGGAAAGACAAGTTCTCTTGAATCAAAGATGTTCAAGATGTTCTAACAACTTTTTCATATAAAAAGCTTAAAATGACAATTATGGTAGCAGATATTCCTATTTATTATGGAATGTTGTTGAGTAGAAACTTCTATAAATATCTGCGTAGAGAAGTCAATATGGATTGGTCATGTGCTCATATTCAAATCAACTGTGTAAATTATAAACATGAGCCTGAGAAGAAATCTAAGTATACAGTTTCCAAGTCTGATGATCCAAGATCACATATTCTTTTTGAAGAATCAGATCATGGAGTTTATTATCTTGAATTGGGCAAAGAGATAAAAGAACCAAAGACATAAGAAGAATAAGATAAAATATGGATGTTGGAATTTAATGGTAGCTTTTTTTTATCTTAGTTTAGATGTCATGGTTGTATTCATATCACCAGATGGTAAGGTACATCCTTACTATTACAAGCTTATGTTTGAAAATACTAACACATAGAGTATGAATCACTGTTGTTAGAACTAGAACAAGCAAAATAAAAAAGAGTGAAATTATTAAAATCACAAAGAGATGTTGAGTTGATTATAAATCAAATTTGTGGCCAATACCAAGTGAATAAAGATAAGATGAAGCACTACTATGATCAAGTTCTAAGTGTAACACTTGATTTTGAAACTTTTTCAATCAATTTTGTTGCTTAGATCAAAACTCTAGAGCTGATTATCTTACTATTATGGCAGCTCTATTCAAGTCAAATAAATAGTCTACACTTTTTCAAGAAGGTGACTATAGAGTAGAGATGGTTCTCCATCCAAAGGTTCTAGGAAATGTTAATCAGTGGCAAGTATTCAATGATGACAAACAAATAGTTACTTTCCTAGAGCAACAAGACAATTTTGAAGAATTATATTTTGAAGGAAGTAGTTCACTTCCACACCAAATAAAAAAAGGTAATGTTGAACCTGAACATGATGATAATGAAGATGTGATTCAATTGAATGGAAATAAAATCCCTAAAGGGTTAGTTTTTTTATATTAAAATTTTGATAAGCATAATCAATTTTTGAAGAAAAAGAAAGGGTATGGTGAGAGTTCTTCTCTAGAAGTACAACAAGTTAATTTGGGTACTGATGAAGAGCCCAAGATGGTTAACATTGGAAAATGATGTTCCCAAGAAGAAAAAGAATCATTCATTAAGCTTCTCAGGAAATACATTGATGTGTTTGATTGATCCTATTAAGACCTAAAGAACTTTCAGCCAAAAGATGTACAACATTACATTCCACTTCAATCAGAAGTGAAACCTTTCAGGAAAAATCTTCACCATCATAATTCAAAAATCTTAGGTACTATATTTTCTAAAATACAAAAGCTATTGGATGCCAAAATTATTTATCCCATTCATCATTTAGAATGGTTAGCTAACATTGTCCCAGTAAGAAAGAAAAATAGAGAAATATATTTGTGTGTTAATTTCTATAATCTGAATCAAGATTCTTTGAAAGATAATTATTTATTGCCAATTATGGATCATACCTTAGAAGTAGTTACAAGCTCAAAATTTTTATCCATGTTAGATGGATTTTCAAGATATAATTAGATAAAAGTGGTTGAAGAAGATCAATATAAGATGACTTTCACAACACCATGGGGGCATTTGCCTATCAAAAGATGTCTTTTGGGCTTGTTAATATTGGAGAAACTTTTCAACAAGTGATGGATCTAACATTTAAACATCTAAAAAATAAGAGTATAGTTTTATATCTTGATGACTTGATAATCTTTTCCAAGAAGAGAGGTAATCATTTGGCTGATTTAGAAGAAGTTTTCATCCAGTGAAGAAAACATGGGATCTCTTTAAATCCCAAGAAATTAATATTTGTCATGATTGAAGGGAAACTTATTGGTCACATTGTCTCGAAGTAAGGAATGAAGATTAATCTATAAAGGGTGAAAGATATTCAAATTTTACCTATGTCTACATCCAAGAAAGGTGTACATTCATTCTTCGATAAGGTTAACTTCCTCAGAAGATTCATTCCTAACTTTACAGAGTTAACTCATCACATGTATGACATGATGAAAAAGAAGCAAAACTTCAAGTGGAATGTTGAAGGTAAGATGGAATTTTAAAAGATTAAAATAGCCATAGCTCTAGCTCTAGTACTAGTTTTCCCAGATTACAACAAGGAATTCATTCTCTATTGGTATTATTATGAGCACACCATGTTAGCCATACTTCTAAAAAATAATGAGGAAGATATTGAATCTCCCATAACTTTCATGATCCATCCATTGAAAAATTATGATTTGAAATATATGCAGATGGAAGAACATGCCTTTACTATAGTCAAAGCATGCAAAGCCTTCAAATACTATATTTTATCTTCACATACTAAAATATGTGTACTTAACACTATAGTTAAATATATCCTAACTTAACAAGATTTGGGACTGCTAAGAGGCACCTGGGTAGATAAGGTTCAAGAGTTTGATATTGATATCAAACCAACAAAATCTAGTGAGATGAAGAGGCTTATGTCAACCAATGATAGAAAGTAAACTAGATGACACATATGCGATGGTGTCTTTGATTCAATATGAACTAGATGAATATTTTCCCATGGTTCTTTTTATTGATCTTATTGATGAATGGTACAATAATATTTTTTACTTCCTAACTTATGGAGAATGTCTAGCTCATCTTACACATAAGGAAAAATAGACCATCAAGCTGAAGTCAAAGGATTATGTCCTTTGGGACAATGGTTTGTATAAAAGATGAATTGATGGTGTCTTCCTCTGTTGCATGGATAAAGAACAAAAAAAGAGACTACTATAATAGTTCCATGATAGAGCGTGTAGAGGTCACTTTTTAGCATAAATTACATCACATAAAATCCTACAAGTAAGGTACTATTGGTCCACTCTTTTCCAAGACACTTTGGATTGGGTTTCTAAATGTCAAGCATGTCAACACTTTGTGGGATGTTTAAAGTTGATAGCATTTCCTTTAAAACCAATCATAATCAATGAACCATTCCACCAGTGGGGCATACATTTTATTGGTAAGTTGAATCTCTCTTCAAGTGCTAGCCATTGTTATGTTTTAACCACTACTAATTAATTTAGCAAGTGGGTAGAATCCATTCCTGTCAAGTATGCCACTTCTAAAGTTGTATGTGATTTTATTAAGGAAAAAATTGTAGTGAGGTTTTGTGTTCCTCACAAGATAGTTATAGATAATGCAACTAATTTTTCTTCAATTGAATTAACACATTTCTATTATTTACATAGAATAGAATTAGTTCACCCTTCAAATTACTATCCTTAGGGGAATAGCCAAGCAAAATCAAGTAACAAAAACTTGATGGCAATCACTCGTAAGCTGGTGGATGACAATCAATATACCTAACACAAGAGTCTATTTAATGCATTATGGAATGATAGAATCACTCCAAAAAAAGCCATTGGCATGTCACCATTTTAGTTGCTGTATGGAATGGATGCTGAAATACCCATCACCATAGAGTTACCTGCCTTGTAACTATCCAAGGATATTGAAGATGCAACTTATAAAGATTCACTGGATAAGAGGATTATGTTTTTATCTGAGGTAAAAGAAGTACATACTTAATTTGCTGACCCTTTAGCTGATCATCAAATGAAAGTGAAGAATATTTTTGACATAAGGACTAAAGAAAGAAATTTTGAAGTTGGTGACCTAGTCCTACTATGGGATAAGCAAAATGAACCAAAAGGGATGCGTGATAAATTTGAATCACTATAGAAAGGGCCTTTCACAATAAATAAAGTTGCTAGAAAAGATAGTTTCATCCTAGCTTATCAAGGTGGAATTGAACTACCATTTCCTTACAATGGGCCACACTTGAAGCTTTATAAAAACTAAGCGACAAGGTAACACTTGTATGTATATAAATAAGATCTCAGTTTTTATTTTGTAGAGTTGTTTTTCTTTATTTATTTTTGTGATTGAGTTATTATATGACTCTGTACCCAATGGATAAGACTTAAAACCAAAGATACTAGGATCTCATTCTTATTTCATTATTTTTGATAGAAATAAAGATGTCCTCAGTCAGAGCCAACTGGCATCCCCAAAATTTCTATGGAATTTTGGGTTACTCTTATGTAAAATGTTGCCTCTTGTTTTATGTGATTCTGTTATTCTTGTTAAAACTCAATCCTCTAAATAATACTTAGACTCTAGTAGTTTTCACTTTTAATTGATTTCATTCCCAATCGCTTCAAATTGCTCTAGAAGGTTAGAAGATGTATGCATGGGTCATCAGCATAAAATCCATTCATCCATATTTCCAAGAGATTCAAAAAACTAATTATTTGGATTCATTGCTAAGCCAACTTATAATCTCATAGTTACTTTACTTATTCCCTTTGAAGTAATTTATCTTCACAAAATAAAGTTACACCATCCAGATTAAATTAGAATTGTGTAATGACTTTGCTTCTCATAAAAAACTGAGTGAAGTAGTTTCGTAAATCCATAAAGCATAGCTTAGAACAACATGAGGTTTTGAAGTCACTTCACTTGATCAAAGTCATAAGTAAAATAAATCAGAGTTTGCAAGTATGAATTATTCATAAACCTAGACCAAATCGAGGTTTTAGAGGTACTTGACTTTGTAAACCAAAATAATCAAAGTAGTTCATGAAACCTAATGGTCATCAAAATTCTTATGTGGATTTCTTCCCACATGTCACTTAGTTTTCGTTAATGCATGGATTAATATAAATAATCAAAAATTCCACCTCATTTTTTACCTAGATTTCAAGTTGTCTAACATAGTTGTTGCCCCTATGAATCTCGAGTGACACTGTTTGACCTTCTAGAGCGATTTTTGAGAAAAATATTCTCAATGCATTTGTAGTCAAGGTATTTAGATTATTTTCCCTTCGATTCATGTTTCCATTTTGGGTGTTTATCTCATTTTTCCTCTAGTAAATTTTGTGTCACTTTGAAATTTTATCTATCATTTCTTGTTTTTATTACAATTATTTGTCATTTTTGCATGCTTAGTGTTGATTAAAACCTTGTAAATTCTTGATAAACACTTTATCTATGAAAATATTAAGCAAAATCCTAAAACATTGATTTTTTTTGTAAAATGCCCTAGCGTTTGACCTAGATCATATTGCCTGGATCCTTCATGACTTGCTACTTACCTAAAGTCCCAAACCCAAGTAATTGGTCTTAAGAAACCCAAAGTTCTCAAAGGAATTGCTTGCTCATATTTTGAACAACTACTTACTTACCTTGAGTTTTGATTACCCACTACTTCTCTTTCATCAAGTTTTTTAACCCAAGTAACTTCACCTAAGGAACCTGGTAATTTGCCCAAAGAAACATGGAGCTGTTAATGCTTGTCACTTACTTGAGGTTTTTGACACTGAATACTTGTGGAATTCCTAGACCTTCTTGAAGTTACAACACCCTGTTACTTAGAATCAATTTCCTAGAGTTTTCAAAGATTTCTAATAATGAAAGTTCCTAATATCTGAATCTTGCTTAGGATTATTACTCAAGGCAATAATTTGACTTAGTTTTTCAACATTTTCTAAACCAACAAGAATATTTATTGAGTTTTCAAGAGTGTATACAAAGTCTTCCTAGTGTTAGTCACAACAAATGTCAGGAGTAGAAGAAGAAATAACTTTGATTGAATAAGTTCCTAAGCTTGCACTTGAATAAGTTCCAAGACCAAGTAGGAGAGGGAAGACAAAAGCAAAGAGAGTTGAGAAACCAAAATAAACAAGAATGAAGTATGAATATAAGGGATATCCCATTGAGTCATACATTGCTTCCAAATTATCTAAAATTAGTGATACTAACATGGGACATGTTTTCATAAATGAGTTATTAGAAAGATCCAAATCCATAGTCAAAACACCACTCATGCAAGTAATGACAAATAGTAGAATCATGTAAGCTACAACTTTTTCAAACTATGCACAACTTCCTGAATTTGTTTTTTAATGTGCTAAGTATTATGATTCTCTTACTAAGACAGTAACAGATACTACTGGCAATGTGGTGGTTATATTAGATGTTTAGTATTTTGACTATTGTTTGAAGATACCAACAACATATAAAGTTTTTAATGTATCAATTAAAAAAATAAAAATCAATGGGAGAATAAAACAACAGATTGCATCAAGATAATGAATACAACTTATCTGAAGAAACCAAACAACCTTCAAGGTTTGCAAAGCAAATAGTGAGATCTGACTTGGCCTAAGAAGTGGATGACATCACCTAATTATTATGTATAATTAATGGAGAGAATAACGCTAAGAACTTTTCCAATTGGATGTATGCATACATAAGGGTTATTAATGTCAATAGGAGTTCTACTGTGATTGAATAGTCAAGAATGATAAGTGAAAACATTGATCAATAGTTGAGTAATGTATTGTAGACTTTTGACTTTAAGATGACTTCATATTTAGTATATCAACAACATCAAATGGAGCCTTTTATAGGCTGACTACAAAAGGGATGTTGGCAACAAAGCCCATCTATGAATATTACCCTCAATTGACTCTTTTTGAATACTTTAAGCACTATAAGAGGGTAAATGATGCATTTTTTTATGAAGTCATTTGTAAATTGAATGTTGATTTGAAAGCTGAGAGAGTATATGATGCATTTTGGGAAGTAGTTTCCCATTTTGGATGTGTTTTTATTTAATTCTTGAATTTCACATCTATTAGAGTTAGTGGTTTCACAAGGAGACCAGTCAAATTTCCAAGATACCCTAGTGAAAAATGGCTTCTTATATATTTGTGTAGGCAACTAGTGGAGTTACATGATCTTCAATCAAAAGTACACCATTATTTAGTTAGTTTTTCTATTGTTATTGGCCATTATCATTGTGCAAGCATTTATAAGTCCAAGAATGTACAAACAGAGATTTATAACAACTACAATCAATCACATTTTAAAGCTAGAGAAAATTTTAATTGCAGAAGCATAGCTGAAAACATAATTTATATTGAGTATATGCATATCCCTATACTTGAAGACTTCTAGATTCATTGTAGAGATGAGTTTGAAGTTTAAAGATATAACAATAAGATGACTATGTAATAAATGCATACTTTTGATTTAGCTACCATTCCTAAAGATATGGAAGATGATGGATAAGTAATTCATGATTCATATCATGCAATGGGAGGAGATAATGCTTCACTTCCAAAAATTGACTACAAGAAGAGTCAAGTAAAGACTATTGCTGAGAGAACTTTAGTAGTTCTCATTATGACTTCAACATGGCTTCTTGGTAAAGGCTACTACATAAAGGAACTAGTAATGACTGAAATTGGCCATGTAAGCAATAAGAAGAAAGTAGTACAAGGATAAATTAGTTAAGATACCAATAAGAAGTTGAAATTAAAGAATAATGTTGATGATACATATTCCTTGGTGAAAGAAAAGGAGCCAATTCAGTTAGTTACCCCTGTAACTGCTCTGGTCTCTTCCACAACCACTCTTTCTTCTATCATTCCTACTTCTACCACTCCTATTTATACCATATCCACCACATCTTCATATTTTTTATTGATGAAAAACATACAACCATTAATTAAATATGTAGATCCATCCACACTCATGTCACCTCCAAAGTCTCCTAGTTTTAAACCTACTGAGAAAGCTTTTTAGAAAGAGACTAATGTTCCTCCTCTTCCACCTTCATCCTCTCCACCTGCTACTCCTCTACCTCCTTCTAAAGATCATCCAACCATTATTTTTGTGCATACCCAAAAAGAGCCAGAGCAAGTAACTATTAGAGAAGTTACCTCATCTCAAGAGGTATCACAAAAACAAGCAACAACTAAACCTACAGAGAAAGAGAGAAAAACATGAGAAAATAGTTTTTAATGTTATTCAAAGTGCTCCAAATGTAGAGGAAGTTCCTTATTAGGAGATAGTGGTGATAAATAATTTACAATAAATGGTAATACATTTAACCACTTATAGTGGTATGGTTTTATCTTCATGGTTAGCATTGCAAATAGCTCCTAAATCCAAGGAAGAAATTAACTTGGAGGAGATAGACTTGTGACTTCTAAAAAGTCTTGGTCATAAGGGTAAATATTCCAAGAGTGCCAAAGTGACTTCAAAGCTGATAATTGAACCTTTAGGTGAAAAATTTGTAGAGATATCAATTCCCCTATAAGGCAAAAATAAAAGTATAGTCACTGAAGAATATTTGGCCATTACAAAGGTATCTCTTGGAGAAGTCACTACAAAGGGCATGAAGCAGGACACACATACCCTTATCAATACTCTATTTCAAAAGCTTGATGAAAAGAAGGATGATAAAGCTAAGTTATAGGAACAAATTGCTAAGTTGTGTGAAATAATTGCCAAAGTGGCAAGATCTGCTCCACATCAATCATTAATTTTTGGAGATGTTTTTTATCAGCAAAAAATAACTGAGGTAGAGGAAACTAGTGACAAGGCCAAAGCAGTTGATGAATGGATAGAGAAAATGTTACAAATTAAATATAAATGGTTTCCTGAGGTCCCAAGCACTTTATCAGACATTGAGAATAAATTGACACATAAAAATAGTAATAAAGGAGATTGAAAATGAGAATGGAATCTTTGAATTGCAATAGGAAAGCCTTCATTGAATAAATGATTTGAGTGAAAAGATTTTGATTGAAGAAAAGATTATTCCAGAAGGATCAATAAAGAAGGTAAAGCAAGAAGAACATATCATATCTTTTCGTATGTGCATTTTTAGAGCAATGCTTGAAGAAATAAAGACTCTGGAAGAAGATGCTCACAATATAAAAGTAGATCTAAAGGATTGCATTTTCTACCTCACTAATGTTTAGTCTTAAAAAATGCCAAGGACACATGAACAATTGCATCAACAATTCAAGCAATTAATTAAGAAGGCCATGACTTCTTTCACAACAAAATATATAAAGGAGTTAATAACAAATCAACAAGAAGTCAAGAGGTTGGAACCTATGCTTGAGAAGGTGAAAGGTTATTTCAAGAAGCTGGAAAATGAACTGTTGAGAATGGAAATAGAAAGGCAATCAGTTGTCGAGTCAGATGATGTAGCCATCTAGTTTATGATGTCTCAACACATCAAGTATAGATCAAAAGTTCATGAATTAGAATGATTTTTATTGCTTCTCTTCTCAAAAACCTTGATTTTTTTAGAAATATATTTTAAGTAATTTTGTTTTAAGTAATTACTTTGTTAGTATTGTCACTTAAATAAGTTACTTATTAAAGTAAGTTGTTTTGTAAAATGTAAGACTCAAGTAACTTAGCTGGAAGTCATTACTTGAAGTTATTTTTTAAAAACAAATTTCTTAAGTGAGTTTTATACAAACATAGTAGAAACAACACACATACTCATGTGGCATTTAAAATCCATCTGCAACATATAAAAAATCATATATATTATTGGGTTTTCTATATGAAAAATAATTATTACCTTTTAAATTGTACAAATATTTGAAATTTAACAAGTCTAATAGTTTTTTACAATAAGTAAAATATTAAAGATACCTAGGAAGTTGTATCCAAGATGTCAAAATAAAATGTAGACAACTAAAAAAAAGTGAGATTGATATCATCTAGGCCCATGTAAATACCACCACGAGTGGGCTACATGATATACTCCTCCTCCTTAGCTCCAATGCATATAAGACCACATGATCTGTAATAGTGTGTTTTCCAGGTAGCAACACTAGATAAAGCCTTGCCATGTCCACCCTTGCCATCAAGAGTATGAGAAACCTAGCTCATATGTTGAATAATGGTGTTAGTAAGCACCTTATGTACATGAAAAGTTTCAATATCTACAGTCTCCTTGATTGTATAGGGTAGGATCTCAGGAGGATGTGGTTTATCAATACATACTCTCATAGGTTGGTTAGGTGTATGGCCTATCATTTGCAAACCCCTTCCCTCTGCCCTGGAACTTAGAAAAATCAAAATAGTTTAGAACTTCATTCAACACAAACTCACAATACAATTTTCTCAAAAAATAGATCAGGACCTCATTATTGTTTCAAGACAAGTAATAAAAGACCATCCATCATCAGTCTTAAAAATTTTGTTTTATCAAATTATGAGTGCATTAGTGGATTGGAATCCATTTGGGTATCATATCTAGCTGTGCACCAATTTTTCCATCATTGAATATGGCACAAATTTGGGTTTTGGTTATGTGTTTATCTCTCACAATGGCTACAAATAATTTGTTGAAATATTATGCCCTACATCTATTTCACTGAATAATGTTTATAATGTGTTTGCTAGATAAATTTGGTGGCGATTGTTTGCATAGGGATCCCTCAATGTCCTAATAAAATTCTCAATTTCAATCTTATTTTCAATTATATGGGATACTAAAATCTCTTGACTACCTTAAGGGGCTTGAGGAACTACATGAATGATATGAAGGTTTTACAACTAAGGAGGGATACGAGGGTTTTGTGGGTTAGGAGGGATAGGAGGGTTTTATGGACTAGGAGGGATATGAGGGTTAGGTTGTTTTTCATTGCCACATGGTACATTAGCCTTTTCATGTGGTGGAAAAAAAATAATTTCAAGAAAAATTCAAAAAAATTAACTAATTTTGTTTCTAAATGCACTAAAATGTGTTTGCATACCTCTCTTTTAGCATGCCATCATCAAATTTGGGTTGATGGAGAGTTTTTTATTATTTTTGTCTCATTATCAACCACATATTTCATCTTTTTATCTCATAGTTATGATTTGCATCGATGCCAAATGAATGACATCGTTGTTTTTTTAGTTATAAAGTAACAAAATTATGTACATGATTTTGTTTCTTTATAGCTGCATGTGGTTTTAATAAATTAAACCATGTATGTGGTTTAGGATTGGTAATCACCAAGCCTATGTCCTAGAACCACATACACACTTTTAAAAACCACATATGTGGAATGGTTTCCAATACTCAAAAAGTGAAAATTTGTCTGCTTTTTAGCCCCCCATATCCATGCACTTACCCTATGATGAGCTATGATCCAAATGAGTATGAAAGCATGAAAATAAATCAGTCAAAAAATTACTATTAAACATAGGATCATGATCACTTACTATAATTTGTGTGGTCCCATGTAGCTTATGAAATCTATTTATAAAAGTCAATGTTATTGTACTTGCTACAAATGGATGTGATGTGACATAAAAATGAGAATATTTGGTGAGTATATCCATGAAAACCATGATGAAATTTTTCCATTTAGACATGGGAAAACCTATGATGAAATTCATGGAAATCTCCTCCCACCTCTAGCTAGGTATAGATAGTAATTATAGAAGACCTGAGGTTTTGATTGTCTTACCATTATTTTTTGATACACCATGTATTTTACTATGAATTTTTGGACTTACCCTTTGATCCCTTCCCAAAAAAATTATTTCTTGATTATATTTTAATTATTTGAGATTGATAAGTCTTCACCTATAAGAAAATCATGGAGTTCCACAAGAACCTTATGCTTAAGGGTTAAGTTCTTACAAGGATATAGTTAATCCTTGTACTATAGAGTATCCCATTTCCATACAAATTTATCTGACACGATAAAATCATGTTGGATATTTTAAATGATATTTTATGAATTTATTTAATTCTTCCATTTTGATCTTGCCTTATCCACCCAATCTACATATTGTATGGAGATGGCACATAATAGTGCTTATGTGAACTCATCCCTCTTATATAGTGCATTAGGGATTGCATTCTCCTTTCATTTCTTGTAGATGATCTCAAATTCATATCCCAACATCTTTGTGACCCTTTTTTGTTGTTTTCATTTTGATAACCTTTACTCTAAAAAGAATTTTAAACTATCATGAATTTTATTCTTCTTAAATTTTCTTCCCAATAAATATGGTCTTCATTGTTTGCTTGCATGAAGGATAGCCATCATTTCCTTCTCATAAAAGGGATTCGAAAAATTCTTACTCTTGAGTTAGTGACTCTTGAATGCAATAGGTCATCCTTATCGCATGAGTACTCCAAAGTATCACATTTAATAATCAATGTTTTGAAAAAATCTGGGGTATCTAGAACTAGAGTGATATATATGGCCTCCTTCAACATCTCAAAATCCCTAATGGTTGCCTCATTCCAATGGAAGGATTTATTCCTAAATAAATTTTTGATTGGTGCTACTATGTTATTTTTTACAAATCAGAGATGTTAACATGTGAGCCTTAAGAATCCTAGTAGTTTTTTTAGGTTTTTATGTGTTTGTCATTCAACCATGGTTTTGACCTTGTGAGGGTCCACATTTACACCTTCATGAAAAATAAAGTGACCCAAGTACTCCAGCTATTTGACTCTAAAAGTACACTTGAAAGGCTTAGTATGAAGATGATTTTGACCAAGAGTTTATATAACCTAGTTCACATGTTATAAATGTTATTTCCATGTTTTATTGTGTATTAAGATGTCATCAAAAAATACCAAAATGAATTTTCCACAAAAATGGCCAAAAGATAGAGTTCATCAAACCATGAAATATATATGGTGCATTTATAAGGCCAAAGGGCATCATAAAACAAATCATAGTTTCCCCCATGGATCCTAAGAGTTTTATTAAATATATCCTCATATCTAATTTTGATTTAATGATAACCTGAGTGAAGAACAAGTTTCATAAAGTATACACCACCATGTAACTCATCTAGAAAATCATCAATTATCAAAATTGGAACTTATCTTTGATGGTGTGCTTATTAATTTCCTTATAGTCTAGACACATGTACCGAGTGTCATCCTTATTACACACCATCACCATGGTAGATAAATAAGCACTATGGCTATGCATGATAATCCCTACGTCAATTATCTTCTGTACCATCTTCTCAATCTCACTCTTTCGTGCATATGGGTACCTATAAGGTCTAATATTGGGAGGTTGGATCCCTCATGCCACTTGAATGTCATGATCATGATTCCTTTTAGGTGGTAGTCCTTTTGAAATATATTCAAAAACTACTAAGATCCTATCAACAATTACCTGTGGATCTATCAGTGTAGGTACCTTTGTTGGTTATGGTTTTAATGAAAAACTTGTGCCACAAACCCATCCACTCCGCTTTTAAGAATATTATACTTCTGATGAGAACTAACCAACTTTGGGGACTTTGTACACAACCCACATAGTTTTAATGTACTTAATACTAAATGAAAATACATGAAAAACTATTATAAATTCATCTCAATAGTTCCCAAAGTAGTGACCCATTGAACTTTTAACATAATTTTTGCTCTGTCCATAGGAATGGTGAGCATAGAGTAATATATAGTAGTCTTCAATGGTGATTTTAATACTATAGCATTTCCTTTTACAAGTAATTATACCACCATATACAATCATGACCTAAAATTTTAGATTTGGGTAAACAAACCAATTCAAGTAAGCAACCAACTTACTATCGATGAGGTTGAGAGTAATTCTTGAGTCAGTCAAGAAATTCACCCTCTATTTTTTAAGAAACCAACTACCTTGATGTTTTTTTGAGTGTCAATAACTAAATGTGTATGGTAATAAATATTTGGTTTGGTAATTAATGGCTCTTAATTTAGATCATCAATAACTTATAATTCTACTTTTTCATTCTATTCTTCTTCATTGGCAACATCAATGTATAACAACTTTTTCAGTGCATTTATATCATGAAAAGTTTTTTAACCCTTTCACCCTTTTCTATTCAATTTGTTGAGAATTCAATCTAGTAGTTTGAGGGAATGATGGTGTTAAAGTGTTATGATCACTTATGCTTGTGCAGGCCTACCTTATATTGGTCAATGTTATTTCCTCCACCCTATGCCCCATGATAATATAAATAAATATAGTAAGTGTATTAAACATGTGTACCTTAAATGCTAGATGTGATCCTTGAGTCACCTAAGAAATAAGTCATTCAAGTTCTCATCTGTGATTGTCTCCACTTGTAAGGATAGATTATGGAACTATTAAATATTATCCTTGACTGATCATGTTTGGCATTGTTTTACTAACTAGCTAAAATAATTCTATTTCACACTATTTCTATAGTACATTTTCAATTCCTTGATAAAATCTAACCAAGTGACATTTAAATTTGTATTCTTATTTTGAGCACACAACCATCAATACCATATTAATTTCTAGGGTTCCAAATATAAAGATGTCATTGTGACCTTCGATTCACATGGGATAGGATGTAAATATAAAAAATATCCATTTGGTTGATCCAAGTGACTAGATACTTCCTATTGAACTTATGCATGTCCATTTTTGAGAACATATTCCAAGGCCCAAAATTAGAGCTAGTTGAGGGTTGGGGTTACAATGTATTTGGATTTGGATTGGGATAGATAGAATATCCACCATGGCTAGGTTGTGAATTAGTGAAATAAACATAGTAATTGGATTATACATGTATACCTTATGTTAGATGTGATATTTGAGTCCCATAAGAAATAATTCATTCAAGTTCTCATCTATGATCATCTACACTCGTAAGGATAGATTATGAAATGGTTGAATGTAAACCTTGGTTGATCCTGTTTATTTAGTTTTGTTAACTAAATGAAATAATTATATGTCACACTATTTCTATAGTACATCTGAATTCCTCGATAAAATTTAGCCAAGTGACATTGATATTCTTCTTATTCTTTTGAGCACACAACCATCGATACCATATGAATTTATAGGGTTCCAAAATTAAACATGTCATCACATGGGATATGATTTACCTAGAAAAAATGTCCATTTGGTTGATCCAAGTGATTAGATCCTTCTTATTGAACTTACACATTTCCATGTTTTATAGCATATTCCAAGGCCTAAAAATAGAGCCAATTAAGGATTGAGGCTATAATATATCTGTATTTGGATTGGGCTAGTCAAATGATCCACCATGGCAAGGTTGTGAATTAATGAATTGTGATTCATTTCAATGAATTCTATTTCAAGGCCAACAATTGATCAAATATTTTTTCAAGTTGTGCCAATAATTGAATGATGTTGTCCATATCTCCTTTATTAACCATTTTAGACTATATTTTTGCATATTGTAATTAGGTTAGCTCACTTTGTGATCTATGGAAGAAAAATCTATAACATAATTTCCATCAATTCTTATTTCCGACTACATCTCTTATTTGTTAGGATTTTTACCTAGAGTGATGAAACCCTTGCCTTGAACCCTAATGTGTAGTCCTACCATGCAAATATTTTAAGGATTAGGGTTCAATTTTTAGGGATTAGGGTTCAATTTTTAGGGTTTAGGGTTTAATTATTAGTGTTTAGGGTGTAGGGTTTAGGGTTTAAGGTTTAGAGTTTAGGGTTTAGGGTTGAAGTTTGAAGGTTAACGGTTTGCTAGGGTGAAAAAATAGGATTTATTGGGTATTACATTATTGAGATCATATTTCCAAGACAAATCCAATAATTGTTAAATTTTAAAAGGATTAATAAAACCAAAAAAATATTGAAAATTAGGCTTGGCAAAGGCTTATACCATTGTGATCATCTCATCGAGACTAATCCAACAACTTCTATGTTGTACAAGGGTCTGGAAAAAATTTAAACTTGAATCTACCTAGTGTAGATAAAACCATTAATTTATTTTAGATCAAATATTTTTGTTAAACCCACCAATAAAATAGACATTGATCAAATGTGTCATGGAAATATTTCCCAATACAAAGCTCTAATACCACTAGATATGAAATTACTTAGATATATAAAACAAAATATCACAACAATGGATCACAATAAAAATGTCAATTGAAGAACAACATCAATAAATTACAATAATAAGAGTAGAAGAGAACATATCCACACATTATAATTGATAGTAGAGAAAAATACTAGAAATATATGACTAAGTCACTTTGAGGGGGAAACCTCCACAAATTTGCAATAAGAAAAAACTTTACAGTATGATCCTCCAATACAAACCACTACCTCTTCTATACACCCTAATTACATAATGGATACTTAGTTGGCCAAAACTACTATTAATATGAAGATATATAAATTATCATATGACTATGTAAAAGGTTTTGCTTTCCAAAATTTAAACACACATATCCCAATACATGCTAGTGGTTAGGGTAATTGCATCCTTATCATGTACATCTACTAGGGAAACATTTAATGGAAAAAAAAAATCCTTGCACTTGCTCTTCACTACTATAGATTAACGACTTGTTATGATAAATTCAATGATATGATTGTTATGACTGTGATATTCTATTTTACAATGACTTCACTTTTCTTATATTTTGACCCAACATGGGAAAAAATATCATGTTGTCCATGTTTCTCAAATCTTATATCTTTGACGACTCAAGATAGATGACTAATGATGTTGCATATGATTTTCATAGTATTTCCTTGCATTAGTATTTTTATTATTCTTGAGCTATGAGAATTACCATATCTCATGTGCTTCATTCATCCATTGAGTGGGGAAACTATATTCTATATTTATTGTTATTTATATTTTGATGATTACAAACTTTCAATGTACATAAATTATTGATAATATGGGATTAGGAGCATGTCCCCTAATGACTACAAGGTTTTAACTTCAAATCCTAATACTTAATGACCTAGTGACTTAGATTTATTTTCAGATGTGGAGCCCCATCATCTAAAAATCCATATGGTTCCAACTCCACTCCACATTTTTGTTTCCTTCAACATTATGTTGGACCCATGGGAATTATGATACATAATGGAGATACAAGAGGTCTATTATTAGTAATTAATTTTATAGATAGGGTTTATTATTTTTGGTCAGATATGTCTATGTAGGAAAGGCTAGTGTGGTTTCATAGGTTCCACAACTCACTGACTCATTACCCAAATATCTAGCTTCGTAATAATATTTCAATCCTTTTTATAGGTTCTATTTTGAAGCATGTGCTCACATAGTTGTAGAGGCCTAATGTTGGTACAAATATTATTATTGGAATGTTTGGTTTGTAAATTTGAATTAGGGTCTTATTGGTGCTTTTAATTATGTTTTTCATTATTTTCTTTCTTTTCCGTTGATCTCATGCTTGTTTCTTCTATTTCATCTTTATGTCTAGTTTTTGTTGTGCTTGTAGGATTTTTGTTTTGTCTTTATCTTTAGCTTCTACATTTTCTTTTATTGGGTTAGATTCAATGACTTACCAAATCAATCATGTAAAAATTTGGTGACTTGATAAATATGTCCATTCTATTTTTTTGAGACCATATGCTTTCCTTTGATTCATTTCTATGTTTGGATTTATATATATCAGTTTTTTGTATTTTATTTGGCCAGATTGCAAGCTAATGGGTTCCTAAGATGAACTTGAGGCATACACACACACACACACACACACACACACACACACACACACACACACACACACACACACACACACACACACACACACACACACACACACACACACACACACACACACACACACACACACACACACACACACACATATATACAAATTCTCATAGAAACATTTTAATAACAAGTATCAAGATAATTATTCATGCATTCAAGTGAATTCAAGTCTAAAGACATTATAGTAATGTATAATATGTTTAGACTTGAATTCACTTGAATGCATGAATAATTATCTTGATACTTGTTATTAAAAATTTTCTATGAGAATTTGCATATATATATATATATATATATATATATATATATATATATAAACATTTTAATAACAAGTATCAAGATAATTATTCATGCATTCAAGTGAATTCAAGTCTAAACACATTATACATTACTATATTTCTACTCAAAAGTACTTGTACTAAGGTTTGTTTGATTTTTATACCAAAATAAAGATAGACAAACGTTCATGTAGTTGTATTGCACTTAGAAAGAGGAGGTGAAGCCCATACTCATAATTCCACTCATATGCACTAGAGAACTACATTGACTCTAATTCCAAGCGTACATGATATATTGCTCCAATTCCTTGACAAGGTTACCTAATTCATCTAACCTTACATTTGTTACATTTTCTCTTACATTTATTATTGGAGAATCAGGTTAAAGATAAAAATAAGGTGAATAAAACTTTTTACTTGTTAATTCTACATAATAATTGCACAACCCCACTCAGTATTTGATAGCACACTTATATAGAAATATATAGAACCTAAAATAGATTAGATTACAAATTTGATCCGTATACATGTACACATTCAGTGAATCATCGATTTTGCCTAGTACAAATTTAGTGTTGAACTAAATTTGTCTTTTTTTATTTATTTTTTGAGTGGAAAATTTGGAAGGTAACCTTCAATTTACTTCCAAAACTTTGTTCCAACCTTTGAAAATTGAAAGAGTAACCAAGTGTGTGAGATTCCAACCTCCTTTGTCTTTTCATCGTTTGTACATGTTTTAGTCAATTTTTTGTTCTATATGTCCCTATTTTGGATGTATTAGGGCATATATGAGTGTTGCAGTTTACTATTATTTCATAAATCTCCCTTATTCCCTAGATTTAATCATTTATGTGTGTGTAATTTAATCCTAAACCATAAATAATGCATCCATTTTGATGAAGTCCTCTATTATTCAAACACTTACACCTTACCATTTTGAGGTTCAAGATTAGTTATTTTCAATTTAGTGTAGTTGAGTTTTAATGACACTCAATGGTCTTATCACTAATCTATAGTGATTAGGGTTGGTGAATTTATCTTCCCAACCCAAGGGCTTGCATAGTTACACATATTTGGGGCATAGTTGTCCCAACTCTCCATGTGCTTCAGAAAGGAAGCATAGCTATCCAATGCTTCAATAAGAAAGCATCATCTCTAATACATTACAGGGAAACATTATTTACTCACATATGGGTTTACTTCTTCCTTGATCTTAAGAAAAAATCAATTTTCAATTTCATATTTTAGATTTCACATACAAATATTGACTACTACATTTTCATTGCAAGTTTGCATGGAGTAAATTTGTACATTTGGAGCCATCCCCCAAACACAAAGTGTGTTGTACACGCTTGGGTATACTTTATCCTTTTACTCTAGTATTTGTATTGCATTTCAATATTAGAATAAAATGGGAGCATTTGTAGATATTAAAAGTTGGTATTACGCACTTGACAATGTCACTTTTGAATTACCTTCACCATACATGACTTGTGTGTTGTCACTTGGATTCTCACCTCTTGAGGAGATGCCTATCTCTCCCCATCTAAGTGGAAATTTCTCTCTTGTTGTGGGTAATAATTTGTTGAGATGAATCTCTAGAAGGGCTAGTTCCCTTGATGCATTTTTTGAAGTACTTTCTTGCCTATCAATTTTGGATAAAAAGGGTTGAGAAAATAACTAATAAATATTAAAAAAGGTGACGAACTAATATTTTATTTCGTCCTATGAACTAAACTTATACTACTTAGAGCTAAACAAGGCTTCTTTCACACAAAACTCACAATTCAAGTTGCATTGTCACATCAGTGTTTCATAAGCTAGGTTCAAGAAGGTATTTGATACTTAGGAAGGAAATGAATGATTCATTGAGAGAATAAATGCATGGACCACTTCAAATACACTCCTACACTTGAAAATAACACTAACAAAGACCTGTAACTATCATTCTTTTGCACACTTGATGAGCAATCAAGGATAACATGCTAGAAAAGATCATCTTCTACTAGTCAAGACTAACAAGAATGCAATAAAACCCAATTTTATAGCATGTAAGTAAGAAAAAAATCTTTTTTATTTATTCAAGAGTAATTCAAGTACAAATTTGGCTAGGGTTTCACCATCAACCAATGGAGGCTAATAAAAAGAGCTAAAGGAGTCTATGTATAGCCTTTGAGAGAAGAACAAGATAAGGGAAGTACAAAGGTCACTTGGACACTTGTAAATCTAAGAAAATAAGTTAAAATTTCATGAGAAAGAGATATGGGATGAACCATGTATTTTTAGGAGGACCGAGTGTCCATATAATTCGAAAAACTTATGAAAAAAGGCATGAAACTCCTAGTCTTGGCTCAGAAAACTACCTTCATAATTTGAACTTGTTTGAGCATCCAACCAATAAATAGGTATAGGTCTCATGATTGGGATAATATGGAAGGCCTGAAATCATGTATCTCCATGCATTGGTTTCATTCCTACTCATCTAAAAACTCTTGGAAGGAAGCCACCATTGTTTCTAGTCTAAAAGACTCCTTTTTTAGTCACCCTTCACACTTAGCCTAAAAAATGCCTTCAATTTTCCATAAAAATACATGTGATGTATATAATGACACTTGGAAAGACTATCCATTTCCTTATACTACTTAGGTGCACCTTAAAAAGACATCCACTTGAGGTTTTCACACTTTTCACCCTTGTGTTCACTATCCCAGTTTTGACTAGCTAAAAGGAGAGCTATTGTTTGAACACTTAGAAGTTTTTTATTAGAAATAAATTACCTTATGGATTTATAAAAATTCCTAATCCTCCCCTCAAACTTGATTGCATCTTCAGATCTTCTCTAGAACCTAAAAAACACATAAAATGGTGATAAAAACCTTGTTTCACATGTTTTCCATACAACTCATCATGGTGGAATATATAATAATTGAATCATATACATTTTATAATAGTTTTTATGTTCAAACTATGCCATTAGATTGATTTTCTAGCCTGATCTCTCCAATCAAAAAGTCATAACCAGGGTTTGTAAGGGTTTCTGAGTAATTTTGGGTCTTAATCTTTATTCATAAATATTTGACATTAGATATTCTTCTCAATGACACAAATTTTATGCCAATGTACCCTACTAACCTCTCCTAATCCATTTTATTCCCATGCAAAATTTTAGAAAAAATCTAAGCATTTGAAAACACCTTCTCAAGCTTATTTCTACTCCTTCAGCATGTTTGAGCTCTTTCTGGGATAGAATTTGATTCCAGTGGGTTATTATACATACTATGAGTTCAATCATGTGTATATCCAACTCCTTAGCATTCCTCGATCACCTGGATAGTCTACCAAGAGCTGGAAATGAAGATGGACTACCATTTGGCACTAGACCTCCTTAAAGCCTGATAGGCTTAGCATGCACCCTATTGGTTTGAGCTACTTGGACATGTATCTCATAGTTAGGTTGAGTTATTATGATTTTTCACATCTCATTTGAGCTTATAATACCACTACATAACCCTCCAAACACCCTTATTCATCTTCTTTCTCATTTACCAACTAGGCCTAGTGGAAATTTGCCTAGTTAGACTATATGCATGAGTATTTTGGTCACCCTGAGGGGTCTAAGCTGGATATATTGTTTTCATAAAATAAATTTAACTTAAATACACCTTATAATATTTTTCCATGAGTTTCCCAAAGCTCCATGTCAATTATTTTTCTCAATTTGCCCTCACTATCTTACTTTGCCAAAGTTTGTTTTTCCAGACTGACTAACCTTTGAGACAAAATAGTGAGATATAGCCCTCATCACCATGGAAAATTAAATATTTTTGGAGTTTTTAAAATTAATTATTATTATTATTATTATTGCCATATGTTTTATCTTGATTCCATGGTTTAGGTGTCCAACCAATTCTAAATGCCCAAAAAAGGCCTAAAAAAAACCTTGTTTTCCTATATTTTCCTCAAATCCTCCTAAGGGTGACCTCTCCAAGCTAAACCGATTACTCTAGGTTGTTTTAAAATTATCCCCACCTTAAATTAATGTTTATGGATCTTTTAAATCCATATAAAACACTTCTCTTGTATGGATTCTTCATATTCACCTATTGAGCAAAGAGGTTTCTTAGCTTATGTATAGATTGATAACCCCTTAGCCAAGTAAGGAAACTAGATAGCCATATTGGAGGAGTGTTGTGATTTTTTAAATTATCTATTACATATCATGAACCATTATACCTTGATTTTAACCTTCCTCTCACATATAACCCAGTCCATGTCTCACCTTACCTTTGTTATCTTGAACCCTGTTGTATGTGTGTACAAGGTCGTGGGAACCTTTATAAGCCTTGTTTTCCATTAGGATAGTTTTATGACACCACTAACATACCTATTGATGTGATAAATAACTGATATATCAATATTTGTTTTTAATTAACCCTAATAATGCACTTCTTACCCCAAAACTGAGTCCCTATTGACTAGACTGAGACACCTTCTTAGGGCTTGTTGTAGGTGTTGATATCCATGCTTGAAGGGGTACATGTAGGTAGTCGTGGGTGCATAGAGACCTATCTTAACCCTTTATTGTTAGGATTAAAGTAATTTAACATCATTTCATTAGTTGAAAACCATTAGTCATATACACTTTACTCAATACTGCTCCTTAAGGTAATAAAAGATCATTTATTCCTATAGCCCTGTAGATATTGCTGAAGTATTTCAATGTTTTTGGAAGCAAATTTTGGGATTTCAAACACCATATTCCACTAATCCTTTCTCCTTAAAACATAGTATGTATCTTATCCATACTAGAAGATGCAATATTCACCCATTTAGACATTTTGAAATCCTTGGGAAACATGTTATGGAAGGTCCACAAAAACCATTTGGATTCTATTTTGACCCCTTTAGGAAAAACTTCCCTAAACCCAGTCATAACCTTCACACATGATTTCATGCTTATTTTTTCCTTATAATAAATTTACATTTGTCTTTCAGGATTTATTGATATACTAAGATCTCAAGGAAGTGTCACATTATTTCAACCCTTTTGTACAACACTTTAATCCCTTGCTCAGCCACCTATAGGTGGGTGTTTTGGTAAGCAAACAGTGAACTAGGTATGAACAGCCTGAAACCATGAGTGCATATGAACCTTAAATGCTTTCCTAAAACATCTTAATTGACCCCAAATAATTATAAGAAGTTGGAACATATGTCCACCTCTCCATACATCAGCATGATGTTAGCAGGGGACCTGTAGGTGTGCATTAGGATGTTTTATACAGGTAGGGCATGAAATTAGGCAAGGACATGTTAGGAAATAGCTTAATTATTACTCAAATGTATTTTTCAATCTTCAAATATATAATATCCATCAAGAACACTTTGAAACCAGCTTCAAATCACCATCTCCAATCATGAAAATCACTTGCCTACATGTAAAATGGAGCAGATATAGGCATCAAATGACTGTTTGGCATAGAATATGAACATATGATCAAACTACACCTTCCCAAGAATACAAAATAACTTTAATCAAATCTTAAAGTCTTGAATAAGCTAATACACCTCCATTACCACTTCATAAATAGGATGGATAAGCTCATGCATGAGACTACAATTAAAATTGTGCAAAGAGCTGACAATGGAGGAAGACAAGCTTGTAACCAACTCAATGGATGACATGGTGAAACCAAAACATGGAATGGAGTGAAAATATGAATTTTAGGCATGTGTTACATCAAAATACATTCATACAAAATGTTTTTAAAAGACCAATTTTTTGGAACAAGGTAGAACTGACTACAACTTCACTCCACTCTTCTTTGCAAACTGAGATGGTTGGCTTCTCAAATCTAATCCAAAAGTGAAAAAAATAATGGATGAAATAATTTAAGGGATTCAACATCCTTTAGAACCAATCTAAATAAGTGATTTGTATGTAATTACACAAACAAGAGCAAAACTTGTAGGGTGCATAGATTAGCAAGCAGATTTGAAAGGTCAACTTCTTAGGAATGGTTCATAAAGATCAGACCACCATTCCTCTAAAATAAAATATTAAATTGAATAGGACTAAGTTTAGAATACAACCCCAAAATAAATTTTCTTGAAACCCCTTGTGCTGACCATACCAAGTACAAATCTATAGGTCACTTTTGCTTGCCAAGAAAGGTGAAAATGAGTAGAACAATTTTGGAATTAAAATTACACTTACATATCATTTAAAACATGGATCTAAGCATGGGGAATTTGAATAGTTACACTTCAACCTTTTCCAAGTGGCACACTTCCCAAAGAGGATGTATAAGTGCCATTTTCTTCTCCTTTCACTAGAAAATTGTCTTTTCTTTTGTATAACCTACCATTTTTTAGTTTTTTTAGTTACTTAAGACTTATATGGACACATGGGTCATGACATCATATTTTATAACCTTCACATTTCCTAAAAAAATTGTACAATGCATTAAATGCACCTTTTTGCCCCTAAAATGACAAAAAAGACATGTTAGCTAATGAAAATCATGACCAAGGCTAATATAACATTGAATAACATTAAATGACCTATGAAAAACCTCATGATAAGATATTATTCTCTTTAAAACATCTATAAAACCAATTTTTTACCTAGGGGTTCCCCAATTTGACTTAAAAGACAGATTTAGTCAACATTGTGCACACATATATCCCTCTTATTCACCATTCTCTAACATCCACATGCTTACTATGAGTCCAATTCTCTCATTTTCCTATCAATCACCTACAAGAACCTCTTAGTCTATGAGAAACTAGTTAAACATATTACTTAGACACCTCCAAATCATCATATACACATTAATGTCTCCTAGACACCAACTTCAAGGACATATAGTTTCATCGATAAAACTGACCTAAGGGTGACATTAGTGACCCTCAATAAATAATGGTTACTTTTTGAAATTAGATCATTCATATGGGTAGGTCCATTTTCCTAGCATTTTGGTATCATGAGAAATTACCCAAATAGACTCATATAAATACAAATCAAACTTGCACTTATGACTCACTTGACATTTGTCTATCAAACATTTCTACACTATTACATATTGAGGAAATATACCCTATTGTTCCCAAATTGTAAATCAGTCACTAATAGTATCCATCAACTAAGTCTAAATCACACCAAGTCAAGTCAAGAGCGAATATTATCAATTATTGAAAGCCAGATTATAAGTGCATTCTTATAGCAAATGGGCACAGTTTCACATTCACATTAAGGGTAAGAACTATGTATGTCTTGAATTCCATCTTTAGAGTATATTTATATGTATGCAATGGTAAATCATCAAAGAGGGTGATTGGGGTCAACTCAACACATTACACTTCCCTTTTTTTTAAAGACTTCCATCCCTCACATGTGAGCCTAGGGTTTCAAGGAAAAATAGACTATTCTTTGAATTTATGCACATAGTCAAGTGTCAAGATAACACACACACACACACACACACACACACACACACACACACACACACACACACACAGATATTATAAGCAAGTGAAACTGAGTGTACAATCATAAAGAGCTAAATCAACTCAGGATAGTAGCATTAACCTTAGTCACTAGTGTTGTCTTTCTAACCCAACCTGATGTTAGTAACATGCATGCATAGACAGTCAATTCTAGATCTGAATAATTCATAGGCATGTTTTTAGCCCTTATCCATTTTCAAAATCTAATCACAATTAGTCATTAAATCAAAAAATCTAAGTATCTTAATATCTTTAGTAATTTCCATATTTAGAACATACCACTTGCTAAATATATTTCGATAGTTTACATTCATATTTATGTTTAACTACCATACTTTACATATTAAATTTTATTTCAATTTTATCCTAATTAAGACTCACATAATTAAAATAGGGTGAAACAATTCCATATAAGATGTATTCCAGCAAGTAATGTTTGGGAAGAAGAATTCACATTCCACCATTTGTTCAACTTGCCCAACATCAAAGAGAATGGGCTCATGATCTATTATAAAAGAATTGGAGAATAGTTCTTAAAAATATTGTCACAATTCCACCACTATTCTTTCCACAAGGTAATTGGAGATTATAGACCCAATTTGTGAAGCATGACATCCATTAGAAGTTTTTGAAAGTGAATATGTAGGATGGAAGGTAAATCAAATATTAAAAGCTTGAACTTCCTTTATAAGGCAGGCCATGGACTCCAATATTTAGAGGTGACAAGTTCTCTAACATGGCAATGCCTTTTTAAAAAATTGAATGGCTTGGATACCTTGTGTGTCAGCATGAAAGATGTTAGTATTAGTCATGATAAGAGACCACCATAGATTATGGTCATTGAAAGAAAGACTAATTTGAACCTGTCATCAATCCACTTGAGATAGGGCTTGATAAATCTAAAGGATTTTTCCAAATACTTTTGGCCACAAAGGATACCTTAATTTTGATTGGGGGAGAAAGTGATGAGCAAAGTGTGGAACCTTATATTTTTCCAATAATTATCGCCATGGGGAGACCCAGTACATATTCAATATCTAAAATAATTATCCAAGACTCACACTATTCAATAGTTCACACCACCCGTTTAACACATAAATCAATGTTTTTCCTATATATATCAATAATACCTATGCCACCCTTATCCTGAGGGAGGCGACAGATCTCCCCGGGTACTCTTTAAAAGCCTTAGGTCTAAAAGTAACATTAGTTCAAAGGAAATATCTAAACAACATAGCTAACTTCTCATAAGAGACTTTAGAAGGAGCCCAATAAGAAGAGTAGTAGATATGAGAGGAAGCAAAAATGTTAATGCAAACTTGAAACTTTCCCGCTAAAACTAAATGCTAAAGATATATATTTAATGTGAGCAATTTTTAAATATTACACAATTTAAACTAATGATTTAAAAAACACTTCTTCCTAGCATATTATAAAAATCAAATGTCGAAAGTTTCCAATTTTGGGACACTATTTTTAAAGAATACTTAAATTTGATCCTTTTGTGGGCTTTTGTTAGAAAATACCAATTTAAATTATAAAAAACATTTTATGTTTTATTATTTGTGGAGATGTTTTAATATAAAAATTATACTAAGAAAAAATTATTTTAGAAATTTTACTTCTTTATATTATTATTATAAAAATGTTTGAAGGATTGTGAGGTAATTGTTTAAAATTATTTTGACGTAATGGTTAAATTGTGTTGATGAGATTTGGATATATTAATTAAATGATACAACCCTCCTTAAGATTAAATCTTGTAAAGCGATTGTTGGTGACCGATAACGATTTAATATGACTTGTGAAGATTTAAATCCTCATTTATATCCCAGAGTATTTCGTTACCCACTTACCATGATGATGATGATGATGATGATGTAAATCAAGTCATAATTTGTTAAAAATAATTTAGAAAAGGCTACTATCATAAAGTTGGCATTTTTTACTTCTGAACAACATGATAATAAGACCCAAGTTCCCATAACTTCCCCAAACCCTTAAAGCCTTATTATTATTTGTTTTCTTATTTTTAAGATGTTTTAATATAAAAATTAAGCTAAGAATAAACTATAATAAAAGTTTTAACTATTTTTCAAACCCACTAAAATATATATATCTAAAAAGTTGCAATTAATGATTAAAAATTATATTGATATAATAATATATATGTATATAAAGAGAGTAATCCAAGTTTAAATCACTATCATTAAAAATTATACTAAAAACAAAATATATCAAAAGTTTTAATTATTTTCGTGATATGAAAATTATAATTTGTACTTATTTTTATAGACTTATTTGAATAACTCTAGAGATTGGAAATTTGACCACTTTGGAGTCCCTACTATAGACTAGCTAATGCATAATTGTGTCACTTTGAATCTTTTTGAACACGTCATCACCAAAGTACTAAATCACAATCTTGAACAAAGTTGAATAGATACCAATCTAACACTCAAGATACCAATGCTTATTTCGTCCATTTAAGAAATCAAACAATATCTTTTGATAAAAGTTTGTATATGCTCAACCTAATCCAATCATAGAACTTACCACCAAAAACTTAGTAATGCGGACAAATTGCCCACAATTATTATGAAAATTAACTGATCATCTCCACTAGATTTTTAATAGAACGACATTTTAATAAGAAAAACCTTGGTTGAAGGAAGAACAATGATATTTAGTTTTTTTTTTTGGACTAAGATTTGTTCAAGAAAATCTTAAAACGTTTATAAATATTATTATTATTTTGCATTGAATCAGAAAGTTATTGTTTGAAAATTGTTTTAAAGAATAGGTGACTGCCCTTTACTAACATCCAAAGGTTTCACAATTATGTTGTGTAGACCTTCTCTTATATGTAGTTGTCATTTTATGATGTTTTGCAAGTCTTTCATTAATATTGTTCACAGACAAATTGGCATGTCCCTCATGAATTGAGGATTTCATTTCACTATAACACTCTCTACCTACATACACTATAAATTTTCTTTTCTATAAAACATTTTCTAGAAAGTCTCTATAGGGAAAGGTATGTTTCTCTACGAGCCGCAAATTCAAAATTGGATAGTTTTTTTTGGTGGGATCAATAATTTCATCTGATTTCGTATGACTAGCATTATATTATATGTATAACTAGCACACATATCTTAGATAAGTCTATGTAAAATACGTCGAGAGATATCATTATCAAGATGTTCCAATTTATCTATTTCACAAATCTAAAATCATATAAGACACCTCAAAAATGATATCTATGGATGCCTTTTATATAAATTTATCTAAAATATATATGCTAATTTAGTATAGTAATGTCAATCAGGGTTTAACTTATAATAGCGTTTATTTATAAAATTATATTTTTTTAATAAAAAATATTATGGTGTAATATTGTCAACGGAGTTTATTTTTAAATAGGAAATTTTATAAAGTAACGGTCAAATAGACATCAAACAAAATTATATTTATAATAAAAATTAATATAATAAAATGAATTTTTTTCTAAATAAATTAAATGGACATCAAATTTAAAATTGAAATGAAAAATGAACACACCCATTATATTGCAGTCCACCATCACCTCTTGCATGCTATTGTGATCAAAAGATTAACAATATAATTATGACATAAATCCTTATAATTTTAAATTTAAACTAAAAGTTAAAACCAAAAATTTATAAATAAAATTTAATTTAAAAATAAATAATAAAAAATTAAACCTCAAAATATTCACCATATCCGCATGAAATTTATCGACAAACATGATAATATTTATTGAGGGCAGAAACATATATGCTTTGAATAAATATTGTATTTTAAAGCATAGCTCAATAATTTGTTTGGAAGGACAAATGATAAAACAATGACAAAAGCTTATGTAAGCGTAGATGCATCAACTTTTGCCAACAGTTTTTGGGCATTTAATGAATATAAGTCCTTTCTTCCATTTGAGCCAAGTCTTGAAAATTATATATAGCGCATTAATCTTGCAAAGATTGGTGTACAGGGTCAGGATTATTATAAAACCACAGCATTGCATTGTGCCTAAACACAACCCTAGGTACTTGAGAAGGGATGCCTAGCTTAATTAAACTTTCATATTTAATTATTATGCATTAATTATAGTACACCACACCATAGGAAATAATCAAGATATGCAAATGAGAACATTCTAGGACAATATTCAGAATTGGTAAACAGTTTCCCTTTTGCCACCAGTAAAACACATTAAACTAACTATTACAGGCAAATGAGACTTTTAGTTCTCGAAATATATTAATCAAAAGCATTAGAGGAACTTAGCAACGATCAGATAAAGAGAAAAAAAAGAGATCAAAGGATTTCTATTTGACCTGAAACTATCTGAATTTCTACACTGAAGATAGGATAAAGCCCTTGAATTTCTGATGTTTGGTCTAAACCCAGTTTTGGCTAGTATAATAGGCAAAATTTGCATAAGCCCTTCCTAATAAGGCAGTGATTTGTGCCAAGGTCACTCGGATATGGTTTGCTTTGCAGTAATCCATCTTAATAAAACATTACATGGCAGTGATTCAGGCCAAGTTCACTCAGATATGGTTTGCTCTATCAGCCTTTAAGGAATGTCTACGTCATGACTCAAGAATATTCCGGTCAAACACAATAGAGAAGTTAATATTGCAATAGAATTTGCTCTCTTCTTCTGATTATGTTTATTTCTCAGCTCCCCTAGCGGGCTTTGGCCAACTTATTTACCCCTTTTTCTGCACAGACTTTTCTAAGAAAAGCTCAGTTTATGACGTTCTTGAGATCAACCGATTTTTTATGGCGAGTTTCCATCTTCCTGCATAAGTAGAAGTTCCTGCTCTCCTCCATTGTAGACCCCTCAGTCTCTTGCAACCAAAAATGAGCTTTCCTACTCGTTTAAAAAAGTTGCCTAATAGACCTCACTAAAGAGTTTATATTTTAGTATCTTGATTTTGGGTGAAAGGTTTTTAAGTTCCTCCAAACACCCTTCCCGGGCAGCTGCTTTGGTCAAAACACCCTTCAGGGACATTATGACAAAAGAATTTAAAAATAAATCCACTATGTTGGTCAGGATTTCTCAGTTCTACACTCAGGGTATCTCCCACGGGAATCCAGCTCCATTTCATAACTCCATTTCAAAATGGTGATTTATTCAACCTTGGTTAACATGGTGCCTGGTTTCAGTTTTCCTTGTGCTTGTTTACAGAATAGCCAATTAATGTGATTTTTCTGGCCCTGCTCTTCGCTGTTAAATTTAAATTTAATTCAAACTCGTGTGTTTATTTCATGCTCATAAGTTTTAAATATTTTTTGGGCCATCAGATTGCAGTCTTCTTTGGCTGGTTAATGCTCACTCATTATTGAACATTTTGGTTTCATTCGGATCATTTAAACATGTGCTCTTGCACAATGAACCTTCAGTACCTTTTATCTAGAATATTAATTAATATTGTCTGGCTGGATATTCATAATACACCTATTGTTTTAAAAAACCTTTCCCCACTAGCCCGTTTGTATCTCTACATGCCTTTCGGTATCTTTTGACTTTGGAAGTTTTAGTTTATATGTTCTAATCAGACGAGATTCAGTTTTATATGACCCCAAAAACCAGGATTATTGCTAGACAGAGATTTATAACCCACAAAATTCACTGCAATAAACATATCAAAGAACCTTAAACTGTCATCAAAGAACAAGTTATGGAACCAAAAAAAGGGAATAAACAATTACATGCAATTGGAGGGAATATTTTTATTGGTCATAAAACTTAACCCTTTAAAACAATATAGGGAAATAAATTCTGAACTGTCATACATACACCATCCAAATTCAATTGAGGATCAAAAAAAAAATACTATAAACATATTAAATCAAATCGTGATCAGTACAGATAACACAACAACAGAAAGAAAATTATGAATTGCTTTAAAATGTAAGCCTTAAAATATTCCTATTAGACATTAAATTCAAAGATTAATGTCATCGATGGAGGCAACTCAGTGTACAATAATGAATATCGATAATCATACTGCTACTTGCTATCAAACTACAGATTCTTTAAAACCGTTCCCAAATAAACAATGTTGATAGTTCAACTTTATATAAAAATAAAATATCTCTCATAAATAAGCTTTTTTATAAAAATCTCCACACATTAAGAACCTCTAAAACACATCTTAAAGAAGTTTTCAACTACCCTGCATTCATCATCTATTAAAAATCATGTACAGACCCAAAAAAAAATCCAACTAAACAACATTCAACAATATGGTATAATACAATTCATATTTGATTATAAATAAATCTAAACAGCATATATATTCACCAATATATTGAATAAAATATTACCAATTCAATATAATGTCGGTAAACTTATGTCAGGTCGCCAAAAGGAGCTCCAGTAGAAAAATTCAAAAAAGGCTTAAATCCAATCCAAAAATCATACATTTCATCATTAAATTCACATTCTTTAAACTGAGAAAGATCTGATAAACAAATGACATGTTTTCTATTAGAAAAATAGTCAAATGACCTCGGAAAATATACAACTCATAATACATAGCCCTATTAAGTTATAACATGTTTCCATAAGGTCTCTTTAATGCAATAAGCTTTTCGCACTCTTTAAGGTCGCCACTTTCAGCACCCAATACTCTTTCTGCAACTGGATTGGAATTTATAGCTCGCTGGGCTGCTTCAAAAATTGTTCTCCTAACCTGTCCATCTTCTTCCACCTTTGACATGGCTTCCTCTAGCAATCTCAGATCTGTTGCTCCTGCAAAGGTGAGTTTTCCAACTATATCCCCAAGATGCCTTGGTGCTAGTGGTATGTCAATGGTTATATCATCGCATTCCTCAGCAACAAGAATTATACCTTCTTTTATATCTCTGTCTGAAAGTGTTTTTTCAGAAAACAGGTGCTCTAAAAGTGTGATAACTAATTCCACATGACGTTCAGTCTTTTCCATTGCCAACAAAACAGCTTGGCGAACAAATTCAGGATAGTAACTGGGCCACTTTAACTCCTCAACACAGAGCTTTGCTTCTGCTTTATCCTGAATACTGAAATACTCCTCCAACAATGATTTTGACTTCTTATCTAAATCATTTGGTGGTTTTCCTGTTGGCACATGCCTTTCACTAACAGGCAGGGGTGCTGAAAACTTATATTTCTCCACTTCAACTCTAGAAAAGCCTGGAGGATTGTAAGATCTAGGTCCTCCAAACGAACCTTGAATAAGAGGCTCAGGTGCCTCTATTTTGGGCACCGAGGATGGCCCAGCAACTGAGTTCTGCAGTAATGCATTTGATTTCCCAGAAAATAACCCTCCAGTACCCTGTGGCAACAATTTGGCATTACCTACCGAATGCTTTATAACTGGTTCTTGAAAACGCCCTTGACCAGGAATTCCAGCAGGGGATGGCATCGGAGATTCAAATTTGCTTCCAATCCGACCTTAAGGAAATATTTCCCATCCATCAGGGTCCGTTCCAGGCATACCAGGCATTCCAAGCATCATTCCCCCAGGCCGCTCAATAGCAAACTTTCTCGCACCTCTCAAACCAATGGCAGGTGCACCGCGACCATTACGCATGTTGGTCGTTCCGGGCCTTAATCCTAGCTTTTGTTCAGCTTCGGAATGGATTTCCTTTATTGTTTTCGCTTTCACCTGCAATTATCAAATGGATGGCATGTCAAAACTCAAAAACATACAGGGATCAACCAAAAATATTACAAAAAGATAGTCAGAACCCACAGCAACCTTTAAGAATCATCGTCAACAAGAATGTAAAATAAAGGAAGATTGAAAACCACCTCTCCGAGTCGAGGAGCCCATTTGTTAGCACGCAAAGCTAAAACATTACGAACCATTAACCTCATTCGAGATACCAAGTGAGGATTATTACTCAGCTCCTTCATCCGAGCAAAATATGAATTGTTGATGATGCTTGACTTAGGGTTTTCTTCAAGCTGTTTTCCAACTGTATCGAACAGCAAGCAAAGAGCCTCCACATTCTCCTCCGACGGAGATGGAGCTTTCAAATCCTGGCCTAATAATTTCTGTTTCACAGATAATACAAGAAAACGTTGGTGTCATTTTCGGATTCTAATATTACTCAGCCACAATTACTGTTTATCATAAAATTCTCTGAAGATGTGAAAGCTAAGTGCAATTTTTCATATAAGAAAGGGGTGAACAGACATCTAGTGCTCCCAAAAAATGTTTAATAGAAAATGAATCATAAGATTAATAATCATATGACCCTAAAATCCAAACAGGAGTATAAAATTCGTGTACACCTGAACACATCGATGAATAATACTTTCAGTTATCATATTTTGCTTGAAAACCTCTCCAATGAGCCTTATGTTTCCCAAAGTGCGAAGCCTAACCATCCTTTCTTTGTATCCGCGTTCAGCTTCCCGGTTCGGGGCTGTCATTTGTTTGATCTCAACTCTCAAATTATCTGCTCCCTCAAATGATTATTGGCAAAGATCGATCAAAATCCGCCTGAAAGCTATGGTTTTCCATCTGGTTCATCAGAAGGGAATCGAGGTAGTGCAGTGCTTAGATCCTGACACAATATGGCATACATAGGACAAAGTGTTGGTTCCAATACTGCCTTCTCGAATATAAGTGATGTTAACCCCTTGCCATTGCCAATAAATAATACTATATTGTTAGTCAAAATCTGTTCAATTGATTCCACAAAGTGTAAACCCATAAAATCGTTTAGCAACATAAGAAAATAACTTCAGAACTTAAGCAGGATGCCGCTAAATCATACACCAGACCTGCAGAATATCTGCATTGGTAATCCCTGCGTTTATAAGTTGGTCTTTACTAACATCATCATTATTTTCTGTAGTCAACTTATTCTAAGCATGTGACTCGATAAAAAATTAAGTTATTTGTTTGGTCATTCATATATCAAGGATTGAATGTCACATTTTCTATGCATCAGGTTCTTGTGGGAGATAATATTGTTGATACACTGTTAAATGTGTTTTGGTATGTTCTCAAATTGCTAATTTTATTTGAAATTTGAAAAATCAGATTATATTTTCATTTTCAAAGATAGGGATATGATGCTTGTATTAATCATTTGTTAGAATTGAGAATCCTTGCCTTAAACACCTCTTGACAGAGCAAAGCCTTAAAAATTTTGATTATTTAAAAAAAAAACTGATTTCATTATAATTTTTTGTCAGCTTGTAATTTGTTAACATTTTGATATTTGCTTGTAATTTATTTTATTTTAATATAAAATTCAAGTGTTTCTAGGACCACCTCAACAACCCCTCATAATCATTATAAAGTTTAGAATTAAAAAATATTGGAATATTTTTTAAAGTGTTATTATGGAATAATTTATTTATTTGTTAGTGATTGGATCAATTTTTTTTAGAATTTTATATTGATTACTTAACATATTTTTAAAAAAGAATGTAATGTCAACTTTTTATATTCAAATTTTAATCACACTTATCTTCTAATTAAATATTTATTTTTTAACTTGTATTTTTTATTTAAGAAAATAATATGTAGCATTTTTTTTCTTATAAAATCTTTTCCAACTTTCTAATTTTTTATTTGTTTATTTAAAAAAGACAATTTTTTTATTTATTTATTTATTAGTTAATATTAATTTTAAAAAAGACATAAATTAATTTTATTATTGTATATTTTTTTCAAATAAAAAATTACATAACATTAATACCCAATAATATTAATATTCATATATTATATCATTATTCTAGTTAATATGTAATTCTTATTAATCTTTTATTAAAACAAGATTAATGAATTCACTTCTCAATTAATTGTTTCTTCTGTAGTTAAGAGTTTGAAACAATATTATGTTAACAATTACAAAAAAATCTTAAAATTTCATCTAATATTTTTAAAATATTCTTTAAATGTAAAAGATAATTATATACCTTAAAAATAATAATTTAATTTAATTTAAATGAAATGTTAATATTCATAAATAATTAAGAATAGTATATAATATTAAAGAATATATTCCATGAAATTAATATAATAAAAGAGTGCCAAAAACATTTCTAAAAGATTTTGATTGTTATATATTTCAACAGTTTGTAGTATGTTGTAGTTGACTAAATTTGTAAAACTTTATATGGTATATTTTGAAAGTAGTGTAGTCTACATTTAAATCCAAGGTTTTCGATTGTGTAGATTTTAACAGTGTATGGCATGCTATATTTGACTAAATATTTAAGACTTTGTATGACACTTTTTTTTTTTTAAGAAAGATGTATGATTTTAATTTTGGTTGTGGGTGACAAGCAGAAGGTAAGTAAGTTGTGACCAGTTTTTTTTGACACCTTGATGGAAAAATTGTTTGGAAAATGAGTGTTTCCAAGAAATTTCTTTATGGACCAATAAAAATTTGATATATTAATAATTATTAATTTATATATTTTCGTTGTCTTTCTTACTTGATAATTTTTTTATACAGCACATAAATCCTGGCTTATGGTGGGTTTCATAGCAAAAGTATGTGGGGTTTGATTTAAGATAAAGTATCAGACTCCAATTTCCATAGTTAGAATATAATTAATATAGAATATTGTGTGTATTAATTAGATTTTCGATTGATTTTGAATTTGAAAATGTATTGGTTGAATTGGAGAATGTAATTATTTTTTATAAGAAGAATAGAATTTTTTAAATGCTATAAGGATTAGATACTTTTTTGTTCTCAGTTGTTTGTGGAAATGGACATTTTGTATTATAGAAAAAAATTTAGAAGATGTAAGCTTTTTATATCTTTTCAAGAATAAGTGGTATTGGGGCTCGAGTTGATATTGACAACGATATCTATTGTTTTGTATATTGAGTGAAAATATTATTGAGCTCACTACTATACAAAATGAAATTAGTGTCATAAATAGGATCAACTTTGTATCACAAGTTATTTATTTTGTATGAACATTGTCATACAAATGTTAATATTCATTATACTTATTATTTTCTATGATATTGATATTTTGTAACAAAATTGCTTAGATAGATAAAATAAAGTCACGGCAATACATCACAATATACATATTAGTGGTAAAACAAAAATAATTTGTAATAATAAGAGCAGAAGAAAACATATCTACACAATATGATTGATAACAAAGCATAATATTGGAAATATATTACTCGGCCACTGTAAGTGAGCAACCTCCACAACCTTGCAACAAGAACAAAAGTATAATATGATCCTCCAATACTAACCATTGCCTCCTATATATACCTTGCTTAGGCTATGGATACCCCATAGTCCGACACTACTACCAATATGAAGATATAGTGATAATTTCTAAGTAAAAAATTATGTTAGCCATGAGTCGACCACACATATCCTAATACACGTTAGTGGTTAAGGGCGTAACATGATCCTCCCCTTCAAACCAACATTATCCTTATTGTTGAAGATCTATGGATACTTTTGCAAGAATGCTACATCCTTCCATGTCGTATCCTCACTAGCCATATTCTTCCACTTGATTAGATATTGTGTAATCACCCTCGTCTGTAATCTCATAATGTGTGTCTAGAAGATTTCCTTAGGTTACAAAATTAAACTACCCTCCTCATCAAGCTCTAATAACTTTTTCTAGGCTGAAACTCTTTGTCTAAGGACCTTATTCAAGTAGGAAACATGGAAGAGTAGATGTATTTTCATTGACTAAGGTAAATCTAGTATGTATGTTATATTGAGAATATCTAACAAGATCTAAAAGGGATAGTAATATTTAAATCAAATTTTGTTATCCTTATTTTGTTGTTTCAAGGACATTTGCTTGTATGTCCATAATCACACAAAAACACAATCTCCTACTTCAAAATGTCTTTCAATATAGTTTTTGTCATTGCCAAGTTCTCTCTGAGACTAGAGAGTACCTCCTATTGGTGTTGAATGTGCTCTTCCACTACCCCAACCTTTGATTTAACCCTCAAAGAGGAAGTGATGGATGGTGGATGATATCGATACAATACAACAAATGGAGATATTTTGGATGAGGTATATAAAATATTGTTATACCACCATTTTGCTAATGGTAGACACTAAACCCAACTCTCTCATTTTTCAGAATAAAAATAATGAAGATAATCATCCAAGTAGTTATTGACCACCTTAATTTGTCCATAATATTTAGATGATATGACGAGCTATGAGCCAACTAAGTACCTAAGCATGAGAATAACCCATTCCAACAAATATTGGTAAACATAGGATCATGATCACTTACTATGATCTTTGGGGTCCCATGTATCTTATGAAGTGTTTTCATAAAATTTAATGCTATTGTACTTACTACATATGGATATGATGAGGCACAAAATGGGCATATTTGGTGAGTCTATCCATGAAAACCTTGATGACATTTTTCCTTTCAGACTTAGGCTACCCTATGATGAAATCCATGGAAACCTCCTCCCACCTCTAGCTAGGAATAGATAGTAGTTATAGAAGACCTGAGGTCTTAATTGTCTCACCCCTATTTGTTGACACACCATGCATTTTGCTACAAATTTTTGGGAGGAAATGACATTGATGTTGACCATGGTGAGTTTAATACTATGGCATTTCCTTATACAACTTTGTACCACCATATACAATCATGACCTAAAATTTTGCAGTTGGGTAAACAAACCAGATCAAATGAACAACCAACTTACTATTGATGAATTTGAGAGTACTTCCTAAGTAAATCAAGAATGTCACCATCTATGTTTTATGAAACACACTACCATTAGTATTTTTGGGTTGTCAATGCCTAAAAGTGCATGGCAATAAATAGTTGGTTGGGTATCTAACGACTCCTCATTTAGATCATCTACAACCTATAACTCTACTTATTCATCCTCTTCTTCTTCATTGGCAACTTCAATGTAGAGCAACTTCTTTTTCAGCACATTTATGTCATCAAAAGTATTTTATATCACAATTAAAATTTAACCCTTTTAACTTTTCTCTTTGATTTTTTGACAATTCAATCTAGTGATTTGAAGGAATGATTATGTTGGAGGGCTACGATCACTTATGCTCATGAAGGTCTACCTTTTATTGGTCAGTGTTGTTTCCTCCGTGTTACATGTCATGATAAGAGAAATAGATAGTAAGTTGATTAAACATGTGTACCTTATGTTTGATGTTATTGTTAAGTCCCCTAAGAAATAATTCATTCAAGTTATCATCGGTAATCATCTCCAATCGTAAGGGTAAATTCTAAAATTATTGAATATAATCCTTGACCGATCTTGTTTGTCATAATTTTGTTAACTAGCTAAAATAATTATATGTCACACTATTGCTATAGTGTATTTACAATTCCCAGGTAAAAATTGACCAAGTTACATTAAGATTCTTCTTCTTCTTTTGAGTACATAACCATCGATACCAAATTAATTTTGTAGGGTTCCAAATATAAGGATCTCATTGTGACCTCCTGTCCACATGAGATATGATGTACATTAAAAAAATATGTTTGGTTGATACAAGTGATTGGATCCTTCCCATTGAGCTTATGCATGTCCAGTTTCAATAGCATATTTTAAGGCCCAAAATTGGAGCCAATTGAGATCTAAATCCATAATGTATTTGGATTTGGATTGGGCTAGGAAGAAAATCCACCATGGTTGTGTTGTGCATTGGTGTATGGTTGGTTTTAAGAAATTCTATTGAAAGGCCAACAACTAATAAAATATTTTCTCAAGTTATTAATCAATGACTAATGTTGTCCATATCTCATTTATTATCCATTTTAGACTAAATAAAACTCGATAATAGAAGTTCCACCATTCTCATTTTTGACTCCATCTCTTCTTTGTTAAAAGTTTTACCCATAGTGATGAAACCTTTGCCTTGACCCCTAATGTGCAGTACTACCATACAAATATTTTAGGTATTAGGGTTTAGTAATTAGGTTTTAGGGTTTAAGGTTTAGCAACTTTAGGGTTTAGGGTTGAAGGTTAAGGGTTAAGGGTTTGCTAGGGTGAAAAAATATGGTATTGGAGTGACAACATACATCATGATAAAAAAAGATCATGATGACCCTTTAAACACGTACATATTGAGCCAAGACTCAAATAATCACATAACATTCAAACAAACAAACAATCAATCACACACAAAACTTAAACAAAAATAATATTACATGAAAGTGATCAATAAACTTCACATTCTTTGTGCCCCCAAACTAGGACAAGTGTAAGATTAAGCAATCCTACATAGTTTAAATGGACCTTAGGCCAATGTATTTCTCCCAAGATGGAAGGAATGGGATATTATGATGATCATGATAAATGAAAGATGTGCTCCTAAGAAATGTGATCATCTTGCCAAGATGAATCCAATGACTTTAATATTCTACAAGGATTAAAAAATCCAAAAATATTAAAAATTAGACTTGACAAAGGCTTATACCATTATGGTCATCTCATCGAGATGAATCCAACAAATTCTGTATTTTACAAGGGTGTGGAACACTTTCAAACTTATTTTTAAATTTGAATCTGCCTAGTGTAGATAAAAACTTTAAATTCCCTCTAAATCAAAAGATTTTTTTTAAACCCACGAACATAACATACATTGATCAAATGTGTCACATAAATCTTACCCAAATTAAAGTTTTGATACCACTAGTAATGAAATTACTTAGATAAATCATTTCCACAACAACATCAATAAGTTTTAATAATAAGAGCATAAGAGAATAGATCCACACAATATGATTGATATTAGAGCAAAATACTATAAATATATGACTGAGTCACTTTGAGTGAGAAATATCCACAACTTTGTAATAGGAAAAAACATTATAGTATGATCTTCCAATTCAAACCATTACCTCTTATATATACCCTAATTAGGCTATAGATACTCCACAGGGCAACACTACTACGAGTATAAAGATATAGAAATTATCATATGATTATGTAAAAGGTTGTATTTGCTAAAATTTATCCACACATAGCCCAATACATGATAGTGGTTAGGGGCATTGAATCCTTATCTTGCATGTCTACTAGGGAAACATTTGGGGTAAAAAAAAATTCCTTACACTTGATTTTGATTACTATAGACTAATGACTTGTTTTATGAGAAATTTAATGATATGATTGTTATGACTATGATATTCTATTTTACAATGACTTCACTTTTCTTATATCTTAATCCCACATGGGACAAAAATATCATGTTTCTTAAATGTTATATTTTTGATGACTCAAGATAGATGACTAATGATGTAACATATGTTTTTCATAACATTTCCTTGCACTGGTAGTTTTTATTCTTCTTGAGCTATGAGTCTTCCCATGTTTGATGTGTTTCATTCATCTCTTGAGTGAGGAAACTATATTCTATAATTATTGTTATTTTGATGATTCTTAGGTTTCAATGTACATAACTTATTGATAATATGAAATTAGGGGCTCGTCCCCTAATGACTACAAGGTTTCAACTACAAACCCAAATAATTAGTGACCTAGTGACTTAGATTTGTTTGTTGATGTGGAGGCCCATCATCTAAAAATACATATGATTCTAACTCCACTCCACATTTCTATTTCCTTCGATAGTATGTTGGACCCATGGGACTTATGCTACATATTGGGGACAAAGGAGGTATCTTATTATCAATTCATTTTATAGTTGGCATTTATTATTTTTGGTCACATATGTCTATGTAGGAAAGGTTAGTGTGGTTTTGTAGGTTCCAAGACTCACTGACTCAGTACCCATAGATCTAGCTTCGTAATAATATTTAGATATTTTTTATATGTTTTATTTTGAAGCATGCGTTCACATAGTTGTAGAGGCCTAATGTTGGTACAAGGCTTATTATTGGAATGTTTTAGTATTGTTTTATGTATATGGTTTGTAAATTTGAATTAGGGTCTTATTGGTGCTTTTACTTGTGTTTTTAATTGTGATCTTTATTCTTTGGGTGATCCCATGCTTATTTATTTTATTTTATATTGTTGTCTATTTTTTGTTGTGCCTACAAGCTTTTTGTTTTCTTTTTCTCTTTAGCTTATATATTTTCTTCTATTAATTCAGATTCAACCACTTACCAAATATATCCTGTACAAATTTGGCAACTTGCTAAATATTTCCCTTCTATTTTTGTGGGCCCCTCTGCCTTCCTTTGCTTCATTTTGATGTTTGGATCTATATATGTCAGTTCCTTATATTTTATATGGTCATCTTGCACACTATCAAGTTCCTACGATGAAATTGAGGGGTTTATATATATAAATCATTATAGAGGCATTTTAATAGGAAGTATCAAGAGGGTTATTAAAGAATTCAAGTGAATTCAAGTCTAGACATACTCTACATTACTATATTTCCACTCAAAAGTACTTTTAATAAGGTTTGTTTGCATTTTTTTTAAAGAAATATATGCAAATGTTCCTGTAGTTGCATTGCACCTAGGGAGGGGAGGTGAGGCCCATACTCATAATTCCACTCACATGCACAAGAAACTGCATTGAATTTTATTCCAAGCATGTAGGATATGTAGCTTGATATGCCTTTAACCTATAACATGTCTAGGGATATGTGTGGCTAACATGTGGCTTACACATCCTCTCATATTATATTGTCATATTTATCTATGTTCTTATATTTTTAGTAGGGTTAGCCTATGTAATAACCATAGCCTAATTAGAGTATATATAGGAGATAGTGGTTAGTCTTTGATGATCAAATTGAAAATTATTTTCTTATTACATTTTTGTGGAGGTTACCCCCTCGAATTGGATCAATCATATTTATCAAGTATTCTACTCTTTCATCTATTATTGCTGTGGATATGCTTATTTTTCTCATAATTATGTGATATATTATTTCATTTATGTGAATCCTCTAAGTAATTTCATTACAAGTGGTATTAGATATTTGATTTGGTCAAGTTTCTATAGCAGAGTTTTTTTGTATCTGTTGTAATGGTTATCCTGAGCATTAAAGGATCGAAAAACATATTTTGCAATCTGAGAATAATTTATTTTTTTAATCATTGTAGTATTCTTTGGTCTTTTAAAAAAATGGATGTTTTTTCGCACCCTTGTGCAAATTAGCAGTTTTTAGATTTGTCTCGACAAGATGATCACAATGGTATAACCCTGAAGTACATTATTTTTTATACCAAAACCCTCAACCCTAAGGTTTTGTTTTATCTAAAATGGGATTTTACGTAAATACCCTATATAAATAAAAATTTGACTATATTAAGGTAATATTCATATTCAGACAATAAAGTATAGTATTTACAATAAATTCATTCAAGCATGTGAAATAAATATAATCAATAGACTAAAGAATTAAGGGTTAAGATAAAGCATATTTTGTTTGTTGTTTTGTTTTGGATAATCACAATCACTTAGTCTCATCTTAGACATGTAATTTAATCATGTGTTCTATTCATTATAGGTTTCATCTCTTTTTTTGGCCTAGACACTAGCATCAAATCTTGGACACTAGTGCCCTGATTTCAATGGTTTTATCCATGTACTTTAGCCAACTCAAATTCTTCCTAGATTTATGTATGTACTTGTGTTTCTTGTTTCTATATGAATTTGTGATCATTTTCAAACTATGATAGAAAAACCCTAACTTCTTTCCTCATGCACACCTATGACTCATAAAAAAGGGTTAGCTTATGAGTCAAGCTAACCTTATAAATCATGTTGATTTTTTGTGTTTCCTACATAGCCATATACTCTGAAGAGGGCCTCAGACTCACATGTAATTCTCCCTCCTAGGTGTATGTGTGTGATGGTGATTGTGTGACTATATGTTATTTATCCTATTACAACCCTTAGTACAAGTAATGTTAGTGAATTGACCTTTTGTAATACTTAAGACTTCAACTAGCAATTCAGTGTATAGTGTAATTCAATAAATTTTGAATAAATAATGTATACACTAATTGAGAGGCTTGCTTGATGATCCAATACTATGCTCTAGCCTTGTATATATAGGAAACATTTTTATTTGAATTAAAACCTAGTGGCATGCAAAATCCGACCATAGAACAAACATTTAGATCCTTTAAAATAGTCATGATGTGAAAAGTACAAAAATAGGGGAGAGAATTAGGTGGGACACTACCGTCAGATTCAGGACACTAGCATGGATGATAGTGTCATGATCTGAATGGTAGTGTCTAAAGACTCAGGAAATACTAAATATCATAAGACTCAGGCCCTATAACTTTATGGATAGAATTCAAATAAAAGATTATAAATACATAGAAGATCAGACACAATAGTAAAGAGGGGCACAGATCCAAGGAGGTCCATTCAAGATTGCACCACTAAATACTTAAATATTTGTCAAAAGGTCTTACATCTAATACTATGTAAGAAGATATTGTAACTAAATATTGTACCAAATATAGGTATATACATCCCCCCTTTTTAATCTAGTAAGTTTAGGTAATCAAATTACTAGATGTTAGGATAAATTAAAACCTAGATCTATCCCCAAATCACATACAAGAGAAACTATGAGATGAATTAATCAAACATTCATAAAATAAACATAAACATACTCAAAATAGGAGACACCAGATTTAACGTGGTTCACCCAAGATGGGATACATCCACCAAACTTATCTAATATATTATTTTCATCAATACAAGGGAGAAACAAAATCCTATAACAAACCCTGTCACACCTCTCTACCTTTTCTGCCTCCTCTCTATGTACAATTTTTTTTTCACACTCATACATCTTAGCCATATATCAATACATTTTAGGGTAAAAATGCCTAAACATAACCTCTACCATCAAATCTAGAAACCTTTAATTAATAGCCCATATTGACTATGAAATTACAATTTAACAAGGCAATTTTAATAAAAAAATATTTAAGGCACACGGCCCTTGGACCCCCCACCGAGGGGTTCATCCCCTTATACCCCATAAAGGGGGTTCCAACCTTGTAACCCCCCACATCATCAGGGATTTAAAGAATGGGATGTAAACCCAAAAACAATAACATCACAATTTTAACCTCTAATCTTAGAAGACAATCATGATCCACACCTAACAATTTTTCACTTAGAAACTGATTGCAACAACTCCACCACTACTGCATCCACTGTACTATCTAGACCTGGACAAGTTCCTTAATTTAATTATCATCCATGAAGACCAATTTAAGTTGAACAAATCTTCAACTTATCTCTTATAATTACCTTGGTCATCATATCCACAAGATAGTCATTGATATGTATCTTCTTCAATTTTAGTTTCTCTTCCTCTATCATTGAATGAATGAAATGATACCGTAACTAAATGTGTTTTTTCTAGAGTGAAAAGCTAAGTTTTTGGCTAGATGGATTGCACTCTGACTATCACTATACAATGTACATCTTTTTTGACTATGTCTCAATTCTTCTATCAACCTTTGTAACCAATTATTTCCTTGCTTGCTTTTGTAGCAACAACATACTCAACTTCTATGGTTGTAAGTGCCACAACCTTATGTAACTATGATACCCAACTAACTATTGTACCACCTACTATAAAAACATACCCTGTAGTGCTTCTTCTACCATCCAAGTCACCTATCATAATTGAGTCAACATATACTTGTAATGTCACATCTGATCCACCATAACTTAACACTATATCTATGGTCCCTCTTAAGTAACGAAGGATCCATTTTACTGCCTTCCAATGTTCCTTTCTTGGATCACTCATGAACCTAATCACCACTCCCACTGCATGTACAATGTTCAGCTTCGTACACAACATTGCATACATTAAACTACCAACTGATGATGAGTATGGAATTTTAGACATCAGGTTCTTTTCTTCTTATGTTTTAGGACATTGTTCCTTTGTTAATTTAAATTGTGCAACCAAAGGTGTCCCAAATAATTTTGTATCCTGCATATTAAATCTTTACAACACTTTTATGATATATTCTCCCTATGATAATTTCAGCTTCCTTTTCTTTCTCTCTAGTTATCCACATACCAAGGATCTATTTAGCTACACCTAGATCCTTCATAGAAAATCAATCACTTAACTATTTCTTGAGTACATTAATATTGTGCATGTTGGAACCAGCTACAAGAATATCGTCTACGTATAAAAGTAAAACAATATAGCTATCATTTTCAAATATTTTAAAATATAAACAATGGTTTGAATGACATCTATAATAACCATGTTTTTTCATAAAACTATCAAACTTAATATGCCATTGTTTTGGAGCTTATTTCAGGCCATACAAGCTCTTCTTTAATTTGCACACAAAATTATCCTTACCATTAACTTCATAACCTTGTGGCCACTCCATGTATATTTCCTCCTTCAAATCCACATGAAGGAAAGCATCCTTTACATCTAACTGTTCTAAGTGTAAATCTTCAATAGCTACTAAGCTCAAAACAGTTCTAATTGAAATCATTTTAACAACTAGAGAAAATATCTCATCAAATTCTATACCTTTCTTTTGTGCAAAAATTTTAACCATAATTCTAGCCTTGAATTTATTTTTACCTACATTCTCCTCCTTTATTCTTCAATGCCTTATTTCTTTTGGGAAACTTTACCAAATCCCATGTCTGGTTTTCCATTAGAGCATCATATTCCTCATCCATAGCTTGCTCCCACTTATCCTTGACATCAATTTTCATTGCTTCTTCATAGCTTTCTAGCTCACCACCATCAATAAGTAATAAATAATATAAATAAGGAGAAAAATGATCAGGTGGTCTACTTGCTCTTGCAAATCTTCTAACAGGGGTTTTAGGTACCTTTTCCTCTTGCACATTTTGATCAGGTACCTGCTCCTCTTCATTCCCTTTTCACTCATGTGGCTAAGTTTGTAACACCAAAAAACTACGTCTTTATCTATAACAGCTACAACACAAGATGAATTTGCTTTATTTTTAGATAAATATAAAGTGCCTACTTTCTTACCTTTTGAAACCACCAAAGAAGCCTTAGTAACCTTCCATGATTCAACTATAAATGTGATCATATAACCCTCACTACCCAACTGCCCTATAGAGATCAGATTTCTCCTCAAGCTTGGAGCATGCCTGACATCCTTCAGCAGCCAAGTGTTGCCATTCTATAATTTAACTTGAACACTTCCTTTTCCAATAATGTTACATGGTTCATCATCACCAAAGTAAACATTCTCATAAACCTTGAACATAATCTATAAAATAATGTCTATGAGGGGTAGCATGAAAAGAAGCACCTGAATCTAAAACCCAAAATTTAGTAATATTATCCAAAAAAAGTATAAGAGCATCTTGTAATACATCACCTGCTATATTTGCTTCTCTATTACCTTCTTGTTGGTCCTACCGATTTATCCTTTCAAAACTAGCACTCTTTCTTTGTGTGTCCTAACTTGCCACAAATCCAACATTCCATCTTACCTCTTGATTTAGATCTTGCACCCTCTTTTGATTTTCCATGGTTTCATCTTCCTCTATTCTTATACCTTCCTCTATTCTCCAATGTTAATGTGTTTTTAGATATGGATGTTTCACCTATGTTTTTCCTTTGCATTTCCTCACTTAGGATAACACCCACCACATCTTCAAACTTTAGTTTGGCATTGTTAGACACAAAGTTGCTTACTGCCATTACCAAGCTATTTTAGCTTTCAAACAAGGAACAAAGAATAAGAAGAGCCCTAACTTCATCACCAAAGTCAATATTTATAGAATGTAACTGACTAGTAACCATGTTAAACTCATTTAAGTGATCTGGTACTAAACCATTTTCAGATATTTTCATATTAAACAATTTTTCATCAAAAATATTTTATTTGAGACAGGTTTTTTCAAATTAATTTTCCATATTCGCTCATAAGACCTTTTATTATCTTTTATTTTGATACATTGAATGCTACATAAGATGCAAGGCACAACCATATTTTTAAAGGGATTTTTGATCCAATAGTTCCCAATCTTCATCTGACATTGTTGATGGCTTCTTAGCTTGCCCTCTCAACGGTAAATAGAAGTCCTTTCGGTAAAGGTAATCCTCTATCTACATCTTCCACAATCCAAAGTTTTGTTCATTGAACTTCTCCATATTAGATTTATTTTCATCTGTTGTAACTCCCACTCGAGGTCAAACCATTTTCTTCCTACAATTTAAAATAATGCAAACAAAACCTTTGCTTTGATATCACTTGTTAAGATAAATTAAAACCCAGATCTATCCCCAAATTGCATACAAGAGAAACTATGAAATGAATTAATCAAACATTCAAAAAATAAACATAAACATGCACATAACAAGAGATACCATATTTAACATGGTTCACCCAAGATGGGCTGCATCCACCAAACTTGTCCAGTATATTATTTCTAGCAATACAAGGGAGAAATAAAATCCTGTAACTAACCATGTTACACCTCTCTACCTTTTTCACCTCCTCTTTGTGTGTGTGTGTGTGTATTTCACACTCATACATCTCAACCATATATCAATATATTTTAGGGTAAAAATGCCTAAACATAACCTCTACCATCAGATCTGAAAACCTTTAATTAATGGCCCAAATTGACTATGAAATTAAAATTTAACAAGGTATTTTTAATAAAAAAATTATCTGAGGCACATGAGCCCCAGACCCCCCACCAGGGGGATCATCCCCCCCAGACCCTGCAAGGGGGGTTCCCCCCTTGCAACCCCCACACCATCAAGGATTCAAAGAATGGGATCCAAACATGACTGAAATAACATCAAAATTTTAACCTCTAATTTTGGAAGATAATCGGGCTCCACACCTAACACTAGAGTTATAGGAAGCTCATACCTAGATGTGTAAACACACCTTAGCCTTATGGAAGTTCTAACTTGACCTTGTAGCTCCTATCCTGGGTGGGTAAACACACCTTGGTCTCATGGTAGTGTTGACCAAATTTGACTTTTAAGTAAAATTGGGGTACCTCTAGGTAAAAACTTGAGTTTTAAGTGTTTTATGAGGTTTAATGTATGGTCATAAGATATATCATAGGTCATTTAATGTTATTCAATGTGATGTTATCCTTGGTCATTAATTTCATTAGCCAACATGTCCTTTTGAGTTATTTTAGGGGTCAAAATCAGGTATTTAATGAGTTGTATGGATTTATTACGAATTGTAAAGGTTCCAAAAGATTATTTCACATGTCATGTGTCCTCACATGTATTAATAAACTATTGGTAACTAAAATTGGTAGGTGCTTTAGAAGAAGGATTAGTTTTCATGGGAAAAAAGTGAGTTTGGCACTTGTACAACCCATGGAGAAGTGTGACACATGGGAAATGCTCATGGAACATCCATTCATCTTCCCCACACTCATATCAATATTTTAAATTCTTTTTAAGTGCGAATTTTGGCCCAAAACCATTTTGCTCCTTTTTCACCCTTCTTGGCAAGCAAAAGTAGTCTTCAAATCTGTACTTCATATGGCCAACAAAAGAAGTTTTAGATAAAACACCTTGGGGAGGTTAAATTAAACTCATATACCTTAATTTATATATAAATATTTTTAATAATGGTGGTATGTGCTTCATGAACCATCCTCATGAAGTTGACTATACATTTATGCTTATTATTTCATGCACCCTATAGGTTTTGCCTTGGTTTGATCAATTACATATGAACCAGTTATTAAGTTTGATTATATAGGATGTTTAATTCCTTATAAAATTATCTCCATACTTGGTTTCATGTTTTATGATGTTAAAATAATCAAATTTGTCTCAAATTGTAGGAAGAGACCACCATGTGCAGTCCCAGTCAATTCTCCACTTGCAAAAGGTTTAATTCCCTACAGGGGATAAAATGTGGATAGGAGATGGTTTTTTTCCATGTCTCAATGATATATTTATCACCTTTCCTTCATGCTTAGTCTTATAGCATCATGCTTGGATCCAACTTTTAGTTCATGATCATACTCAGTCAGCTCCCATCTACTCTTCAACCTTAGTCATGACTTGTAAAGATTCTAAGGTTGTCTACAAATGTGTGTTTAAGTTTTTTAAGTATTTATGTATCCTTTCTCATAATGAAGTGGTGATAAATCTTCCATATGGTGCAATAAAAGTGAAATCATAGTCATATACAACTTTTTTTAATTAGGTAGCCATGAACATGCTCACTTACAAGTGCTTAGAAGAAGAAAAACATGTGGGAAGAAGTTTTAGGGATGGGGTGAGGTCTTTGAAGTTTAAAATATCCATTTGATAGCTTGGTTAAGGCCTAAATTTGAGCATAATTATGTGAATCCACTCATTTCCTACATGTTGTATTTTTTGTCTGTATGCAAAAAATGTATACCTACATGTCCTAACATAGAGATATAAAGGTGTTTACATAGAGAAATGGGAGAATGGAAAACCCTTCTTTAAGTCCTAATATTGATGTAGAATACTAGTAGATTCATGTGGAAATTTATTTTGGCAAAGGCAAAGTGTGGATCATCTTCTAGAGTCAATGGACTGTAATTAGGACTATTTCCCCAAAAAAGGGAAAACAAAGTTCCTTAGTGTTTTGTTGACAATTTGCAATATGGATATAAAGACTTTTAATTCATATAAATGGCCTTGGATTGTAACCTCTAGCATGGAGAATCACCTTGAAAACATTTAAGGACATAGGGTTAGTGGAATATGGTCATTTAGGGCCTCAAAATTGCAATTAAAACACTAATTTCTTTCAATAGCATCTGCATGACTGTGATCCAAATGAGGCCTTTGCCATGTAAAAGTTGTAACTTGAATTAGACACCATCATTTGAATATTATAAATGGTGAGGTTAATATTCATGAGTAGAGAGGTCACCTAAATGAATGTTATATGTTTTTTCCTCCCCATAGACTATCTCTTCTCATGAAAATACACACCTACAGTAGTATAAGATAGTACATAGTATAGTATAGAAGTTTGAGTATGGGAACATTAATAATGGTCTCAAAAGTATGCCTCAATTTTTATTAGTGGAATCCTTAAAAAATTATAGCATAAATTTCAAAATGATAATGCCAACTTGCAAGTTTTGCTACAAGGAGGTCAACCATTGTTGAGTGTAGCTAACAATGGACTGAGAAGTCAAGTATAAGTGTTGATATTACATAAGAATGAAAAAAATAATCCAAACATATAAACTATGGTCCTAGGAGACTTAGATTATGTTAGTATATTTTTACTCAAGCTAAAACACACATGAAACCTACAGTTGACCCCCTTTCAAGGCAAAAAGGCACCTACAGTTGACCCCCTTTCAAGGCAAAAAGGCACCTACAGCCATTATAGTTGACTGAGATAAACAATGAGCAAGATTTGAAGCCTCTTGATGAGGAACAAAGAATAAAGGTGAAGAAAATAGGTCCAGATAGATTTCAAATGACTATATATTCTTGATTGAATGTTCCAACATTGTATTGAAGTCATAATTCATATAAAAGTGCATCTACAAGGGTATTTCAAAGCAAAAACTCAGTCTGTTGTGACTGAGACTGATAGTGAGCAAAGGTTGGTACCAAACAAGTTGGAAATGCATGATATGGTGAATCAAAGGACTGGGGTAGCATTAGGGGTTTTCATTAAAACCTTATATCATTTTAAGAAACTCTATAGGTGTCAAATTCACCTATAGGTAGGAGTCATTAAGATAGAATAAGTCAAAAGTGACACCCAGTTTTGATCGAGAAGGGTATATAGAGGGGTATATGAAGAATTTAATGGTGAAACAAACATGTTAACCCATATATCATAATAAAAATTTTCCAATAACACTTTCATAATGGATTAAAATCAGATTGAATCCCTTTTAAATGTAATACATAGTCCACTTTGGAAACTCCTGTACATAGTCTATTCCACCAGGGGTTTGTTTAGGTTTTGGATGAGTTGAGAGATCTATTGACCTAACCAAACACTAAAATTTTGTGGATATCATCCTTGACACTTAGAGATACCTTTTCAACATTCATCTTGTCTAATAAAATAGGGTAAATACCCCTTATTTTGTCTCAGATAGGGGGTACTTCCCCTTGAACACAAACTAGCAGATTTGAGAGGAAATGATAAAAGATGAGATCAAAAGGTTAGGAGACCTTTCAAGGAGTTATGTGGAGTTGAAATACATTTATACATCATGATAGACCAATATTTCAAGAGAGAAACTAAATGGGATGCTCTAAACCTCCAAGGTTACAGTCATGGGTCTTGGATAGGGTTTTGGCCTAGAGCTCAAACAATAGTTCAACTCCACTTCTAGCCCTAATAATGCTTTCTACCTTGTTGGACCATGTTTTCAAGCTTTTATAGTGCAAATAAAACCAAATAAATCCATTTTTATACCTTAAGACAACTTAGGCATGTAGGAAAGGAGAAAAAGAGCGTGATAGGTCAGGTTTTGACACTCATATCTCTCTTGATGCTTTTCATGGAGGACAGAGGAGTTTTACAAAGTTATAAAGGGTCTTGAAAAACCAATTTGTGGAGTTTTTCTGCAACTCCAATGTCATAACTTTATGAATGAATTTTAAGAGGTCAAACTACTCAAAACCCTTGTTAAACCCTTATAAGGACTAGTCTGAAGAAATGGAGTTGTATAGCTGATATAATTACATATTTTAACCATGAAACCTATTTTAACATGGAAAGGACTCCCTCAAGATACTCCTAATGCTTTTTAGTTGTACAAATAGAGTACAAAACATGATTTTATTGATAATTTTTTGCATTATTCAGGCTATAGGAGGAGTCTAAATATGAAATTAAGTTTGGAGGGAATATTTAGAATTTTTATAACTCATTATTATAATTTAATTCCAAGAAAAAACTCCTAAGTTTATAAACTAGGTACTTTGTCTTAGCCAGTCAAAACTGGCCTAGTGGACAAGCTAGTGAGAAGGGTGGAAAACTTCACGTGATATGATTTTAAGAATGCCTAATTCCTCTAAGTAAATGTAAGGTATTTAAACTTGTCATCCACTCCCTCACATTTATTTACATGAGAAACTAAATCCAAATTTGAGGACAAGTGTGCAGGGTGCATGGAAGAGGAGTTTTCTTGATAATAGATGATGATAGCTCATTTTGGGATGATTCCAGATGACTAGGCCTAAAAAAATGCATGGATCCATATGAATAAAATATTTCCCCTTAATTAAAATCATTTTACCTATTATTAATTAGTTATGAGGAATTCAAACAAGGCTAATAATGAAGGTAATTTTTTTGAGCTAGAATAAGGAGTTTTTGGCCACTTTGCAAGAGTTTCATGCCTTGTATGGACACTTGGGCTTCTTGAAATTGCATGGTTCATCCCATATCATATTATAATTCATAATTAAATAATTTTATTTTCTTTAAAATTTTCCTTGTGACCCTTGTATTTATTTCTTCTTCTCTCTCTCTCAAGTTCTATAAGAACTAGCCATTTTGGCCATTGTAACTGATGATCCACCTAAGTATGGTGAAACCCTGCTCATTTGCATACCATTTTATCAATAAGAATACTTATTTTTACCTCTTCATTATTTTTCTTGGTGTGTTTTACTTTAATATTGGATCTTACTTAGTGAATACTATGGATTCCTTAGCATGTTGTCTCATTCTTACATTCTATTTGTTGTTGGAAAGCTTCTTATTGCAAGGCATGTGAAGCATTTTAGAAAATGTTAAGAATAGATTGAATTATTATATTAAATAATGTACTCATATGCCTCTTGTATAGTCTTCCTATCTTTTCACATTCATCCATAACCTCATAATGTAACATTGATGTGAGAAGATGTAGATTGGAGAAGTGTATGTTCAGTTTGTCCTTTGTTCTCATGTGTAACATGTTATTGGTTGAAAGTCATAAATATATTTGGTGTATCATCTCCCTTAGGATATTTTGATTTAATTTATTTATATCCCTTTCCCCCCCTAAATTTTAGGTTTATTTACAATCCAAAGTGGTACATCAAGAGAGCTAGCGCTATCTAGAGATTCACCTCATCCTTAGGCTACCCAAAAGCCTAGAGGTGTTTCTATTATGCCACTTGGATGAGGAGAGATTTTTTATCTCCTAAAATGGTGAAAATAAAAATTACAACAATTTTTTGCATGCTCGATGGGACTCTTGGTTCAATAAGTTGAGATATTTTTGGTGTTGTCTCTCAACAATCAACCTTTGGAGGCATCTATCAAAGCATCAATGATGAATCCAAAGAGACATCAGCTGGTCAAGTAACCCAAATTTCCTTTTGAATATTTTTGGTAACATTTTTATTTGTTTTATTTCTTTCAATTATGTTTCATTTATAATTATGGTGTTGATATTTGTCTTACACAAGTTGGTGAGACATTTAAAGCTTGTGTCATTCCCTATCAACAAGAGCAAGTTCTTAATCAACCTTGGTGTAATTATTACCAGTATTTTAATGACCATTTCCAACCCCATCATGATATTTACCAGCACTATAGACAAATTTTTCATGATTTTTATTAATCCTATAGCTAGCCTCCTCAATATCTTGCTTATCCTAGTCAACTTGGTCACTTCTCAAGTCCATCCATTTCCACCTTCAAACAAACACTTTTGGGCTATGAGAGGTATATGTTGGATCTTAATACTCTAAAGGGATGTCGTCAAGAGTTTCCTGGTCATATTATTCATAAGGTGAGATATGCATTAGAGTAGGTCAAAAGAGAGTGGGTACCTATTGCGAGAGATAATTGGCAAAGGATCACAAGTGAGATGCTTGATGTGAGTGGCCTAGTTTCTTCCTTAGAGGATAGGATAGGAGTTCATGAAAGGAAACCTCATCAAACCTATCAAATTTCATATCCACTTCCTCAAGTTTCCCATCAGCCATATTTTATCCCTACTCATGAGCCCAATCAAAGATATCAAAGGCATCCTTCTCTCAATTTGTTGGAAGAGAGAGTTGAAAGGAGAAACCTTGTTTTTAAAGCTAATCTTGATAGGCAAATTGAGTTGGCTAATATGCATATGCAGTAGTCCATATTTTCATCAAAATAAGTGGATTTAAATCCCTCATTTCCCTCTCACATTTCATCCCTACCACCTCAAAAAGAGACTTCTAATCCTAACATTCTAATCTAGAATAAGATAGTGGAGTCATGGGGAAATAAAGAGGAGAAGAGTCTTGATAAAGAGTGTGAAGTTGAGAAGGAACTTGATACTATACAAACCCATCCCATCCTTCCTTAGAAAAGACTTCTAATCCTAACATCATAATCTGGAGTAAGATAGTGAAATCATGGGGAAAGAAAGAAGAAATAAGCATTGTTAAGGAGTGTGAAGTTAAGAATGAAGTTGATCCTTTGCAAGTCCCTCCCACCCTTCCTCAAGAAGATTCTTGTGTTCCATGTCAACCCTAATGTATTCCTTATGATCATGATGATTCTTATGAAATTAAAGAGAGACTTTTCCAAGAGAATATAGAAAATCAAATTGAAGAGTTAAAGTCAAATATGAGATTGCTAAGCCAAGGTGTGATGGAAGGTTTAGAGCCCCAAAAAGATCATATACCTAAACACACCCCATCTACCCCTCCTCAAGAAATTTTTAAATATAAATCAGATTTGGATGAATTGATTTTTAAGTGTAAGGAAGATAACAAAGTTATCTTAATCTAAGTTCTGCCTCCCCTTCCTCAATAGCTCCCAAAAGAATCCCTAACTTTGCAATCTCAATCTAATTTTGAGTTTTATTTTCCACCTCCACCAACTAGTTCATCTTGTCCTCACCCCATCACCCTTTATCTTGATGGACCTATGTTATGGGAACCTAAGGAGGATTATTTGGTTGATAAAAAATCAAAACTCTTGCTTGAATAAAGTCTAGCTCCTTGGCAGCCTCATTAGACAAAGTCACATGACATCAAAATGCCTAGTCTTGGAATCACAAAGAAGGAGATAGAAGATCTTGAAACCATTGAGAATAAAAGTCATGTTTGGGTAACTAAGATATAAATTTAGATCCATATAGAGGTCCTAATTAATGAATAAGAGGTGACTTATTTTGAGGAATCTTCAGATTGGGTTGATGAGGAAGAATGTCTTCCTTTTGCCAAAGAGGAAGAAATGATCATTTTCTCTTCCATCACTTTGCAAGATACTATGGATCAATAAGGAAAAGTTATTAATCAAAATTTAGATGACCTATTTGAAATCATTAGGATATACTCCTCTTTAATGAGGCTATGGGCTAATCACAAATGGAGAAGGCAGCTTTGACATTCAAGTAAGTATTCAAAGGAAAAGCAACCTTTCAAATGTATCATTTCATGTAGCATATGCACTTGATGATGATATGTTTGAAATCATAAAGATGGGTTATCATCCTCTCAATTAGTTTGGAGGAACACATCAGCTCTTGAAGGATGGAACAAGCTCCTATTGGCCTTAATCTTCTAAGGAACAAGAAATCACTCCTTTTAAAGCCATGCCTACCAAGGAGATACAAATTAATCATGAAATGAAGAGTGGGAAGCAATATGAGGTATGTGAACAATTTCAAGAGGAATATATCTACAATGGAGACCTATTTTAAAATGATCTACTTGAGAGTAATTCAAGTGAAGTGCCAAGGAACAAGTCTGATTTACAAAGCATCCAATCCAAGGAGAAACATGATTGGCACTATGTTTCATCTCACCATGAAGATGATTCAAGAAGTTTTCATTTTGATCCCAGAAAGGAGGTATGCTTAGTTAATAGTTGTGCATAATAGTTTTTTTTTTATTTTCCCCTAAGTGCCTTGAGCACATGTGTGTGTGTGTCTTGTTAGTTTGTTGTCCTATATTGTGTGTGTGTTTTATTTTGTGTGTTTGAGGTAATAAAGTGGTCTTGTCTTGATAAAATTCCATAGTAAAAAAATTTATTATTTGTTTCAAACTTAAAATGACTCCCTAATCCCAATGCACTGATAAGGCTACTAGTCTAGTTAGTATAGCAGGCATATTACCCCTATGAGTCACCAATTTGTTGATTAATTTTGACTTTTAGGTCAAATTAGGGCACCCCTAGGTAAAAAATTGAGTTTTAATTGTTTTATTGGTTTAATTTTTGGTCATAAGTTATATAATAGGTCATTTAATGTTATTCAATGTGATATTAGCCTTGGTCATTAATTTTATTAGCTAATATGTCCTTTTGAGTCATTTTAGGGGTCAAAATTGGGCATTTAATGAGTTGTACAAATTTATTGTGAAGAATGAATGTTCTAAAATATTATTTCATGTGACATGTGTCTTCACATGTCTTAATAAATTTTTGGTAACTAAAAGTGGTAGGTGCTTCAGAAGAAAGATTAGTTTTTTGGGAAAAAAGGTGAGTTTGGCACTTGTACAATCCATGGGGAAGTGTGCCACATGGTAAAATCTCATGGAACATCCATTAATATTCAAAACACTCATATTAATGTTTTACATGATATATAAGTTCCATTTTTGGCCCAAAAATGTTATACTCCTTTTTCACCCTTCTTGGCAAGCAAAAGCAGTCTTCAAGTTTGTACTTGGTATGTCCAACAGAAGAAGTTTTAGTTCAAACACCTTGGGTATGTTAAATTAAACTCACATAAATTAATTTAAATATAAATATTTTTAATAATGGTTTCATTTTCTTCATGAAAAATCCTCATGAAGTTGACTATACTTTTATGCTTATTATTTCATACACCCTATAGGTTTTGCCTTGGTTTGAGCAATTTGTATGAACCAATTACTTTTATTTATTTAAAAGGATGTTTAATTCCTTATCCAATTATCCCCATACTTTTTTTCATGTTTTATGGTGTTATAATAATCAAATTTTTCTCATGTTGCAGGAAGAGAACACCATGTGTAGTCCTAGTCAATTCTCCACTTGCAAAAGGTTAAATTCCCTATAGGGGATTCAACATGAATAAGAGATGGTTTTTTTTTCCATGTCTCAATTATATATTAATCAAATTTACATAATGATTATTATTATATCATCATGCTTATATCCAACTTTCAATTCATGATCATACTCAGTCAACTCCCATCTACTCTTCAACCTTAGTCATGACCTATAAAGATTCTGAAGATGTCCACAAAGGTGTGTTTAAGGTTTTTAAGTATTGGTGTATCATTTCTCAACATTAAGTGGTGATAAATATTCCATATGGTTCAATAAAATTGAAATCACAGTCATATACAACTTTTTTTAATTAGGTAGCCATAAACATGCTCACTTACAGGTGCTTGGAAGAAGAAAAACATGTGGGAAGAAGGTTTGGGGTTGGGTTGAGGTATTTGAAGTTGAAAACATCCATTTGATAGCTTGGTGAAGGCCTAAATTTTATCATAATTAAGTGAATCCACTCACTGCCTACATGTTGCATTTTCTACCTATATGCAAAAAATGTCTACCTATAGGTCCTAACACAGAGATATAAAGGTGTCTGCATAGAGAAATGGGAGCATGAAAAACCCTTATTAAAGTCCTAATATTGATGTATAATCTTGGTAGATTCATGTGTAAAGTTATTTTGGAAAATGAAAAGTGTGTATCATCTTCTAGAGTCAATGGATTATATTTAGGACCATTTTCCCAAAAAAGGGAAAACAAAGTTCCTTAGTGTTTTGTTGAAATTTTGCAACAGGGATATAAAGACTTTTCATTCATACCAATGACTTTGCCTTGTAACCTATAGCATGGAGAATCACATTTCAAAGTTTTAAGGATATAGGGTTAGTGGAAGATGGTCATTCAGGGCCTCAAACTTGCTATTAAAACACTAATTTCTTTCAATATCATCTACAAGACTGTGATCCAAATGAAGCCTTTGCCATCCAAAAGTTGCAACTTGACTTTTCCACCATATTTTGAGTGTTATAAATGGCGAGGGTAACATTCATGACTAGATATGTCACCTAAAGGAATGTTTTATTATGTTTTAACTCCCCATAGACACTTACAGGTGTCTCTTCTCATGGAAATACACACCTACAATAGTATAAGATAGTACATAGTATAGTATGGAAGATTGAGTATGAGAACATCAATAATGGTCTCAAAAGGATGCCTCCATTTTTCTCGGTGGACTCATTAACAAATTTTATCATAACTTTCAAATGGATAATGCCAACTTGTAATTTTTTCTACAAGGAGGTCAACGACTATTGACTATAGGTAATGGTGGACTGAGAAGTCAAGTATAAGTGTTGATATTACATAAAAATGAAAAAAATTATCCAAATAGGTACACTATAATCGTAGGAGACTCAAATGAGTTTATTAGATGTTTTCTCAATATAAAACACACATGAAACCTATATTTGACCCCCTTTCAAGGCAAAAAGGCACCTACAGCCATTACAATTGACTAAGACAAACTGTGAGTACGATTTGAAGCCTCTTGATGAGGAACAAAACATAAAAGTGAATAAAATAGGTCTAAACAGATTTTAAATTACTATGTATGATTTATTTAAGGTTAAAACATTGTATCAAATGCATAATTCATATAAAAGTGCATCTACAAGGGTATTTCAAAGAAAAAACTTAGTTTGTTGTGACTGAGACTGGTAGTGAGCAAAGGTTGGTACCAAACAAGTTATCAATGCATGATATTGGTGAATCAAAGGAATGGGGTAGCATTATGGGTTTTCATTAAATCCTTATATCAATTTAATTAAATCTATAGGTGCCAAATTCACCTACAGGTAGGAATCATTAAGACAGAATATAGTCAAAAGTGACACCCAGTTTTGATCGAGCAAGGTATATAGAGGGGTATATGAAGAATTGAATGGTGAAATAAACATGTGAATTCATATATCATACTAAAAATGGTACAATTACACTCTCATAATGGATTAAAATTAGATATAATCCCTTTTAAATGAAATACACAATCCACTTTGGAAACTTTTGCACATAGTCCATTCCACTAGGTATCTATTTAGGTTTTGGATGAGTTGAGAGGTATTTTGACTTAACCAAATGCTAAAATTTTGTGGAGATAATCCTTGACACCTGGAGATACATTTTAAAAATTAATATTATCTAAAAAATAGGGTAGTTACCCCTTTTTTTCTCAAACAGGGGGTACATCCCCTTGAACACAAACTAGCAGATTTGAGAGGAAATGACAAAAGATGAGATTAGAAGTTGAGGAGACATTTAAATGAGTTATTTAGAGTTGAAATAAATATATGAAATCATTATATACTAATATTTCAAGAGATAAACTAAATGGGATTCTCTAAACCTCCAAGGTTGTAGTCATGGCTCTTGGGCAAGGTTTCAACCTAGAGCTCAAACAATAGGTCAACTTCACTTCCATCCCTAGGAATGATTTATACTTTTTGGACCATGTTTTTGGGATTAATATAGATGTTTATGATCCATTTTAAATAAAATAATCTTAATAGGATGATATAAAACATAAAATTTGTAGGTAGGCCTATGGAACAAGGTTTAAGCCAAGGCCAAATGGGGGTCATTCACCATTATAGAATTGGATGTGCATTAAAACTCATTTGGGCATGTTTTTAGGGTGAATTTAGAAGTTTTAAATCTTTTATAGTGAAAATAAAACCAAATAAAGCCATTTTCAGACCTTAATACAACTCAAGCATGCAGGAAAGGAGAAAAGAGCTCAATAGGTCAAGTTTTGACACTCATATCTCTCTTGATGCTTTGCATGGAGGCCAGAGGAGTTTGGAAAATTTATAATAGGTCTTCAAAAAACCACTTTGTGAAATTTTTCTACAAATCCAATGTCATAACTTTATGAACTAACTTTAAGAGGTCAAACTGCTCAAAACCCTTGTTAAACCCTTATAAGGACTAGTTTGGAGAAATAGAATTTGATAACTGATCTAATGGAATATTTTGACCATTAAAAATATTGTAAATTGGAAATGACTCCCTCAAAATACTCCCAATTATTTTTAGCTATACGAACTTGTATGAAAATGGTACAAAATAGGATTTTCTTGATAGTTTTGTGCATTATGTAGGATATAGAATGAGTCTAAAGATGAAATAAAATTTGGAGGAAAGATTTAGAATTTTTATAACTCCATATGTTAGTTTAATTCCAAGAAAAATCTCCTAAATTTACAAACCAGGTGCTTCATCTCAGCCAGTCAAAACTAGTCTAGTGCACAAGCTAGTGAGAAGGGTGGAAAACTTCATGTGAGCTAATTTTAAAGCATGAATAATACCTATAAGGAAGTGGAGGGTCTTTAAATTTTTAATACACTCCATCCCATGTCTTTTAATGAGAAACTAAAGCCAAATTTGAGGAGAAGTGTGTAGGGTGCATCGAAGAGGAGTTTTCTTGATAGCAAATGATGATAGCTCATTTTGGGATGATTCAAAATGACCAAGCCTACAACCAATGCATAGATAAGTATGATTGAAACCCTTCAAATTAATTCCAATCATTTTACCTATTCCTAATCATTCATGAGGTTTTAAAATAAGGTTAATCATGAAGATAGTTTTTTAAAGCCAAAATAAGGAGTTTTTGGCCACTTCGCAAGAGTTTCATGCCTTGTATGGACATTTGGGATTCCTAACCTTACATGGTTAGTTAAATATCCTATTTTTATTAAAAATTTACTAATTTTATCAAATTTACAAGTGTCTGTGTGACTTTTGGACTTTTCTCTTCTTCTCTCTCTCTCAAGTTCTACAAGAACTAACCATTTTGGCCATTGTAACTGATGTTTCACCTGAGTATGGTGAAGGCCTACTCATTTTCATACCATTTGATCAATAAGACTACTAATTTTTACCTATTCCTGACTTTTCTTAGTGTTTTTTACTTGAATTTTGGATCTTGCTTAGTGAAGACTATGGATTCCTTAGCATGTTGTCTCATTCTTACATCCTATTTGCAGTTGGAAAGCTTCTTCTTACAGAGCATGTGAAGTGTTCTAGGAAATTTTAAGTATTGAGTGAGTTAGTCTACTCATTATTTCCTTCATATGCCTCTTGTCTAGTCCTCCTAGCTTTGCACATTCATCCATAACTTCATAATATAACATTGATGTGAGAAGATATAGATTGGAGAAGTGTATGTTCAGTTTGTCCTTTGTTCTCATGTGTAACATGTTGTTGGTTGGAAGTCATCAATCTATTTGGTGTATCACCTCCCTTAGGATAGTTTTATTTCATTTATCTCTCTCCCTTTTCCCCCCTAAATTTTAGGTGTAGTTTCAATCCAAAGTGGTACATCAAGGGACCTATCCCTATCTAGAGAGTCACCTCATCCTTAGGCTACCCACAAGCCTAGAGGTGTTTCCATTATGCCACTTGGATGAGGAGATATTTTCCATCCCCTCAAAGGGTGAAAATCCAAGTGAAAATAGGTATTTCTAACTTGACCTTGCAGCTTTTATTCTGTAACCAAAATCACATTACAATATAATTAATGCATAAATATGAAAATAAGCAATAAAAAAAGTATTGAGAAATAAATAACATGGAAAGAATACACTTGTATATAAGCCACATAGTGATGCATCTAGAATATCATCCTCAATGGAGGATGGAGTGATAGAAAGGGATTTGAGGTCCCATCCATTTTATGTCTAGGAAAATGAATGGGTCCACAATTAATCATGTGTGCTTCATTCTAGAGATGTTTCTAAAAATAAGAAAATTTGGGGGGTGATCATTCCCCAACCTATTAAAATGGGAGAAGTGCCAAGTCTATCAAGGGAGTTGAATCTTAGATATAAAAATTAAGTAGTGTCATGGCCATCAAGTGCACTGAATCTCAATCACACTACTCAAGAGAACTAACTATTGTAGATAGATAAAATCTCAATTGAGGGGTCTAGGTAAGGTCAGTGCATCAATTTGTAAATGAGACAAAGAATGAACTTTGTTCGTGATCCCATCATGCCTGTTGTAAGTGATATATGAGTTATCGATGTATTTATTTTTTTGTGTATTTAAATGGCATATGCACCTTTAATGTGTGTGAAGTTGAATTATCTATAAAAATATAACCTTTATTATGTGAAAATTATATATTGTTACTATGTCAACTTAAGTACATGTGCATGGCATATACCCCCATATTCTATCACTATGAATAGTATTAGCCAAAACTATCAAAACTATGTCCCAAAGCTATGAAATATTCTCCAATTGCATGATATTATAACCCAAGTGTATATCTAAATCATGTGAATTATATCAAATTCTACCAATTATGCCCACTATGTATGTGGACTCATGTCTCAATGACATACCCCCACTGATATGCCCTCCTTTTGGGAGAAGGGGAATGTAACCCAATATGAATCTCATCACAAAAAGAAAATATGTACATATCATAGATCTATGATCCATGTATGAATCAATAAGATAGATGTATTATACTTTGGAAGATGTATGATTGTAATATCTAGAATCCTATAAAAAATTATCAAATATTGTGTATAGATTGGAATCTACCATTTTAAAATTTTTACATAACATTTATGAAGACTAAATAATGTGGAAGAGATATTTATGTGAGATGCAATGCAACTTATGATTCATGATTTAGATAAATGAAGTTATAGATATTGTAGCTTGAAGATCATAGGTGCACACGATAAAGTCAAAGTCAACTACTATATATAGAAAGTTTGATATTTTCCTTTCATTTACATTTTTAATATTGAGATTTTTTCTCTAGATTATTATGAAGATGCCTAGAGGAATATCCATCCATCTCATTTGATTTGAGATCTAGGTAAGTGCACAAAGTTGGGGGATAAATAAGGGCCTATCTGTGGACATGTTTTTCCTAAAAATTGATAAATCTAAATTTTTGTAGATAATTTGAGATGGTTACACTTGAAATTAGAGAATGGTGTAAGAACATGAATTGTATAATTTTGGGTTTAGTTTCCAAAACACTAATTTTTTTAAAAATTGTTAAGTATAACTAGGTCAAACATATAAAATTTGAATATGAACTCCTTTTTTAGGAAAAAAAATTAGATAGTCAGTCGTGCGGCCCCTCATTTTTTGAGTATTGTTTAATATTATTTAAAACCATTTGGTAAAAAATTAACTAAGATCATCTAATTTTTAATTATAAAATATTTTCTATAATTAATTTTACAAGTAAATAGATCTTGAAAACTGAAAAAAAATGGATGGTCGTCCATGTGGCCTCCTAATTACCTCAAAAAAAACTAAAACTAGTTTTTTTAATGCATGTAGAATTAGGCCTAGTCTATAACCATATTTTTTTGCATTTGGATCAACAATAAAAAAAGATACATAAGCATATATAATCATGTATAATTGAGGCATGTAGTGGCCTAAAAACACTATAGTTATAAATCAACATAAATTAAAACCTTAAAATAGTCTAAAAATTATAAAAATAATATATTTGGAAAGAGGAGAGCATGCTTGTCATTGTGGTAATAAATTTATGAATTTTATCTTTGAAATTCATAGTGTATTTGGTGATGGATTTTGAACTTTGTTATTTTCTATCAAAAATCTTAGATTTGGTTTTGTTTTGATAGGTCCAAGCCTTTGTCTCAGGAATTCAAGCCAAAAGGCTTGGTTTTTTAATTCAAACTAGACATAATGCATACGTGCTATAATGGATATGAATTATATCATGTACACACTCTTTTGAAATTACACTAAAAATAAAAAAATGTGTTGAAAGGGTTGTTTTTTATTTCTTTGTGCAATGTGAAAGTAATAGATGCACGCTATAATATGTATGCATTCTTTTGACATTGCACAAATAAAACATAGAAGACCTATTAGAACGGTTATAATGGTTTAATTAGAAGGGGAAGATGGTTTACTAAAGTACATGTTAACATTTATATTATTACTCTTATATTCCTTATACTTTAAATTTATTTTAGTAAATATAAGAAATTAAGGTCACTCTACATCTAATAGAATTGGTCTCGCAGTTGCATGCCTTACGATGTGGGAGATAATATTGGAGAGTTTTCAATGATATCGTGATGATGTCATGAAGGTATCTAGGCGAGTGGAATAAGTGCCTTGATATTCTAAGTGACAATGACAAAGCATGCAATATGCTTATCCTAGTATGCTTGAAGTAGGCTTTGTTGATCTTCAGAGTTTGTCTATTTAGAGATGATTATGGATGATTCTAAATTATCAAGAATGTGAAATGGGTCCAATAAGTGGTCAATTATTATTGGAGAGATTGTGTGAATGATTGGAATTCATCTAGCAGTCCATAAGTTTCATCTAGACATTTTGGGTCTAGTGGAAAAAAATCTGAGTAGGCAGTTTGTTGACATCACCATTGCCACTTATGGATGAGTCAGGGGGAGTTGGTCATATGGTTGTGATCACATTTATTCATATTTATTATATTCTAAAATTCAAGTCATGAAATGAATCATAACATGATATATTCAAGTACAAAGTTGGGCTCCTAGGTAGTTTGACAGTGTTTTCCCATACTTAGCCAAATTTGCAATGTGATAAGAAAAGTTGAGTAGGCATTTTGATGGTGTTATATTTAGCACATGTGGTAGTTTTAGGATAAGTTGGTTATGTGGGTTTGTTAATTTTTGCCTAGTTAATTTTCATTAAATTTCATATCATGTGATGAATCTCATCAAAAGATATGCATGTGCAAAGTTAGCCTTCCAGAGTGTTCTCGACATAATTGGCTCTATGGTACAAAAAATTGAGTGAACAAATTAATGGAGTTATATATTACATGTGAAAAGGTTTCAAGATTAGTTTGAAACATGGTTGGATTATCCTATGTGAGGAGATCATACAGTCCAAATTTTAGATCATGCATCTAATTGTAGCAATTTTTTTGAGGTCCAAAGTTGGCCTTCCAAGCAAATAAGCAATGGTCCCCATACTTAGTCATTTTTGCACAATGTTAAAGATCAAGACTAGATGGAGATCCAATGGTTTGTGGGAGTTCATACATCTAGATATATGGTGTGTAGTAACTCAAATGGTTCAAAGTGTTCGATTCTTAAACTGAGTAAAGATCGAGCTCCTTATAAAAGGATCAACAGAGCATGTTAATTCCAATATGTCTAGAAGCAATGAGATGAGGACAAGTATTCAAAGTTTAAAGTTAAGTAGAGATAAAGATCAAGCCTCTTCCAAGATCTAACAATGATTAGGTTTTTGTATAGATAGAAATAAATGGTGTGTATTGAGTGAGATGTTTTCAAGGTGTTCAATGTTTAATGTAGATAAAGATTGAGCTACATACAGGAGATCGAGGGAGCACATTAAGTCAAATAGTCAAGATGAAGATCCAAAGATGAGTGATGAAAGGTAAAATTTGAGCTTATTAAAATAATATAAATGTTTTGTGATTGATCTAAGTAGTGAGGACATAATATATGAGCAAATTGATCGAGGTTTAACTGTGATCGTTTGCATTTGAATATATAAATTTAACAAAGGAAAAACTAATGCTTTGTATTTTAGATATAACTTTTGATACATGTAGAATTTACTCATGGTGTAAAATGTGAACTTGTAGAAGTCTCCAAGGCACATCTATAAATATATATTTTAATATCTAAAGGTTTAAATTTGACTATGTTTTCATGTATGTCCTTCAAGTGATACGATAAGATTGTTCAAGCTTATTTTGATATCTCTTGTTGAATTAGCTATTGGGGAGTGTTTTAGACTCCCTGAGGACCATCTGTGTGCATTATTAAGGTTTGAACAATCCTATATAGTATTAAAAAATGGTTATAAGTTGAATGTGTTTTTTTCATAATGACTGTGTGTACAAAGAGGTGTTTGAGCTGATTAGGGGTTAATAGTAGAGTGTTATAATGGATGTTGGAACTTAAATGGACCTATAAATCATGTGACATGGGTCCATGTGTTAAAAAGTGATATTTTATTCTTTTTGTGCTTAGAAGAAGTGTGAAAAAATCTCAATAGGTCTCCTTGAGACCTATAAGAGCTAAAAAGGCCTAATTGAAAGGTGTCGCTGCTTAAGGGTGACCCATAGATGCTATGACCGACCTATGAGAGTTATTTTGAGTCATGTCTTAATGTGAGAGAAGCCTTAAGGGTTAAGGCAATTCTAATGGCTGACCAAAGTGTTGATAATCATGAATGATCTATAAATAGTGAAACCAAAGATGATGGTTTCTACATTTAAGTGTGGCTTGTGTGTGTGGTTTAGATCAAAGGGTTGAGAGGTAAAAAAGAGCAAGTCTACTCATTGGATAGTTTATTGAGTAGAATAGATTAAGATCTATGTGTATGACTATTTTTTCATGTTTTTTTATGGTGATAGAGTTGTTTTTGAGGAGTGAAGAGTGATCCAAAATGTGGCTTTAGATGCATTGAGTGTGCAGATTTGAAGAAAGCTAATGTAATTTGTATATCCATCAAATTGGTAGTCAATCAATGTTTATGAATATTTTATTCATAGGTTTTATTATGGCTACTCAACATCTAGGGGGTTGCAGCCTCCTTGCAAGGAGAAACTTGTTAAAGGTCTAGTTGTTATGGCAGCTTAGCTAGATAGGTGTAGTAGCTCCTTATGGGATTGTAGTCTCACTAAAATAAGGGATGGTAGTTCATTGATCAGTTATAGCTAGTCTAAATTGGTTCTTTTTATTATAGGATAGTAGTCTAATTATAGGTTCTAGTGGGTTTTTTCCCATAATAGGGTTTCCCACATATGTCATGTGTTATATGTTTGATCTTGTATTATCTCTCTTGTTCATTTATATGTATGATTCATGAAATGATTGTGGTAATTGATTAAGAGTTTGAAAGGATTGGAATTTAAGTTGGATTATCTAGGTTCATTGATTCATCCTCCCCCTCTCAATGATTGTAACTCTAACAATTGGTATCAGAGTAGGTCCTTTGGTAAAGGCTTGACAACTTAAAGGTGATCCAAGGTATAATATGGGTAGTCATCAGGGTTTCTCTACTAAGAAATCACCGATGTTTAATGGATCTAATTATGTTTTTTGGAGTACAAGGATGAGGACTTACATTAATTCCTTAGGGTTTGATGTATGGAAATCTGTTGTAGATGGTTATGTTGCTCCTAATACTCCTCCATCTAGTGCTAAAAATAAGAAGCTATTTGAGAATAATTTTAAGGTAATGAATGCCATTACTTGTTATCTTACATAGACTAATTTCACCAAGGTAATCCATTGTAAATTTGATAAAGAGATATGGGACAATATGTAGATCATTTATGAAGGAGATTCAAAGGTCAAACTTGCTAAGTTACAGACTCATAGAAGATAATTTGAAAGTCTCAAGATGAAGGAAGAATATTCTTTGGCATTCTTTCTGCAAAGATTCGATGAGATTTTGAACATCATCAAAGGTCTTGGAGAGAACCTTGAAGAGGATATTGTAGTTTAAAAGGTATTAAGGTCTCTATCCCTCAAGTTTGATCCAAAATCATCTACTATAGAATAAAGTCATGATCTTACTTAGTTGAAGATGGATCAATTACATGGCACACTTACTGCCTATGATATGAGAGTAAATGATGATATACCACCAAATAAGGAAACAACTTTCAACACTAAAATGAAGATAAAGAAGAAATTCCAAGGTAAGAAACCCAAGGAGGATGGCATTTCTAATATAGATGAGGATGAACTAGTTTTTTTATTTGAAAGGAAATTTAAAACATGTTCAAATAGGTTTAAGGGTAAACTACCCTTCAAATGCTTCAATTGTAGAGAGATAGGACATTTTGCTAGAAAGTGCCCTCATAAACATGATTATGAATAACATGGTGAAGACCAAGATGAAGATTAGAAGACATACATAAAGAAAGGATTCATAAAGTATAACAATAAGAAGAAGTCCTTCAAGAATAAGAAGAGTCTCTACACCAATAAATATTACAAGTCATCAAATGAGATTGAATACAGTGACTCAGAGTATGATCATGAAGATGATGGTCTAGTTGAAGATGAATATCTTTTCATGGTTGAGGAAGGAACTTGATCACATCAAAAGGAGTCTATTTGGAGTGATTCAGATGATGATGAATATGAGGTGGACTGTGAGACTGAATTGATGAATACTTTTGAAGAACTAAAGTTTGAGAAGAATATTAACAAGAAGATGAATTTATAAATCAAAGACTATGAAGGGTAATTCAATGTATTTAAAGTAATAATGAATGAAGATGCCAAGGAGCATGAAGATATGGTCAATCATCATAGTTTTCAATTGGAAATCCTATCAACAAGTTTTAAATCCAAATAAGATGAATGTTCAAAGTATGTAATTGAAAATAATTCATTGAAATATGAGTTAGAGAAGAGAAGACATATAGTAAGGTGAAGTCATTTATGAGATTTGAAAAGAGCTCAAGTGATATAAACAATATACTGAGTGGTCAAAAGCATGCTAGTGATAGAAATGGTCTTGGATATGAAGAAGAATAAAAGATTATAACTCAAGACAAGATGAAGACTAATGTGAATAAGAACACTCATACTTTGAAGATAAATCAGATCAGACAACCAAATTCCATGAGGTATGCATGTTTCAATGGTTATTGTTTCACATGTAATCAATTTGGGCATAAAGTTATATAATGCAAGAGACTTGTTAGAAATGAGTTTGCATGGAACTATAATGGGGTTCATTAGTCAAAAGGTTTGAACAAAGTTAAGTACTTCAACTATATTTTTGTGGGACACTTTGTAAACCATTATCCACATAAGGTTAGACAAGGTGAGTCCTATTCAAAAAGAGGAGGTTTTTTCATTTATCATGACATAGGACACATTCCGAATTTTTATCCAAACAAGGTAAGATAAACTATGTTTCCATCAAGGAGTATTGTTTTCTACAACTGTGAGAAGATTGGTCACATTTATAGATTCTACAAGCAAATGATATCAAGTCAAAATGAATTTAATCATGCTCCTATAGTACAAGGAAGAAGGCAAGTTAACTCATGGAAATCAAAGGTGGTAAGTATGAGTCATGATGAGTCTATAGGTCCAAGTAATTTGTTTGATATGGTGGATAATGCTATAAAAGATTAAGAGTGCAAAAGGGTCCCATTATCTGCTCATGTTGAGAATGAAGAGACCAAGCTCAAAGAGAAGACCAAGGTGCTGGTTGAGGCTAGTTTTGAGGTATGTATGGATCCAAGTGAACATCTTGATTTTGTTGAGAAAGTTCCATGCAAAGAACATCAATTTATTATGCTTAGTGATGAGGTTCTAAACTACAAGGTGGATTCTTCAGATGAAAAGGTATGTCATGAATCTATGTTGTCTCTATGTATTTTCAATCCAATCCTAGAAGAAAAGGATAATGTTTTAGTGGTTGAGCATGTTGCTTCTCTTAAGCCTAAGATAAGAAGAACTATAAGTATAAGATTACCAAGGAGGAGAAGTAATATGAGGAGTTGTGGGAAACTCCTAGTTTTATACTCTTTAATGACATTATGAAGTAGGGTGTCTCTATTTATGCTTCTTAAGAGACTCCTTTTAGTAGAAAAGCAAGTTTTGTGTATACAGTGTATACAGGGTCAGAATGGGTGTTTCTAGGTGGCCTAATGAGATTTATGCAATATCAATAATATTTTGATGCTTAGAAAGGTCTATTGACTTTATTTTATCTTGCTCTAAGTGGTTTTGTGGTTTGAAGGTATGTTGAAGTCAAATTGAAGATTTTTGAGTGTTCTCGATCTTCTCAGTCTTGGCTTAAGGGAAAGCATGCCTAAAATGGGTTATAGGATATATGGGTTCCTAAAAGGTATGGAAGCTCAAATCTTGGTTTAGAAGTGTATCATGGTTTTTTCTGGGTGTGTAATAAGTTTCAGAGGTGGATGTTGACCAGAAGGAGCTTTGTTGACCCTATTATTTTGAGATTCTAAGGTTTTAAGCTATGCTATAAAAGTGGTTTGTCTTATGAGATAAGGTCTTAGGATTCTTCATTGGTTTAATAAAAAAAATGGATATTAAAATCATGATTCACAGAGATTTGAAGGTTTGTGTTTCTCACATGATTATAGTTTTTATCAAGTTGAAGGCCTAATTAGCTAGTAGGTTTTTGAAAGAAGTATGTTGTAAATGATGAGATAGGTGATTAAAATTGGTGTGATTAAAGGGGAATATGATAATGCTCTAGATATGAAATTTCAGGTCTTGAAGGTGCATCTACTAAAAATTGTGGGCTCTGCAAGTTCTAGGTAGGGCTACAAGGAGTCTAGATAGGGCTAGTGAGAAGAAGAGTGCTTTGTGTTCAATTTATTCAAAAGAGAAAAGTATGATTATTTCAAGGAGATTTATTAGGTTTTATTATATCATGTTTCATGTTTTGTGAGTGGTATGAAATTTTGTTGGTAGTCCTTGAGGTGGTTTGAGAGAGAAGGCTAGTAAGCATGTGTGGTGGTTCTTCATGGTGTGTGGATATCTGAAGATTCTCAAAAGGTGCTTTCCATCAGATTTTTTTGGTTATAATATGTTTATTGGTGATTTACATCATATTTTAGTGTTTTTTTTGTTCTTTCTTCATTGGTTATAGTGCTTGGTTGAAGATATTGTTGGCATGGAGCAAGAGGAAGTTATCAAGGCAAAGAAAAGGTAGGCTCAAGGTAAGGGGGATTTTGTATCATATTTATAATATGGTCCTCTCCTATTGAAGGTATTTATAATTGATCAAGATTAGTTGGTTCCCACTTTGTCATTATGTCAAAGGGGGAAAAAGTTTCTGTTGTGAGAGTGTTTGTAAAGAGAGAAGGAAGGTGAGTTGTATATTTCTTTATGATGGTTGTTGACATCAATGAAAAATGAGAAGATTTTGGGAGAGTTTTTAATGATTTCATAAAGGTATCTAGGTGATTGGATGGAGTACCTTGATATTATAAGTGGCAATGAGAAAGTGTATAATATGATTATCTTAGTATGTTTGAAGTAGGCTTGGTTAATCTTCAGAGTTTATCTATTTAGAGATGATTAGGGATAATTCTGAGGTATTAAGAATGTGAAAGGGGTCCTATAAATGATAAATGATGATTTTATATCTTGTTTACATGAGTTAAATTCATTTTTTAATTCATAATTTTCATCTAGACATTTTGGGTTTAGTGGCAAAAAATATGAGTAGGCAGTTTGCTGATGTCACCATTACCACATGTGGATGAGTCAGGGGGAGTTGGTCATATGGTTGTGATAAAATTTGTTCATAGTTTATATACACTAAATTTAATTTAATGTGATGAAACACAACATAATATATTCAAGTGAAAAGTTTGGCTCCCTGACAGTTTGACAGTGTTTTCCCATACTTAGCCAAATTTGCAATGTGATAATTAAAGTTGAGTAGTCATTTTGATGGTTTTATATTTCACACATGTGGTAGTTTTAGGAGAAGTTGATCATATGGGTTTGTTTATTTTTTTTCCTAATTAATTTTCAATAAATTTTATATTATGAAATTAATCACATCAAAATATATGCATGTGCAAAGTTGGCCTTCTAAACAGTTCTTGGCATAGTTGGCTCTGTGGCATAAAAATATGAGTGAGTAGATTAATGGAGTTATATATCACATGTGCAAAGGTATCCAGATCATTTTGACACATGGTTGTATTTTAATATGTGAGGAGATCATATGTTCCAAATTTAAAATCATGCATATAAGTGTAACAAAAGTTATTGAGATCCAAAGTTGGCCTTCCAGGTAGGTAAGCAATGGTCCCCATACTTAGTCATTTTTGCATGATGTTAAAGATCAAGAATAAATGAAGATCAAACAATTCATGGGAGCTAATATATATATATATATATGGTGTGAATTAATTCAAATAGGTCAAAGTTTTTGATGCTTAAACTGAGTAAAGATCAAGCTCCTTACAAAAGGATCAACAGAGTGTGTTCATTCCAAGATGTCTAGAAGCAAAAAGATGAGGATAAGTGTTCAAAGTTTAACATCAAGTAGAGATAAATATCAAGCCTCTTCCAAGATATAAAATTGATTAGGTTTTCATATAGATATATATCAATGATGCATATTGAGTGAGATGTTTTCAAGGTGTCTAATGTTTAGCATAGATAAAGATTAAGCTACGTAGAGGAGATCGATGGAGTGCATTAAGTCAAATAGTCAAGATTAAGATCCATAAATTCATGATGAAAGGTAAAGTCTGAGATCCTTATAATAATATCAATGGTGAATGATTTATCTAATTAGTGAGGACACGATATTTGAGCAAAGTGATCGAGGTTTAACTATGACCATTTGTATTTGAATATTTGAATTTAACAAAGGGAAAACCAGTGCTCTACATTTTGGCAATAACTTTTGATACAGGTAGAATTTGCTCATGGTGAAAAAATAAAACTTGTATAGGACTCCAAGGAGAATATTTAAATATATATTTAAAATTTTGAAAGTGTGTATACTCAAATTTATTAATGTTAAAAGTTGATTTTATTTTCATGTATGTTCTGCAAGTGACCCAAGAAGATTGTTTGAGCTTGTTTTGATTTTATTTCGATATCGCTTGTTGAATTAGATATTGGGAGTGTTTTAGACTCCATGAAGACCATATATTTGAATTATAAAGGTTTTAAAAATCATATTCACTATGAAAAAAGGGTTATAAGTTGACTATGTTTTCGTTCATAATGATATGTGTATAGAGAGGTATTTAAGCTAATTAGGGGTTAGCAAAAGCATACTATAATAGGTTTTGGAACTTAAAGGGGACATATAGATCATGTGGCATGGGTCCATGTGTTGTAAATTGATCATGTATTCTTTTATGATTGGAAGAAGTGTGAAATAATCTGAATAGGTCTCCTTGACACCTATAAGAGCTACAAAGGCCTAATTGAAAGGTGTAGTTTCTTAAGGGTGGCCCATAGATGTTATGACCGACCTATGAGGGTTGTTTTGAGTCATGTATTATTTTGAGAGAAGCCTTAAGGGTTAAATAAATTCTAATGGCAAACCAAGGTGTTGATAATCATGAATGCTCTATAAATAGTGAAACTAAAGATGATGGTTTCTAGATTTAAGTGTGGCTTGTGTGTGTGATTTAGAGTGAAGGGTTGAGAGTCGAAGGATAATAAGTGTGCCCAGTAGATGGGTTATGAGAAAATCATATTAAGGTATATGTGTATGACCATTTGGTCATGTTTTTTTTGTGGTGATAGAGTTTTTTTTTTGAGGAGTGAAGAGCGATCCAAAAGGTGGCTTTGGATGCATTAAGTGTGTAGAGTTGAAGAAAGCTAATGTACTTTGTATCTCCATCAAATTGGTAGGAAATCAATTTATAGGATATTTTTTGTTCATAGGTGTTGTTGTGTATCCTCAAAATATATGGGGTTTTATCCTCCTTACAAGGTGAAACTTGTAAAAGGTCTAGTTGTTGTGGCAGCTTAGCTAGACAGGTGTGGTAGCTCCTTGTGGGATTGTAGTCCTACTAAAATAAGAGATGGTAGTTCCTTGATCAGTTTTAGCTAGTCTAAATTGGTTATTTTTACTATAAGATAGTATTTAAATTGTAGGTTCTAGTGGATTTTCTCCCCAAAGAGGGTTTCCCACATATGTCATGTGTTATGTGTTTGATCTTGTATTATCTCTCTTGTTCATTGTTATGAATGATATGCATGCTTCATAAAATGTTTGTGGTAATTGATTAAGAGTTTCAAAGGATTGAAATTGAATTGGGATTATATAGGACCACTGATTCACCCCCCCCTCTCAGTGATTGTACCTCTAATAGATAGTTTTCAAAATCTAATTTGGTTAGTACTTAGGTATTTGTAGGCTCTCAATATTGAACTTAGGGATTTTAGGGCATAAATTTTGTAATTAATGTCCATTTTTGGTAATTTTCTAGTCATTTTTTAGGTTTTTGTGTATTTCAGATTATTTATTAGCATTTCCAAAAGTCTTAGGTTTATCAAATTTGAAATTTACAAACCACTTACTTTGAATTCAAGATAAAATGGTGTGATTTAGACAACATTGATCACATTGATGACTTGTGCACATTAAATGACCACTTTGTGTTAATATAATTTTCTCTTCATCCCTACCTCATCCCTAATCACCTTTTCCTCATCACATATCATCTCTAATCACTCCATCCTTAACTCTTATTATCCCCAATCACTTCATCATTGACCCTCATTATCCCTTATAATCACTCCCTTGTCATCTACAGTCACTCCCTCATTGACCCTCATCATCCCTCATCATCCCTAATCAATACTTAATTGACCATCATCCCTAATCACTCCATAATTATCCATAATAATCCCTAATCACTCCCTTTTCATCCATCACCTTCCCTAATCACTCATTCATTGACCCTCACCATCCCTCATCATCCTTAATCACTCCCTCATCATCCATAATCAATCCCTTATTGAATCTCACTATCCCTCACCATCCTTAATAATTCCATCAACATCCATTATTATCCCTAATCACTCCCCCTTGTCCCTCATAATACATTATCACTCCCTCCTCATCCTCATTTGCCATCATCATCTCTCATAGATAGGAAGGTAAACATATGGTCACTTTTAATTTTTTGTGCCTTATAAATTACTTGTTGGATTTTTTAGGACTCCTAGGTTTATAAAAAAATTAGTTTACAATCCACTCACTTTTCATTCAATCCAAATTGATTTGATTAGGGTAGCATAGGTCACATTAATGACCTATGCACATCAAATGACTACTTTGTGTTAATTTCACTTACTCATTGTCCCTCCTTCATCCATAATCACTTAATTCTTTTCCCTCATTACCCATAATCACTCTCTCCTCATTCCACATCATCCCTAATAACTCCCTCATTGACCCTAATTATCCTTCATCATCTCTAATCACTCCCTCATCATCCTTAATCACTCCCTCATTGACCTTCATCATCCTTCATTATCCCTAACAACTCCATCATCCCTCATCATTCTTAATAACTCAATCCTCATCCCTAATAATCCATAATCACTCTATCATCATCCTTAATCACTTCTTCATTGACCCTATCCATCCCTAATCATTCCCTCATTTACCCTCATCATCCCTCATCATCACTAATCACTCCTTCATTATCCCTTATCATCCATAATCATTCCCCATTCATCCCTCATAATCCCTAATAACTCCCTCCTCATCTTAATTGACCCTCACCATCCCTAATAGACAAAAAGGTAAATGTATAGTTATTTTTTAAGTTTTTATGCCTTCTAGATTATTTGATTTCATTTTTAAGAGTCTTAAATTTGTCAAAATTGAAGTTTACAAACCACTCACTTTGAATTAAATCCAAATTAGTGTGATTGTGGAAGCATAGGTCACATTGATGATCTGGGCACATTAAATGACCACTTTATGTTAATTTCACTTGCTCGTCATACCTCCCTCATCCCTAATGACTTCTTCCCCATCCTTCATCACCCTAATCACACTCTTATCATTCCTCATTATCTATAAGTACTCCCTCATTAACCCTCAACATTCCTTGCCATCTCTAATCACTCCCTCATTGACCCTCACAATCCATAATAATCCCTAATCACTCCATCATCCCTCATAAATCCTATTCACTCCCTCCTCATCCTTAATAATCCATCATCATCCCTAATCAATTTTTATCATTGACCCTCACCATCCCTCATCATCCCTAATCACTCTCTCATTATCCCTAATATTTCCCTTATTTACCCTCACCATCCCTTAACATTCCTTATTTACCCTTACCATCCCTTAACATCCCTAATCACTACCCCCTCATCCCTCATAATCCCTAATCACTCCCTTCTCAACTTGATTGACCCTCACCTTCCCTCATCATCCTTAATCACTCCCTCATCATCCCTAATCACTCCCTCATTGACCCTCATCTTATATAATCATCCCTAATTATTCTAACATCATCACTTATCATCCATAATTACTCTCTTCTCATCCCTAATCACTCCCTCCAATGCCTTAATGGTGGGTGTAATGGTTTCTCTCTTGTGCCCAATTGGCTTATGTTCCAATTCTAAATTTTTCTCACTTAAATAAGTCCCAAGGAAACTCTTCTTTCATTCATCTTATTTTACTCAAATAAGGAACTCAAAGATATTTTTTTATTGTCTAATGGGATTCAAAGATATATATGGAAATCCATGCCCAAACCATGGAGAGAGTGTGTAACCTGATCCCCTACGATAATAAATAGGCAAATAAGTGAACAAAGTTTGGGATGAAATTATATTACTTACACACACACACACACACACACACATATAGATATGTGTGTGTATATATATATAGATATGTATGTGTGTGTATATATATATATATACATACATACATATGTATATATATATATATGTATGTATGTATGTATGTATATATATAAATATACATATACATATATGTATGTATGTATATATATATATATATATATATATACATATATATGTATACATATATATATATACATATATATGTATGTATATATATATACATATATATGTATACATATATATATACATACATATATATATATATATATATATATGTGTATACATATACATATATAGATATATATATATGCATACATATATATATATATGCATACATATATATATATATATATATATATATATATATATATATATATATATATATATATATATATATATACACACACACATACATATAGATATGTGTGTGTGTGTGTATATATATTGGGATTTGGGCATCTAAGACACCCTTTCATGTCAATTTTACTTGTGATTAGGTCCTTTATAAGTCAAAAGTGACACAAAAAGACCATATATGCTTATGATCAAGATAAATGCAAGCAATGGGCCCACCACACTAATGCAACACATACATAGTGAAGTCCATTCAATGATTTTAAGCAATTGAAACCAATTATTGTATCAATAGGGTAAGAATTAACCATCATATCATGTTACCCACACTTTTATTTCATTATGTATCACATCAACATCATGACATATGTATAAATATGACATCAATCTATTCTATGATATGGAAAGTAGGTAGGATAATAACAAATCTATATATTATGAAGCAAACTTCCCTTTCCATATTGGGTAAGGTATAACTAAGTAGGTAGGGTAAGAAAAAATCTATCAATTAAAAATAAATCTTCCTTTGATAACTATCACTTAATACAAAAGTAAAGAAAACATATATATTAGGAAGGAAAACTTCCCTTGATAGCTTTCCTTACTCCCTTACTATCTATCAATAATGAAATCTTCCTTTGATATGCTAGATTAGGTGAAGCAAAGCTAGGTATCAAGAAGGAAATATTCCCTTGCTTTACTCCTTGACATAGATGAATTAGGTATGGAAAGAGGTGGGATTAAATTATATTATTGAAATATATAGATTGGGATTTAGGCATCTAAGAATCCCAATCCTAAAGTGGAGAATCCAAATTTATATCTATATAGATAGGGGCAATTGGAGACTAGTTGAGAATTCAAATCCCAACCCTATATTTGATTTCTCATTTTATATATTTGTTATTAAGAGTATGTCCATAGTAGATCAAATTTCCAAATAGATAGATAGGCAGTCACCAATCTGATAGAGTATGTTATAATCTGGTAGTTGGTAGAGTGTGTTTCCCAACCTAACTCAATATATACCCAACCTGATCTATACCCAACTTGATATATGAAGGGAATGAAGGGCATATGCCTAAATCCATTGTATTGGGGAGGGGATACTTAGAGCTTGGGCATGGCCCAATGGGACTTAAAGGCCAAAATGGGCCCTTGTCATACTCTAAGTATGTCCTAATCCCCAATCAAATATATCAAAGGATAACATAGGAATGGGGGGCCTACCATAGATATATGGGGCCATCATTATGAAGGACCTACCTCAATCTCAGACTTTCCATACCAAATATAATGCAATGGAAGATTTCCCTACATAATTTATCTATGCCAAGGAGAAAGAAAAGGGAGGATTACTTTTTTTATATCTAGCTTTTCTTCACCTAATAGCATTTTTCATCCATAATCACTCCCTCCAATACTTTTATGGTGAGTGTAGTGGTTTTTTGTTTGTTCCTGATCATCCCTAGCCACTCCTTTTTTATATAGGCTAGATTTCCCCCTCTCATTTCAAGATATGGCTCGGTTAATACCCCCTCATTTATAACATGTGTTTCATTACCCATTCAATAGAAAGGAATGGGTAGATAAGGTCACCTAGATAATATATATTACCCCTATATATAAATATGGCATGGTAATTTTTCATTCACTCATCATCCTTGATAACTCCCTTGTCAACCCTCATTGTCCCTAATCACTTTCACATCGACCCTCATCTCCATAGTAACTCCTTCATCATCCTTCATCATCCTTAATCACTCCCTTCTCATCTCTTATCATACCTAATCACTCTCTCATTGACCCTGATCATCCCTAATAACTCTTTCCTCATCACTTCTTATCCCTAATCACTCCCTCCAATACTTTTATGGTGGGTGAAATTAATTTCTACTTGTTCTTGATCATCCCTAATCACTTCTTTTTATAAATAGGTTAGAATGTCCCCTCTTTTTTCAATATGTACCTTGGGTATTCAATTAGGTATCAAGAATTAAATATATGTTCAGGTAAGATATATATGGTAAGGATTATATATGAGTATTTAAGATCAATAAATGGCTTGGATATTTTATTGGATAAATAATACTCAAGTATGGAAATAAGGATAGGTAGGTAGGGTATATTCAAGTACAAGAAGGTAGGTAGGGCATACTCAATTAGGTATGGAAATAAGGATAGGTAGGTAGGTAATAATCAAGTAAAAGAAGGTAAGTAGGGAATAGCCAAGATCAAGATATGGATTGATTATTTAGCTAGGGCATACTCAAGATCAAGATATGGCTTAAATATTCAAATAGGTAGGGAATAATCAAGTAGGTAAAGTAGGTAGGGAATACTTAATAGTATAGATATATTACATATTTAACATGATTCAAAACTTCATTTCTCATTCTATCTATTAGGAATTAATCTTCCCTTGCCAAAAATAGAATTTAATTAGGTAGGGCATAATTTAGTAGGTAGGTAAATAGTATATTCAAGCTATAGATTGGGAAGCAATCTTCCCTTGATAGATAAAAATCTATTCTAAAATGGGAAAGTAGGTATGACAAGAACAAATTTGTATATCGATAAGGAAGCTTCCCTTGCCTTATTGGTTAGGTCATAGCCAAGTAGGTAGGGTAAGAATAAATATATATATCAGAAGATAATATTCCCTTAATAACCATGTCTTAATCTAGAAGAAAAGCAAAGCTAGATACTAAGAAGGTAAACTTCTCTTGATAGTTGTGCCTTACTCCCTTGTTATCTATTAAGAAGTCAATATTCCTTTGATGTTATTAGGTGAATCAAAGTTATATATCAAAAATGAAAACTTCCCTTGCCTTACTCTTAGGCATAGATGAAGTAGGTAGGGAATGTTTCCATTGCCTTAACAGGTATGGAAAGTTTGGTATTAAGGTAGGGACTTCATAATGGTTCCCCCCATATATCTATGGTGGGCCTCCCATTCCTACGTTATATTTTGATATATTGTATTAGGGACTATAGAATACTTAAAGTATGATAGGGCCTTAATTTGGTCTTTAGGGCCACCAAGCCATGCCCAAGCTCTATGTGGCCCATCTTAAATACACTAGATTAAGGCATGTGCCCTTAAATCCCTTCATATATCAAGTCTCGTATAGATCAAGTTGGGTATAGATTAAGTTGGGTTGAGAAATACACTCTATAAACTACCAAATTAGAACATACTTTACTAGATTGGTGACTACCTATCTATCTATCTATAAATTTGGTCTAATAGGGGCATAATCTCAATGATATATATAGAAAATGAGTAGTCAAATATGGGGTTGGGATTAGAATTCTCAACTATTCTTTAGTCACCCCTATCTATAGAGATATAAATTTAGATTCTCAACTCTGGATGGGGATTCTTAGATTCCCAAATCCCAATATATATATGTACGTAATACAATTTCATCTAACCCTTTATTCAATTTCATACCTATTTATTCTAGTGTGGGGATATAGATATAGTCTTTATCTATGGTCTAACCATGGATCACCATATAGATATTATAATCCCACTAGATAATTATAAGATATCTCTAAGTTTCTTATTTGAGTGAAAGAGGGTGAGTGAAAGAAGAGTCTCTTTGGGATTTATTTTAGTGATTAAAATTTATAATTTGAACATAAGATAATTAGGAACAATCAAGAAGCTATTGCACCCACCATCAAGGTATTATATGGAGTGATTAAGGATGAGGAGGGATGAGTAGGGAGTGAGTAGAGATGATGAGGGACAATAGGGGAGTCATTATGAATGGTGAGGAATGATAAGGTTAAATGAGGGAGTGATTAGGGAGGATAAGGGAGTGATTAGGGATGGTAAGGGATGGTAAGGGTCAATGAGGGAGTGATTAGGGATAATGAAGCAGTGATTAGAGATGATGAGGGATGGTGAGGTTAATGAGAGAGTGATCAAGGATGATGAAGGAGTTGGTCTCAAAACTGCACACCATCTACCATCTACCCCTTCCAATTAAACCATTCTACCACTTCTAATGGCTATTTTATTATTTTTTTTTGTAATGTAAAAGGAATGTGTATGTGATCCATTCACATTATAGAAAGAAATTAATGTGTATGCATTATGTTCACTCAACAAAACACATACATGTTATAGTGTGTATACATTTAGGTTTGGTGATCCCAAAGCTAGTTTGAAATAATGTAAGCATTATATACATTACACATACATGTTATGTCTATAACACATATGCATTATATTAAATGTCCATGAAATGATCCCCCAACTCTATGCATTTACCCATCTTGTAGTGTACCCTGATGGGCCAAGATTTTGATGAGCTAGTAAGCAACAATTTTGAAAGTTTATGATTTTCTTGAATTTTGATTTTTTTTAATTTTTACCATTTTTTTTTGCATTTGAAAAATTTCATTGAACACTACCATCAAAAATATGGGCACTATTTTCAAACATTCAAATTTAATGTCTCTTTTTAGATAGTAGTGTCCTACACTATTGGCCAAATTTGATAGAAGCATCTAACACCAATGTCCAACTCAAGATTGATAAAATTATCATCATTTTTTATATGATTAGTGACTAACATTGTTTTTTTCCTTCTATGTTTTCATAAGGACATTCATGTATATGATTTTAGACATGGTAGGCACCTATCGACATTGATTGATCTAGGTCTTGATGTATTTTATTGGGCTATTTTAGATCAAGTAGGACTTGGTCCAATTGGGTGATTAGGTTAACTCTATTATCATATCCATCTTATTACAACATTATTCAAGAGGTTTAATGAGGATACATATCCTTAGAGCATGTATATTGGATTCTTCACTTGATGATTATAGGAGAGAGGGCCCTTACTATTGGATACATAAACATGATGAGGTAGCGCCCTATGGGACAATGCATCTGGAGGATATCATTAGATATGATGTTCAGTAATTACATAAATTTATTTATTATTTGCTTTCATCATTCATTATAGTAGGTGGCAGTGGAGTTATGATATCTTATTACATGCATCACATTATTTATAGTATCAAGTAAAGACATGCATGATGTTTATGGGGGCATACTATGGTGGCCCACTTATACAAATATATTTACAAAAAAAAATTGGAGACTCGTAGTGGAGGCTTGGGAGCATCTATCATCACACTTTTGTATGTATGGGCATATGAGCATATTTATGTTGTGTGACCAGTTTGTGGACCACTTACAAGGTTGTCACATCCACATATAATTATGGCTCAGTGGGTATTACCACAATACAAGGGTCATATGACTATGGAGTATCACATGATACTCAATTGACTTACTCTCAATCAGATAGTATGGTGTTTATACTAGATATTTGGAGTTTGGCGTGAGGATGGATGAGAGTTATGGTGAGTGAGGGTAAGTATGTGGTTAGTTGATAATTTATATGGGTTGTATGAGAATTTTTAGTGTGACTATGTGTTTCACCAATTTTAGATTCATCAAGGAGTCCCTTAAGATCCCTATCCATGGAAATGTACTATATGATTTAGTCATAGGGTTGAATGATAGGGTTGGACCCACTACTAATAATATAGCACTGATCTCATATGGGGAGATAGATCATGTAATTACATTAGTATATAGTGATGATGTGGGTGTATAAATGAGTACACCCAATGGTGGACTAGTGCCTGATGGCCACTTTTATTTCCTATCATGTTTGCCCCTCTTAGTGCATTACTTTTAACATAGATTATTGATGGTGGAGGTAGTGGTGCATGTGCTCTTATAGACCTATAACTTCTAGATGAGGTAGCTGTCTATGCTATATCTAATTATATGATTTGGTTTACTTGAGTTTGTATATACACTTTTATTTTTTAGATCATGTTGATGTATATATCTAACTTATATCTTGGTTGCATTTGGTGGTTATATGCAACCAAGAGTGGGCCATGATGGTTGATATTATCATGTGCACTTTGACACATAGCATGTTGATGGATATTTTTGATGATAGTGTCAAGGATCATGTTATCGATATTTTAGGTGTGCATGAACCCTTTTTTGATCATGTGGCCATGGCTATGGTAGCATTACATACAGTGGCAACCAAGAAGGATGAGATACACATAGAGATAGCTAGGTGGGTCATTCTTGAGAGGAGTGCCATAGAGATTAGGCATTAATTGATTGATAAATATGATGACCTAAGGCATGATAATGAGTAGACGATGTCAACTAAGAGCCTTGGAGGATACATTATGAGAGTTATCTCTCCCTCATGGTCCTTGGCAAGATTTTTGAGCCTTCACATCGAGGGGTGTGAGGCACATGGATGTAGACAATGATGACTAATATACTCCTAGGGATATGCCCCCAACATATGATAGATATTTTGTATAAACATTGTATTGTTTTATTTTGTGTGTGTGTGTGTGTGTGTGTGTGTGTGTGTGTGTGATTTTATTATATTTCTTAAAGTGTTTAATAATTTTTATGTTTGTGAAGTGATTTGAAATTTATGTTTTTTAGTTATATGATTTGATTTTAATTTTAAAACCATAGTCATATACTATGGAATCTAGTTGGAAATAAGAATGCTTGAATATAATGATTATGTTGTAACTGATTTTCCACTTTCTAATTTTCTTTCAGTACCACTTCTTGCTACATAGAAAACATAGTTTTTTGATGCATGAGTGGGTTCTAAAATATTTGGATTTGTGCTTCCCCCAAGTACATATCTAGAAAGATATTGATCAACCAATGGTTCCTTGGTAGGACTAGTGTGGGAAAGATCTGTCAATGTAGAGCATGTATTAGGAGAGGGACTTATTCCAATGGTTTGTTTCTACAAAGGTTGATAGACCATTCATTCTTTGGGATGAGTACCATGGGATGTTGTGGTCCTCTCAGATTGACTTATGGAAGAAGTGGGAGAAGGATACCATGTTGTATCATTCATAAATTTAATAACTCGTCTATCTTCTAATTGTTCAAATTTATCTCAAAAAGCATAATAAGTACTATTATGTTGTTCATTAATACTAGGATAAGTGCAAAATGGTTATCCCTTGATCTTTTCAAATCTATGTGGTGGATGACAGTAGTTTGGAGTAAGATTAATCAATTTATTATCCAATAATACATGTAGTATTTTAGGTGGTCAATCCTTAGTATGATAAAACTGAAGTAGATGTCTCTTAGTATAAGTAGATGCTATAATTGTAGGAAGTACTTAATATGTTTTTTTTTTAACTTTATGCAGTACTTTCATTATTTTTTATTTTCTATGCATACTTGTAGATGGATTATTAACCTCTTTGGTTAATTTATTTACTTGTAATAATTGATAACAAAACTTGTTTTTTAATGGGGAATGCATTTAATTTCATGTTATCATTCACTAGGTCACATGCATACTTGTGCACATCCATATATAGGCTATCAAATGAAGTGTAAGGAAAATTCAAAGCTCTTTATTTATGTGGATAAATAATACCCTTACTGAATTTGAATTGTAATTCCAAATATAAGGGTCTATATGTCAAAGAATATAATGCATTCTTGAATCATATAGCATAATCTCAAATATACTTATCACATTATTGCTTTAAAATGTTCTAATGTGTGTTTAGGCACATCTTATTTCAAAAAATATGAGAGGAATATGTTCTATAACTTTATGAAAGTGGATAAGGAACCATCTGGTAGATTATAAAACTAATCACTAGCTAATTTTTCTAAACTTATATGAAAATCCTTTAGTAATAATAGTCCATCCTTAACCCAATGACCAAAGGCAAGTACATATTCAGTCAGATGGGTAGAAGGGTCTTCTTGACCATTGAATAAAGGGATTATAAGCATGATAACTTTGGTTAGATAAGGATATTCAAAAACACTTATTATAAGAGGTTGTCCTTTTAGAAAATTATCATGAATACTCACGTGACATGAAAAGACTTATAAATTAAGAATGCAACCTAATTTTAAGATTTCTTGAAACATTAATTAGAGATATAATGTGACTAGTAGGAAGGTGGGAAGTATGGGAAGATTCACTTATGGGTTTTAATGTGCCACCTAATTTAGATTTAGGGATAATGGGCTCATCAACACTATATTTTTACTCTAAGTTGGCATCATTACATGTTCTAGGAGTATTGCATAAAGGAATGTTCATAACACATGATGTATGCAAAGAAGAAATTATATATTTTTAAATATTATGAAGATTTGTATGACTTATGTAAAAATCATTTCATATGAGCTAAGTTGGCATATCATGCATACTATTTTGATAAAAATCTTGGCTATTTGAATATCACTATGATCATTTTAATCATTTTCATTCTAATAAAATTTATCATAATCATTTGATTCACTTTCACATGCATCATGTATACTACTTTGTCTAGTGCTATCATTTTCATATTTCCATTCTAGAAGGAGAGGGAGAGAATCATTGCATGGATTTGTATTTTTGATATCTAGAGAGAGAAAGGTATCTTCATTTTTTTAATTTTATAATAATGGAAAAGAATCTTCAATATTTATAACATTTTCAACATTTGGTAAAAATGGAAAACACTCAACATTTGCATCATTTTAATAAAGGAGATATATAGTCAACGTTTTGTACACACACATCATGATAATATTTTATGCATGGAAGATGACTATAATAAACATTTTGAATAATATGATTCTTTTTGTTATAGGCATGCCCATTTTATAATATTGAATGTGATACAATGCATTATCAAATGGTAAAGAAAAACTAGGTGTTTTCTCAAACAATGCATCAGTAGATTGTAAATCAAACATGGGAGAAATAGGAGAGCAAGACTAATCACACTCAATTTCTAAATATTTGGAATATATATCATAATTGTAATCATAAGTAGTGATAAGAGTCTCTAAGTAATCATCAATATTTGTATTTACATCAACTTGAGTATTTGTCCATTCGGTATTATAAGTGTATGGGGTTGCTAAAAAATAAGACTTTTTATCATACTCTTGATTAGCCATGATATCCTCATAAGAAATGTGTATGATTTTAAAATTTGAGATATGCATTCAATATACTATATATAATAACTTCAAATGGAGATAATATAGAAGTAATCATAAATTATAAGAATATTCTTACCATCACTTTGCTTCTCTTGTCTTCTCTCCAAGATCTTCAAACGGATTCTCCAGTGATTTTTTACTTTCTTGTTGGATTGCTTGATAATGGTGACTTCAATATTTAAAATGGACATGGATGGGTTAATGGCTTATTGGATGCAAGGATAGTGTGGATGCAATGGGAGTAGAAAGGCTTAAGAGAGATAGTATATACATTGAAGGCTTTCAAGATAGTTTCTAATTAGTCTAACCAAGATCCATGATTGGATATTTATAGGGTGATGGATGAGAATTGAAATGAATTTTAAAATTAATTAGAACCCTCTAGTTTTAGGTGATTCTATAAAATTAGAGAAGGCTCTAGATTTTAGATTCTTCTAGATTTGATTAGGGATTAGTTTAGGGGTTTAGGTAGGTGATTAGATGGGTGATTAGGGACTAGGGATGTAGGAGAGGCTAGGGATAGTTTGGCTAGGGGGGATAGGTAGAATATATTTGAATTTTAAATTAGAAATTGGGTCAAGTGGTTAGTAAATGAGGTGGGATTAGTGGTTAAATGGGGTGTTATTGGGATAATCAAGAGATTAATATAACATGGGGGTGTAATAAGGTTAGAATGATGTAGTAAATATATAATGGGTAATGGAATTTAATTATTTATATTAGGATAATGTTTATAAGATTAATTAAGATAAATAGTAGGATTAATGGAATAATTAGGACAAGTAAATTTAGGTGTATACATTTTTCCCCTCTTTGAAAGGGCATTTTGAGTGACGAAGTAGGGAGTAATTGTATTTCAAATAAAATCCATTACATGGATGGGTTAATAAAAATGATTTTGCATGATTCCCACTTGAGGGGACATGTGAGGAGGTACGATCCAAATGGCCACTCGAAAAAGAGATCCTAGAGTGGATATAAAATTGAGAAGATGAGGGATTGGGATGCCCCAGATACTAGTTAAGGTAAAAATGATAATATGCCCCAAGCATATATGTAAGTTAAATAGGTTGTATGTTTAAAATGAGTCTTAAGGGGGAATGTACCTTAATAATAATGATTAGCCTCTTGGGATGAGTCCTAGGAAACAACCAATCCCAAGGAGAGAGGTGAGTGAATTCATGTGATAAGATTAATAATATTGAGATAATGACATATGTTTGAGAAATGGATAGACTAGGATAAATTTGGCCATGAGCTATTGATAGTTCCCAAGTAAGGACACATGCAAGGGAGAGTTACAAGCTAATAAAAAGATAGAAGATAAGTGATTTGTGATGATAGATGGATTTGATTTGATGACCATATCTCAACATGTTTGGATAAATTTGAGTGACCATGAGGTGATAAGAAAGTAAATTAATGTTTGAGATATTATTTGGAACTAAAAAGTGGCCAAGTGCGACCTACATAGTCTGAAAAGACCTCAGGCCAATGTAGTTCTAAGTAAAATATGGATGATAAGGTAGACTAGAGGATGATAATGATTGTGAGACATGTTATTTTTTAGATAGAGGATGTGACTTAGATGAAGATAAAAGACTAGGAGAAGGGATTTGAGATGAAATGTTAGATGTTGCTGATAGATGATTAAGTAAAGGGTATAGATGGGATGATAAATAAATTAGAGGAATGATTGGATACTAGATGAGTGGACTTGGATGATTGGATATGGGATGTTAAACATTATGACAGGTGATGGAGGATAAGAGAAATTATGAGTGTGTCTATTATCAAGCCATCATTATAGTTTGGGTAATCTAATGTAAATATAGCACTAGGTAGTGTGCCCCATGATATAAGTATGACCAAGAGGACATTGTGCCAAAGTGTATGATTATAAAATGGGCAAATAGTGAACTCTACATCATTGAGGGCACCTAAAAGCATCATTTTATATTTTTGTATCATCATAGCATCCTCTTTCATTACCCAATAGACAAAAATATACATGACACAAGACTAAAAGTAAATGTAGACAAACAAATAAACATATATAGATATATACATGATAAAAGACATGCAAACAAGTCAAACAACATAGATCATATAATTAACATACAAGTATTTACATAGAGATGTGTTGTGATTAGTGTCTTGTTTGCTTTCCTGATGAGATTTCATGGGGGGATTGATTAGGTAATGATTTGACCAAGTTGGTTTTGATTATCATGATGTGAATTTGAATTAAGGTATGGATTTGGAGTAGACTAAGGATTATGATTAGGATAAGGTTGAGGAAGACATAAAACAAGATGACTAGGATGTTGAGACAAGGCAAGATGACAAGATGGGTAAGATATTAGATAGGATGACTAGGATATTTATTAATTTGGACAAGACAACATATGATAAGATGACCAAGTTATTTTGGTATTTTTTGGATTTTATAATTTTTCAATTTTTTTGGAATTTTTCAATTTTTAGGGTTTTTTAGAAATGTATGTACATTGTACAAATGGGGTTACTATCAAAAGGAATATTGAGATTAGAAATCAAGATAAGGATAGATGGAATAATGAATTTAATGACAAAAAGATGAGAATGATGTTGAAAATGGGATGAGGACCAAGGAGGAATGGACTAGGGATCACCAATTACCACATTGTGAAGGAACCAAATATCTAGTTGCCTAGGTGTCGATTGGATGATATGCCAAGATGATTTCCAAAACACGTCTCAAAACATCTTCCACATCCTTACGAAGGTAAAGAATAGAATAAAGTATTGTAATATATGATGGTAGATGATGGGTAGGAGAAATGGATTGAGGGATCAAATAGATAATGATGACATGGAGGGGATTGAATAGGTATATTATGTGGATAAAATGGATTTGCCCCCAAGTGGTGAGGTACTTGTGGATAACATATTATTTTACCATGATTTTGAAAATTGGTTTTCATCATGGTACTTGCCCAAGGTACCAAAAGACTAGTTTTCACCATTGGACAGATGATTTTTTTTAACATTTTTGAATTTTTATGAATTTTGATTTATTAAAGGCAAACGAGATGCACAGTGCAGATATTTTATTGATCTTCAACCAACACCTATTTTGAATATATGTGATTCTATGATCATGTTTTCATTTTTTGACGTATTGATGTCCTCATGAATTTCATTGATTCTTGATTTAGCATCCTCTAAATGCCTCAACTAGGTGTCTTTGTAACCCCTATGAGAGACAATGTTGCCTGGGAAAGTGATGTGTGGCAGGGATGGAATTGGATTATTTTGATAGTGAAGTAGAGGATGTGGATAAGTGATATGATGATGAAAGGTGTGACTGGGAAGAGAGAAGAAATGGGATCCAATAGTTGGATACACCATTAGATAGGGTGGAGGGGAAATTTTTTATTTGTTTTGTATGCTAAATGAGGTTAAGGGATCCAATACCTTTTGACTTATTGGCTCTTTGATCCAAATATTAGAAGGATGATTGACCACATTACTTTTGACATGTTTTACTTTTATGGTAATTGGTGCCACAATAACTTCTTAGTTTGCTGACTTGATTGAATTTTTATTGTCATGTGGTACCTGTAACTAGGCTTCTCTAGGGGTATTTGAATTTAGACTTACAAGATGATTATTTTGACTTGGATGATCCCCTAGCACCTCAAGGATATTTTTAATAGGGAATTATACCTTTTTACTTGGTATATTGTGAAGCTCTTCTTGACTTTGATTGATTATTTTTGTGATCATAGTTGAGTTGATCATTTGGCTTGATTAATTGATTATTAGATTGGATCCTTGTAGATTTATCACATGAGATTTCATGTTGAGGGGAATCTAATGATGTGTGTTCCTGTTTGTCCCATTAGGAGTGTGGAATAGAGGTATTTTTATAGGAGGTGAATGATGGGGTGGATTAAAGGGATGATTGGAAGCATAATCATCATAAAAGATACTACGAGACCCAATCTCAACATTGGATAAAGCGTCCTCAATAATCTCAAAAGGATCACTAAGACTCTTTATAGAATTAGCATCTAAAGTCGAGTCATATCTAGCTTGATGATGTTTGACTAATAAAGCATCCAAGAATTATTTTATTATTTCATCCTGAGATGGATCAAGATCCATACCTTTTAATTGGTCAACATTAAAATTAGATAAATTCTCAAAGAGATAGGTGTTAGCATGACTTTCATTATCTGAAAGGGATGATTCTTCTAATGTGGATTCTAATTCATACACAGATGTTGGATATGATCTTGACCATTTTGATGTTGACTCTAATAAATATTTTTATGAGGTGATGTTGCTAATAGATGATTTTTGATAGTATCCATAGAGAGGGCATTTTGGATAACATCATTGTCCACAAGTACCTTCTTCACCTTGGGTTTGTGAATGGATGCTTAATAGATTTGTAAAAATGGGGGATTTGATGTGAATAGGATATAGGGACGGTTTGATCTGAGATGGTTGTGATCTGGAAAGGATTTGGGTCATAACTTCAGTTGAGGAGCTAAGAATCTTGATCATACTTGAGAATCAATTCTTGGCATAACCCTTTTTGCACACTCCTAGGTGTATATGCACTGGATTCACCCTCAATTTCAATGTTGCCATTATATATTAAGTTTTAGACATAGTCTCTAAAAGGGTGACATCTATTAATAAAATGCCCAAGGACTTTATGGTATTGAAAAAATTGTTATGCTCGATACCATGAGGGTGTATGTTTGGATAAATCTATAGGTCTTATTTTTAGGTAGACAATCATGCCTATGGCCTCTAGTTTCCAAAATAGGGCTTTTGCAAATATCAGGAGATGGGTATATTACTTGTATGTAGTGTTGGATTTAGGCATGGAATAATGTAATGGTGATGTCATGATGTTTGGGGATGATGGTGTGTGAGATCATTAAGGAGATGAACTAGAATTAGATGATATTGACAATCTAATATTCCCTTTGTTAACAAGATGAGGGACTTGTGATGGACTATGACTAGTAAATGGAGGTTTCAGTTATGGATGAGTATGAACTAGAGGTAAGGTTAGTTGAATGGTTTTAAATCCTTCAAGAAGTTGAGCACCCATCTCAAGGAGCCACAAGATGATTGCATCCTTTTTGGCAAAAATATATTTATTAAATAAGGCAATCTCACTATTAGTACACTGACTAGGAAGGTCATGCTAGGACTAGGACTAGGGGATGGGGGATTGGAATGTGATTATTTTTCACAAGAAATGGATGTGGATAAGGGTTGATGAGTCACTTATTTGGTAGGTGACCTTAGGTTTAGGAGTTTAAAATCATTGGGAAGTTGGGCACCCATCTCCAATAGCCATAAAAGGCACCCTTCCTTATTGACAAAGATATATAGGGTGACTTCATCACTTATATGTTGAGGGGTGTTATGACTATGGTTATGATGAATGGATAATGGGGTTGACCAAAGTGGGCTAGCCTATGGGCTAGGTGTAGATGGATATTTGGAAAGGACAAGACACATTACTTTAGGCTTGATGGGATTGAGGTTTGAAGGTAGGTGGGCACCCAAATCTAGGCTTGCAAAAGGATCTCATCCTTATTGGCAAATGCGTATTGTTCCATGAGAATTGAGTCCAAATCTATGCAAATAGATGATAAATGGGTGACATATGAAATTTAGTCAAACAACAAAAGGGGGATGATGTGAAGGTAGAGTAAGGCTTGGGTAAAAAAAGGTGCTTGGATAAATTAAGTTTGAATGATTGAGCTAGTATGATAGCTAACAGGTGAGGACAAGATAAATTAAATGGATTATGATATCAAACTAAAATTAGATTTCAAATTGATAGTATGATATGTGCTAACAAACTACTGACAATGCCTAGTTTTCAAACTATCTAACGATGGGGATTCAACTAGTGCTTGGATTTAAACTAGCAATACGATGCTTAGATGGGTGCTAGTTAAGAATAGGCAAGATGTCAAAATTATAGATGACTGAATTGAAGATGATTGGATGCTAGATTGAAACTGATAAAATGATAGGTTGTTAACAAGGTATTGACTGAGTATGAAAAATTACTAGAATGATAAGATGATATGTACGAATAAAAAAATGACTAGCTCAAGCCTTAGAATGACTTACTCAAGATGGGATCGGATATAAGATTACGTGATGAATGGTAAATGGGAATAAATAGAGGGGTCAAGAATGATGGGATTGAGATCAGGATAAGTATATAAGGGTGGTGATGTAATGATGATTAGGGGTATGGTAAATATGGTTTAGACAAGTGTGTGACCTAAAAATCCAAATAGATGTGTTGTAGGATAAAAAGGCAAGATAGAGTAAGATGAGATCTGTCTAGATGAGGCAAGACTAGATAAGATGAAGGATAAGGATGTACAAGATAGGGTGATAAATTAATAGGAAGATGTCAAGGTAAAACTAGATTAGGATATGTCTGAGGTGGGATGATAAGATATACAAGATTAAATATGTATAAGATATGATTAAAGATAAATTAATTAAGGATATAATAAAATATATGATGATGGATATAGGAGATAAGGATATACAAGTTTTTTAATAATGTGCAAGATGAGGATAATGTTAGAATGTACAAGGTAATATGATTTATACAAGAATATAAAAGATGATATAAAAGACCTAGAGAGTTGTGTATATGTCTGTGTAAAATATTGAATTGGATCATAAACAACACTTATCTATCATAAAACACACCAGGTCAATTAAACCATAGACCTAAGATTAGTAAATTGATATAAGAGTGTAACTCAATGACTACATCATCTAATGTCTTTGTGCATGAGGTTGTAGGCTAGTGACCTATTACAAAATCTCTCAAACCCTCTCAACCTTATTTACACATGACATTCACTTGAGATTTAATACTAACTCTTGCATCAAGTCACCTATTATGGTCGATGGTCTTATTCTAGGTTTGATAAAGTTTTCTAGGGGCATCATTGATATACTCTAGGTACGCAGGACCCAACTCTGTATAGGGTGTTGTCTAATATTTGGGTCAGATAACTAAATATTTCCCTTCACAAAAGACCCATATGATATTTTTCCTTCATATTTATACTCCACCATAACACAAAGTGCGGTTGAATGTGTAGTGATGAACTTCGCATCACCAACCTTAATGACTAGGCAAGTGCGTGGAGATGAATTCCACATACATTTCACCCTATAAAATCAAAATTAAGAGGGTTTATTAGTGGTTTTTTATCTTCTAAGGATTGTCATTGGGACACAGGGGGGAGAACATACACCACTATATCCCTCAAGTAACACTCAAGCAAGCGAAAAGATTTATTAATCAATTAATTAAGTGTGATATATATAAAATATATACAAGATATTTTTTTTAAATGCCAAAAAAAATTATAGGTGTCCTACAAAGAAAGTGATTATTAGTTTCAATTGGAAATATTGAGGGGTAATATGACCTAAAAGATAAGATGTTAGCATGTAAAAATTACCACTAGATTCACCCCTGTAAGAATCCAAATAAACAATTACTTGCATAAGCCTCAATAAAAGAACTGAAAAAAATTATGGGTTTTACACTATAATTATTATGAGTGAAGGGCCATGACAAGGGGGTTTGGAGGTGGCATCTCCTAGTGGGGTCAGTTGGTAGTGACCCTTATGAGATTAATTAGCAGTGCCCCTTACGAGGTTAAGGGGTAATGCCCTTTGTGGGGTCCAGAGGTAACACCCCAATGCCAAATGCAATTTGGGACTTGTGAAACCCTTGGAATGACTTAAAATTCATTGAAAATGATACAAATAATGAATTCAAAAAGGACAACTTTAATTCAAAAATAAATGCAAAATCATAATTGTAGAAGTCAAAATCACTTATACACAGTTAGTGTTATGCAAAATTTCCTTAATAGAGTCAAAACTATGTATAGCAAGTCAAAATTGCAACTAAAAGACTTACAATTTTAGAGATAGTTAATTGACAGTAATTATATGATCAATCAAAATTGCCTATGATTGGTCAAACACACTATTGGAATTCAATATCATCGATATCGAGAGGCAGTTTTGTAACTTTAAGGTATGATAGATTATAAAATGAAATTTTTTAAAATGTTAAAAGAGATTCTATTTTATTAAAATCAATTTTATACTAAATACTAATCAGGAAAATGTATTATAAAATTTCCCTAAATTAAAATTATAGGTTATACCTCAAAATCACCTCTGAAAATCAAGATCACTTATATCGAAAAACAGTTTTACATAGATTAAAATTTACAGAATATACAGAGATTTATTGAGATTGCTTATGAGAATAAAAGACTAAAAATCTATATAAATATAAATATTTATGACTAAAGACCAAAAAACTAAAATGATAGCAATTATTATCTAGCCACTATCAAAATTACTTCTACAAATTTCAAAACTATAGGTGGGAATAAAAAATGCTACTACAGATAAATGATATTGTAAAATGTAGTCAAAAAGGTTATTTTAGGTGTAAAGAGTCTATCTGAGTAGAGTTTATCTTCCCTTTTAGTCGGATTAAAAACAAATTAAAGTAACAAGATTGTCAGGAATTTAAGACACAAGTTTTGGTTAGTGAATTTATGGCTAAATCAAAACCGCTTCTTGCAGAAACAAAACTGTAGATGCAATTCAAAAACGTAGGTGAGAATAAACATTTTTTATTAATATAAGAAACTTATTTTAAAGGTGACCAAAACTTTATTTATCCCTACAAAATAACTAGGCTAGCTCAGAGTATAAAAACCAACAAGAAGTCAAAATGCCTAATGTTTGACCTTAATACAATATTTAGTCAAAATTACATCTATACTAGTAAAACCGTAGCTGAGTTTTAAAACTAAACCATTGAGAGATGATTTTCATTTGGACCATAAAACCACCAAAAGGGATAATAAATAATTTCTAAGTTATTGCAATTATTCAAAATTGTAACTGGGATCTGCAATATCTCTTGTGCAAACCACAATTTATAGTGCAATACCGCAACTCATCTGGATAGTAAATTTTTTAAGATTTCAGAGCCCAATCTTCTTCTAACCTATCTTGGAAGTTGATTTACTATGTATTATGCACACAAGGGTTATTTTAAAGGAGGTATCCCACTGTGGTCACCAATGTATGCTTGTAAAATTTGAGCTATGGATTCAATTTACTATTTAATAACTTTAACCCAAAACTTACAAAAATATCGAAGGGAGAGAATATAAAAGCAATCAAAAATTATAATAAGATTATTACTATCAATTTGATTCTCTTGTCTTCTCTCCAAGATCTTCAAATTTATTCTCCAGTGATTTTTGACTTGCTTGTTGGATTGCTTGATAATGGTGGCTTCAAGATTTCAAATGGACATGGATGGGTTAATGGCTTATTGGATGCAAGGATAGTGTGAATGAAATGGGAGTATGAAGGCTTAAGAGAGATGGTATATGCATGCAAGGCTTTCAATTTATTTTCTAATTACTCTAACCAAGTTCCATGCTTGGCTATTCATAGGGTGATCGATGAGAATTAAAATGAATTTTAAATTCATTAGAACCATCTAGCTTTAGAGGATTCTAAAAAGTTAGAGAAGGCTCTAGATTTGAGAGGCTTCTATATTTTATTAGGGGTTAATAGGTATTAGTTTAGGTATTTAAAGAGGTGACTAAATGGGTGATTAGGGGCTAGGGATGTAGGAAAGGCTAGGGATAGGTTGGCTAGTGGCATAGATAGAATATATTTGAATTTTAAATTAGCAAGTGGGTCAAATGGTTAGTAAACAAGGTGGGATTAGTGATTAAATGGGCTATTAGTGGGATAATCAAGAGATTAATATAGCATGGAGGGTGTAATAATGTTAGCATGATTTAGGAAATATATAATGGGTAATGGGATTTAATTATTTATATTAGAACAATGGTTATGGGATTAATTAAGATAAATAGTAAGATTAATAGAATAGTTAAAGTGAGTAGATTTAGGTGTATACACAATGTATTGATCATCAAGGAGATTGAATAGTAAATCCAAATGATGAGGTTCATCAGGCTCTTCACTATGGGGATTCATTTTGAATACTATAAATCACAACACATCAAAAATTCTAAACACAAAGGCTAAGGAAACAAGGATAACAAGCATCACCTGCATGATGCCCATACAACAATCAGATCTTAAAAATAAATGCAACAATATAAAACTCTTAGAATGTTGAGATCTTACGACAAGCTAGGGTTTTGTTCAATTTTTCTCAAAGGTTAGGTTTACCATAATGTTTTATCTAAAATGGGATTTTACACAAATACCTATAGAAATAAAAATTTGAATGTAATAATTTAATATTAAAATTATGATAATAAATTACAATATTTATAAGAAATTAATGCAAGCATGTACAATAAATACAATCAATAGACTAAGCAATTAAGGATTAAGAGGAAGCATATTTTATTTTTTATTATGTTCTAGATCATCACAACCATTCAATTTCATCTTGGTCATGTAATGGATCCTTGTGTTCTATTTATTTTGGGTTTTGTCTCTCTTTTTGGCTTGGATATTAGCATCGACACTAGTGTCCTAATTTCAATGATTTTATCCCTATATTATAGCCAACTCAAATTCTTCTTGGATCTGCACCTGTACTTGTGTTTCTTACTTTTGTTTGATCTTGTCATGAGTTTGTGTGTGATAATTTTGTGACAATAAAACCCTAACTTATTGTCTCTTACACCTATGTAACTTAATAAAAAGGGATTAACACAAGTCAAGCTAACCTTATCAACCCTATTATTAATAAGTGTTACCTACATACCCATATAATCTAAAGAGGGCCTCAGACTCACATGTAGTTATCCCTCCTAGGTGTATGTGTGTGATGATGATTGTGCGACTATATGTTCTTTCTCCTATTGCAACCATTGGTATAATAAATGTAATTATGAATTGATCTTTTATAATAATTCAGACTTCAATTCTATAAATTCAGCATATAGTGTAATTTAATAGATTTTAAATAAACAATGTATATGTTAATTGAGAGGCTTGATTGATGATCTAATACTATGCCTTAGCCTTGTATATATAGGGAACCTTTTAATTTGAATTAGGACCTAATGGCATGTGAAATCCAACCATAGAATAAATGTTTGGATCCTTAAAACTAGTCATAAAGTGAAAAGTATAAAAATAGGGAAGAGAATTAGGTGGGACACTACTATCATATTTAGAACACTAGCAGGGATGGTAGTTTCTAGAGACTCAAAAAATAGTAAAGATCACAAGACTCAAGGATCCCTATAACTTGATGGCTATAAAATAGAGAAATGATCAGAAAGACATAGAAGATCAACTAAAACAACAGAGAGGGGCATGGATCCAAGGATGTCCATGCAATGTTGCACCACTAAATACTTAACTTTATATCAAAAGGTCTATACATCCAAGACTATGAAAAAATACATTATAATTGAATATTATACCAAATATGGGTATCTACAGGTTTGTGCATGGCTTGTCCAAATACTTATGGTCATGGGAAAGGGAAAGAATCCAAAAAAATGCCTCCCAAAGAAGACATGGATTTCAAAACTTTGGATCATGTGGTTTTTGAGATGGTGCACCAACTTCAGTCATATATGCAAAGCATGGTGAAGAAAGAAGATCTTGATGTGGTAATAGGGAACATCTATGTGGTCAAAGGGGAGATGCATTATGTGAAGTATCGATTGACAGTTATTAGTGGGACATTGAACAATCTTTTAGTTCATTTTAAATAGCCAAATATTCATCCACTGCTTCATTCAAGTTCTCCCAACCATAATACTCAAAACTCAAATACTGGTTCGATGAACATGATGCTAAAAGTGGAAGTGTACAATTTTGATGGTAAGAATCCACTCACTGGGATAAATTAAATGGAAAATTCATTTTATATACATCAAACCCCATGTGCACAAAATGTGGTCAATGAATATTTGTTTATGTAACCTACGTAGTTCATTTGGTATAGTTGTTGTCCACTCAAAATAAAAAGAAAGGTCTTCCCATTATCTAGTCAGTGTTTATTGAGGAGTTTTAGATTCACTATCACAACATCTCAAAAAACCACTTCAGTTAGTTAACAAAGTTATGAAAAATAAGGCCTATCATTATATTCATCAATTTCAAAATCTATCCTCACACATGGATGACATTAACGAGGATAATATGAATGGTTGTTCTTGGGTGGGCCCAAGGATAACATTCAGTTTGATGTTTGCATATTTAATCCAATCTCGATATCTGAATCCATATAATTAGCACGGAAGGTTGAGGAAAGAAATATGTCAAAAATAAGGGCTTTCACTAATGGTCAAGATTTTAATTCCTAATCACAATCATTTCTTCAACCTACAAGATTGACCCCTTAGCAAATTGAAAGGAAGAGGGTAAAAGGGTTATGTTTCAATTGTGATAGAAAGTGGAGAAAAGGACATAAATGTGTTGATAAGAAGATTTTCTACATTGAATGATACAATGAAGATGAAGAAGATGATGAGGCCTTGGGTGAGGAATAGGAAGAGACAAATGAGGAATCTAAATATTCCCACCCTTTTATCTTTTGGCATGCACTTTCGGGTATTAACACTTCTCAAACCCTTAAGGTTATGGGTTTTCTCAAGAAAAAAAAGGTAACGATGTTGATTGACTCATATAGTACACATAAATTCATCAATAGTAATTTGGATACCGATATAAACTATTTCATTTACCTGGCTCTAGAATTTTAGGTCATGATTGCAAATGGTGACACAGTCAATTATTCTAGGAAATTGCATAGTATCAAACTTGTTATGGGAGACTACAAACTAGATTATCCTATGGTAGACATTATTTTTAGAGTCCAATGGCTCACAATCTTGGGCACAATAGAGATGAATTTCTAGGAAATTTCCATGCACTTTCATTCTAAAGGTAAAATCTCCACAATTGGTTAGTTCGTATTAGATGATGAAGATTCTCAAAAAAGGGGATTAAGGATTTGTAGCATGATTTTTTCCATAGAAGTTAAACCAAAAAAGGCATCTACACATCCTAATATACTAATAATTATTGATGACCACCCAGTTATTTTTGGTGCCATACCAAAAGGACTACCACCAAGTCAAAAACATGATTATGTCATTCCCCTACTTTCGGGTAGTCAACCACCCAAAATTAGACCATATAGGTATCCATATGCCCAAAAGAGTGAAATTGAAAATATGATACGTGAGATGTTGGAGATGGGTATTATCAAACATAGCTAAAGTGAATATTCATCTATAGTGGTCATAATACAAGGAAACACAATATGATCAAATTTTCAATTCTACTCTTTATTGTTCCCAAAATCCGTCACTTGTTTTTGGGGACAACATATCGACTATTTTGGCCCTGAAGGCCAAAATGATCTCTTACCTTCTCAAAAATGTTTTGAGTATTCAAATTCTTCAATTATTCAAGTCTTCTCAGCTAAAGAACTTGCAGGTTCAACAGGCAGGCTTTCTCAAAAAGAAGTTTCAACACTTAGGCAATTTCAAGGCTGGTTCAACGCTGAGGTTCAATCAAAGGTCCATCGGCAAGATTCAAAAAAATAGAATGAACCACTTTGAACCGTTGAACCATTGAACCCCACCTCTGCAAGGTTCAAAGGTTTAATGGGTTCAAAGGTTCAAAGACTTCAGTGGACTTAAAGAAAAGAGGGCTTCAAATAATGAAGGTTGAACTGTTGAACCGTTGAACCTTGAACCAAAATGGTTCAACGAGTTCAAAGGTTCAACGAGTTCAATAAGTTTAAAAGACTTAAAGAATAAAAGGATTCAAAGAAAGAGGATGAATTGTTAAACCGTTGAACTTTGAACCGATATGGTTCAAAGAAGTCCAAATATGGTTCAACCGAAGAAGAAAAAGAAAGCAAACGTGGCCCTTCACAAGAGATTGAACTAAAGAGCCGATTGAACTGCTGACCTTTGAACCATTGAACCGATGCACTCCAAGGTTCAAGGTTCATAATGGTTCAAGTGACTAAGTGATCATGATGTCCCCACGGATGTCAAATTCAAGGTAATAAAATATCTATTGATTTTTAAATATGGCACGGACCCTGTGAACAAATTCAGCGACCAGCCAAAAAAGAAGATGAAGGAGCCAGTAGAAAGCGAGAAGATAGCCTGAGATCTCAGATTTCCAAGGAAGGACAAGACGTGGCATGGAAAAAGAGAATAACTATAGGAAATCCAAAAATATCTATAGGAGAGTTATTTCCAGTAGGTGAAATAGTCCACCAAGTGGACATCAGAGAGCGTGAGCATTCAAAGACACGGCCTATTTTTTTGCATTAAGTAAAGATGAATGGATAGTCGTGTAAGCATCATAAAGAAGACTAGACAACCCATGCTTAGGAAAGGATGTTTGATATGATTTAGAATGCCAAAGTTAAGGCCAATGACATGTTCCAACATGGCTCTTTCACAGAAATACATTCAAGACATTGAATGCAGTATGGGCCATTTCCATGAAACAAAGTGCCCAAGTCTTTCTTAGAGCACTATATATTGTAATCTCTCTTATTGTTTTAAGGAGATCTCTCTGTTATAGAAGAAAAACTCTGCCCAAATTGAAAGGCATTTCCTGAGACTTTGAGCTCAGATTGTTAATCATATTTCTTTATTTAAATGAGAAAACAAGTGACCTTTCAGACTTTGTGCTGGAATAGCTTGTGTTATTTAGGAAATTTTTCTTATGTCTGTTTTCTAGAAGCATTCTTGTCCATTTAATTTAACAAGCAGAACTAGTGGAAGTAATCAGGAAGGTGTCCTGAAGCCGACTGTGGAGAGACTTTGTGCTACCACAATTGTCTTTAGCGTGTTTGTTTTTCTATTTTTGTGTAAAGGATTTTGGGATGACTTTGTGCTCCCATTGTCCTTCGTATATTTCACTCTTTGGTAGTTGAGGTGGAGACTTTGTGCTACACTTCATTCTGCTATGTTATTATGCCCTATTTCAATGAGGGAAGCAATGAAAGACTTTGTGCTTTTGTGGGTTTCTCATGGTTACAATTACTACTAGGAAAGAATATGGTTGTTGACTGAATATTAATTCTAAAAGAAGAGAAGTACCTTTAGTAATTACCCAAGATTTCTTCTTTGTCTATGAACATCATCTCTGAAAAAAGAGAGATGGATGGTGTTGTCCTACCCCTGAGTGTTATTTTCAGCTTATATATATATATATATATATATATATATATATATATATTATATAGTATTTCATAGTTATAGGGAACCTCCCCTTGATGAGAGGAGAGATTTGTCCCATTTTGATGTGGTAAACCTACACTTTTTGGCTGATCAATCTCCCTATGCTATGGTTGAAACACCTATTTTGCCCTTAGTTAGCTGGTGACAAAATATTCACCCAACAGTTTTTGGCGATTCCGTTGGGAACACAACAATTTTACACAATTTGAAGCCTCAAGCTTCAGATTAAAGGATCACATGTGTCTTATCCATTATCATTATAGCCTTATCCATTTCCATTATATACTCTGAGCTATGAAACCAGAGACACTGGAGATATAACATTTCATTTCAAAAGTCAATTCTCGGGTAGCTCCATGCCAACTGGAAAGAATGCACAATTCGAAGCCTCAAGCTTCAAGCTAAAGCAGTGCCAGTTCTTTTCCATTTTAACTTTATAATCTGGTAGCTCCATGGTATATAAGAAGCCAGAGATCTAAAGGTATTGTTGACCCTATATTCAAGTTGGTACAACAAAGTAATTTTGATATCTTTGCTTTACCATCTCACATCCAACAAACTAGGAGTCTTCCTCCTACCAACATCAGGTCACCAATACAAGGCAAAGCTTCTTTTTCCTCTGCTAGCAGAAGTTTTTCTACACATACTCCACCCAAATTTGTTATCCCCCATTCACAAGTCATACAATGGCAGCTCAAGGCCCCTAGGGTAACTCTTTTGGTCTACTCAATCTAACTCCACCTCTACATGAGCTACCTCACAGTTTCAGGAAGAATTTCCCCAAATTCTATGGTGATAAGAGAGTTCATCTTGATGAACATATTACAGCCTTCAGCATAGCCTGTGGCATGGTAGGTCTGGAGTATGAGGACGTAGCATTCAGGCTGTTTGTAGAAACATTACAAGGCACTGTTGCAGACTAGTTCTATCATCTACAGGCCCAGACTGTGATTGACTGGAATACCCTCAAAGCCAAATTTGAAGCCAGGTTCAAGCCTATAAAAGATGTGCATGCCCTAATGGCCCAGCTCACATAAATGAAGAAAGAACCTCATGAACCTATGAGGGACTTCATTGCCAAATTAGACAAGTTGAGGAATAGGATTCGTATAATTGCTCAACTGATAGCTGAGAATCTCAAATGTTTCCTCATCAACTCTCAGCTTCCTGAAGTGAGTTTCTTATTGAGACGAGCTGGCCACATAGACCTTGTTTCAGCTCAAGATTTGGCCATTGAGGTGGAATATGATTTTATCTTGGCATAAAAGATAAGAATAAATCCTAACAGAGGCAAATCTCATTCTTCTTCTGAATATTCATTTATAGGCACCACTGATCCCACGGTGTAAAAGCTAGCAAATGAGTTGCTAGGTCTCAAAAAACAAATGGTGCAAGGGATGTCTGCTCCTCTTTCATACTGAGATATACCAGGGAGGACATTCCCTAATCAGTCATATCAAGGCAATGTTGCCAGGAACCAAGGGCAACCAAATTACCTTCCTCCCCCACAGGGGAAGCTTGCCATTGAAGAAGCTCTAGCTAACTCAACGGTTGGTTATCGTGAAGTTGAACATGATTTCTCTTTCCAACCTAAGTTTGATCAAGAAAATGATGTTGATCTCTTTGCAAAAGACCAAGAAGAATCAGCTGGTGACTCCAACATCAGTTTCCTAAATTACTAGGATGAACCCAAAAGTAAAGGTAAAGTATTTGATGGATCATACGCAGTGTTTACCAAGTCATAGAACCAGTCAGCTCAACAAGCTAATAAAAAAAAATAGGGGAAGAATCTCGACCAGCACTTTTGATTACTAAACAGGGGACTACTCTTCCTTTTCAATCAAAGGACTCGGTGAGCAGCAAAAAATTAAGTACCTCAAATATTCCTTCACCTCCTGCTTCAAATTCTCAGACCAGTACCACCCCTCCTAAAAACCAGAAGGATGAACTGCATTCCTGTGTTCCTAATTCATTTCAAACATTTGATATAATCAACCATGTCAAGAAAACCAAAATTCAAATGTCTGAATTTGAATTCTTGCAATCTAACCCTGAGCAGTTGGATAAGTTGGTTCAATGTGTAAAGAATAAAACCATCCCTGCAAGACCAAATGTTCCAAAGGTGACTCCCACATCCACCTGGAATAACTTTGTCATTACTCCTCTTGCTACTCCCAGGAAGACAAAACTATTTTATGTCTCCCTATTGATAAATGATCATCAGCTGAATAATTACATCATCGACTCAGGTGCATCTAACAATGTCATGCCTGCCAAAGTGGCAGAATCTCTTGGTCTCACACTGACCAAGACATTTGGGAGATGTTTCTCCATGGAAAACAAACAAGTCCCTTTGCTGGGACAAATCAAAGATTCTCAGTTTGCATTTGTGACCTTTCTAGGAAAAAGAATTAAGATGACAATCCTGGTGGCTGACGTCCCAGCCTCCTACGACATCTTTCTTGGTCAAAAATTTTGCAAGGATGTTGGTGGAAAAATAAGTATGGACCTGTCTGAGGTAAGGATCCCTGTCAAAGGTGTCATGCAGAGGCTACTCCTTGAAAAGGAGTCGAAGTACATTGTCACCCAAACGAAAGCCCCTGAATCTCAAATTCTATTTGAGTCTTCAGGGGTGGGTAATTACTTCTTGACCACAGAGGATGTTCATGTTTCAGCAAATGAAAGCCCTATAGGTGGCGATCCAAGAATTGATTCAGATGAGATAGTAGAAGAATTAATAAAGCACAACATAGGTGCAGAAGGACCCTCCCCTCCAAACAAAGGAAAAGCTAAGAAAGGAGCACTTTCTGGTGGCATATGGATTTTGGAATTTGATGGCAGCTACTCTTCTATCGGTTATGGAGCTGGGATTGTTTTAATATCTCTACAAGGAGATATTTTTCTTTATGCTTACAAGTTGTAGTTTAGCAACACCAACAACACTGTTGAATATGAATCTCTATTACTCGATATAAAGGCTGCTCAAGATAAAGGTGTTAAGCTCCTTCATGCCAAAGGAGATGTTGAGCTGGTGGTTTGTCAGGTGAGGAACCTGTATCAAACCAAGAATGAAAGATTGCGACATTATCGCAATCTAGTATGGAATTGTATTGAAAGTTTTGATGCTTTCAATATATCTATAGTGCCCAGAGAGCTTCATAGTCATACAAATTCATTGGCTATCTCTACGACCCTCTTGGTTCCTCATAAAGACTTTGAAGAGTAGTACACTATCGAGCTAGTCTTTTGACCAAGTGTGCCTAACAATGCCAATCATTGGCAGGTGTTTGATGCTGACAATCAAATCATGTGTTGAACTAAACCAGAAGAATAATGAATTATGGTAATGGACCATACTGCTACACGTCAAAATTAGGAAAAGAAACTCTTATGCAAGAGAACAAGGATTCATGATTTTCAGACTAGAAATCAAGTCTTTTTTTGGGGCAAGAGGAGAGAACCAAAAGGAATGCACAGAAAATTTGATTCTTGGTGGAGAGGCCCATTCACCAATCATCACTTTTTGAGAGAAAATGGTTTCTTGCTGATATATCAAGATAGAATGCCATTTTCACTACCTCACAATGGGCAACATCTGAAGCACTTCAATCCTTGAAGTATCCGATGACATCAGTTGTACATATTTGTATAGTCTTTTGTTTTATTTGGTTCATTTTGTTTTGTTTTTGTACCTTTATTTTTGGGTAGCATGACTCTGTAGCCCAATGGCATACATGAAGGCACTGAGATTCTGGATTCTACTCCCTTCAATTATTTTTGCAATCGATGGAAGTTCCCTAACTAGAGCTAGCTGTTGTTCCCAAAATCTATCACTTGTTTTTGGGGACAACATATCGACTATTTTGGTCTTGAAGGCCAAAATGATCTCTTCCCTTCTCAAAAATGTTTTGAGTATTCAAATTCTTCAATTATTCAAGTCTTCTCAGCTAAATAACTCACAGGTTCCACAGGCAGGCTTTCTCAGAAAGAAGTTCCAACACTTAGGTAATTTCAACGTTGGTTCAACGCCGAGGTTCAATCAAAGGTCCATCGGTAGGCTTCAAACAAATAGAATGAACCACTTTGAACCATTGAACCACTAAACCCTGCCTCTGCAAGGTTCAATGGGTTCAAAGTTCAAAGACTTCAACGGACTTAAAGAAAAGAAGGCTTCAAAGAATGAAGGTTAAACTGTTGAATCGTTGAACCTTGAACCAAAATGGTTCAACGAGTTCAAAGGTTCAACAAGTTTAATAAGTTCAAAAGACTTAGAGAATAAAAATATTCAAAGAAAGAGGATGAATTGTTGAACTTTGAACCGATATGGTTCAAAGGTTCAAAGAAGTCCAAAGATGGTTCAACCGAAGAAGGAAAAGAAAGTGAGCGTAACCCTTCACAAGAGATTGAATCGACGAGCTGATTTAACCACCGACCATTGAACCACTTTGAACCATTGAACCGATGCACTCCAAGGTTCAATGTTCATAATGGTTCAAGCGACTAAGTGATCATGACTTCCCCATATACGTCAAATTCAAGGTAATGAAATATCCACTGATTTTCAAATATGGTGCAGACCCTGTGAACAAATTTAGTGACCGACCAAAGAAGAAGCTGAAGGAGCTAGTAGAAAGCAAGAAGATAGCTCGAGATCTCAGATCACCAAGGAAGGACAAGACATGGTGTGGAAAAAGAGAACAACTACAGGAAATCCAGAAATATCTGCAAGAGAGTTATTTCCAATAGGTGAAATAGTCCTCCAGGTGGACATCAGAGAGCGCGAGCATTCAAAGACACAGCCTATTTTTTTGCATTAAGTAAAGATGAATGGACAGCTATGTAAGCATCATAAAGAATACCAGACAACCCATGCTTAGGAAAAGATGTTTGATATGATTTAGAATGTCAAAGTTAAGGCTGATGACCTGTTCTAGCTTGGCTCTTTCATGGAAATACATTCAAGGCATTGAATGTAGCATGGGCCATTTTCATGAAACAAAGCGCCCAAGTCTTTCTTGGAGCGCTATATATTGTAATCTCTCTTATTTTTTTAAGGAGATCTCTCTGTTATAGAAGAAAAACTCTGCCCAAATTGAAAGGCATTTCCTGAGACTTTGAGCTCAGATTGTTAATCACATTTCTTTATTTGAATGAGAAAACAAGTGACCTTTCAAAATTTGTGCTAGAATAGCTTGTGTTATTTAGGAGATTGTTCTAATGTCTATTTCCTAGAATCATTCTTATCTATTTAATTTAACAAGTAGAACTAGTGGAAGTAATCAGGAAGGTGTCCTGAAGTCGACTGTGGAGAGACTTTGTGCTGCCACAATTGTCTTTAGCATGTGTGTAAAGGCTTTTGAGATGACTTTGTGCCCCCATTGTCCATATATTTCACTCTTTGACAGTTGAGGTGGAGACTTTGTGCTACACTTTATTCTACTGTGTTACTACGCCTATTTCAGTGAGGGAAGCAATGAAAGACTTTGTGCTTTCATGGGTTTCTCATGGTTACAATTACTACCAGGAAGGAATCTGGTTGTTGACTGAATATTAATTCTGAAAGAAGAGAATTACCTTCAGCAATTACCCAAGATTTCTCCTTTGTTTGTGAATATTATCTCTAAAAAAAGAGAGATGGATGGTGTTGTCCTACCCCTGAGTGTTATTTTCAGCTTATATATATAGTATATAGTATTTCATAGGTATAGGGAACCTCCCCTTGATGAGAGGAGAGATTTGTCCCATTTTTATGTGGTAAACCTACACTTTTTGGCCGATCAATCTCCCTATGTTGTGGTTGAAACACCTATTTCGCCCTCAGTTAGCTAGTGATAAAATATTCACCCAACACTCTTATTATTTCACATTGATTGATGCCTCATTGGATTCATCCCTCTTAGATAATGCATCTGCTACAACATTTTATTTTCATTTCTTATAGATCATTTAAAAGTCATTTCCCAACATTTTTTTGACCCATTTTGTTGTTCTTCTAATGATAATCATTGTTATAAAAAAATATTTTAAAATTTCATCATCAATCTTTACTTTAAAGTGTCAACCCATCAAATAAGGTCTCATTTGTTTGACTACTTGAAGAATAACTAGCATCTCTTTATCATATATTAGCTTTAGCCTATTTTGACCCTTGAGTTGACAACTCTCAAATGCAATGGGTCTTCCTTCCTACATGAATACTACCCCCAAGCCATAACTGGATGCATCACATTCCATAATAAAAGTTTTGGAAAAATTAAGGGTAGCCAAAACTAGAGTAGTACACATAACATCCTTCGACTTCTTAAAGGCCTTGGTAGTTGTTTCATTCCAATTGAAATATACTTTCTTCAACAAGGTTGTGAGTGGTGCTACAAAGTCGCCATAATTTTTCAAAAATATGTGATAGTAACTTGTTAGCCCCAAAAAGCCTATGATATTCTTGAAGGTTTTTGGAATGTGTTATTCCATCATAGCTTTGATCTTCTAAGTGCCTAATTTGACTCCTGTATGTGAAACAAAATAACCCAAGTGATCCAACAATATAAAAAAATTGACTCAAAGGGGATATATAGAATTTTTTGGTTGAAGGCATGGTGTGTCAATAAAACAAGGGTGAAACAATTAAGACACTTGGTCTTTTGCAACCTTAATACATTCCTATATAGAGGTGGGATGAGGTCTCCATGGACTTCATTATAGGGTTACCGAGGTCTCAAGGGTAAAATGTCATCATGATAATTATGGATAGACTCACAATATATGCTCATTTTTTCTCTTTGTTGTAGCCATTTGTAGTTAGTACAATGGTAGTTGTTTTTCTGGATACAATTCAAAAGTTGCATGTTGCTCCCAAGATCATTATAAGTGATCTTGATCTCATATTTACCAGTAAAATTTAAACTCATTTATTCTCATGTTTGGGTCATTCATCTCATAACTTGTCATATCATTTGCAATCTGATGGGAAAATAAAGGTGGTCAACAAATGTCTATAAGTGTATCTTTGTTGTTTAGCATCAAATAAACAATAGGGGTGTGTTTATTGGCTACCACTAACATAATGGTGGTATAACACTTCCATTCTTCTTCCAAAACATCTTCATTTGTGTCACTTTATTATTATCATTCCACGTCTATCACTTGATCCTTGTAGGTGTATCCCAAGGTTCAAGTTGTTGAAGATCACATTCAACATCAATAAGAGGTACTATCTAGTCTAAGAGAGCATTTGGCAATGACATATAATATAATTAAGTATCAAGTTGATTAGCACTATAGTGAAAGGAATTTTTTCATGGGTGATTGGGTCTTTGTGCGCTTGTAGCCATATAAGTAGATGTCTCCGAAGTAGTAGAAAAAGGATAACAAACTTTTTCCTAAGTATTACAGCCCTTATAAGATCTTGAAGAAAATTTGTATTGTTGCATACAAGTCGGAACTACCCCAATCCACTCAGATACATCTCATATTTCATGTATCTTCCCTGAAAAATGTAATTGGATAAATATTTTCTACCCAGAATGAGTTACCAAAATTATGTGAAGAACCTAGAGTCATTCTAGAACCTAAGGAGATCTTTCACACATGCATAAAAATAATGAGAACAAGAGAGATTAAGAAGTATTTGATCAAGTGTAAGAATTTAAACCATGAAGATGTAATGTGGGAGGATGAAGTTTTTCTATGATAGCATCCAAACTTGTTCAACATTGAGGGCAACATTGTTTTGAAGAGGAGGGGCATGTGATGCCCCTAACCTATAGCATGTCTAGGGATATGTGTGGTCGACTTATAGCTTACACATCCTCTCATATTATCTTGTTACATTTCTCTATGTTCTTATATTGTTAGTAGGGTCAGCCTATGAAATAACCATGGCCCAAATAGAGTATATTTAGAAGATATTGGTTAGTCTTTGAGGATCATATTATGAATCCTACCCTTATTGCGTTGTTGTGGAGGTTGCCCCCTTGAAATGGCTCAGTGATTTTTATCAAGTATTCTTCTCTTTCATCGAGTTATTGTTGTGGATTTGCTGATTTTGCTCATAGTTCTATGATACATTATTCCATTGAAGTGAATCCTCTAATTTATTTCATTGCAAGTGGTATATAAGAGCTCTCATCAATGTTTTGAGGAACCTTATGGTCACTTTGTCAGTTCTTTGAGGTGTGAAGATATTTGATGGCATGGTTAGATTTTTTGCACATATTCCAGAGACTAGATTACTTAGCTCCAACTCCTTGACAAGGTTGCCAAAGTAAACTAACCTTACACTTGTTGTTTTTCCTTTTGCATCCATTATTGGAGAATTGGATCGAATATAAAAATAAGGTAAATCAATCTTTATGCCTGTCAACTCTACATGAAAATTGCACAACCCTACTTAGTATTTGACAACATACTTGTACAGAAAACTATAAAACCTAAAACAAAGAATATTATAGATTTGGTCCCTGCATGAGTACACATTCGGTGGGTCATCGATTCTGCCTAATACAAATCTAGTGTTACGTTGAATCTATCCTTTCAATTTTTGACTAGCAAATTTGGAAGACAACTTTCCAATTGCCTCTAGAACTCTGTTTCAACCACATAAAATCAAGAGTAACTATGTGTGTTAGATTTCAACCTCCTTTGTATTTTCATCACTTGTACATGCCTTAGTCATTTTTTAATATTTGTCCCTATTTTGGATTTATTAGGATAGATCTGAGTACTATAGTTTACTTTTAATTCATAGATATCCATTATTCCCTATCTTTAATCATTTATGTGTATGTTATTTAACCCTAAACCACAAATAATGCAAACATTTTGATGAACCCCATCATTCTTCAATCACTTGCACCTTACCATTTTGAGGTTCATGATTATTTATTTGAGTTAGTGCAGTTGAGGTTCAACAATGCTCAACAGTTTTATCACTACTCTACATTCATGAGGGTTGGGACATTTATCTTCCCAACTGAAGGGCTTGCATAGTTACACAAATTTGGGGCACAGTCACCCTAACTCTCCATGTGCTTCAATAAGAAAGTACAATTCTCCAATGCTTCAACAAAGAAGCATCATCTCCAACAAATTATAGGGCAACACGGTTTACTCACATATAAGTGTAATCCTTCTTTTCTCTTAAATTTTTTTCAAATTTTAATTTCAGATTTCACATATGGTCATTAACTACTACATTTTCATTGTAAGTTTGCTTGGAGCAAAGTTGTAATTTTGGAGCCATCTCCTGAAGACAATGTTGTACACACTCAAGTATATTATTTTTACTCTAATATTTATATTAAATTTCAATACTAGAATAAAATGGGGCATTTGTAGCTACTAAAATATTGTATTAGGCACTTGATAAAGTCACTTTTGACCTACCTTCACCATACATGATTTTTGCACACATATATCCCTTTTATTCACCATTCTCTCACATCTGCTTACTTACTATGAATCTAATCCTCTCGTTTTGCTATCAATAACCTATATGAACCTCTTAGTTTGTGACAAACCAACTGAATATCTTAATCAAACAATGTCAAATCATCATATCCACATTAATGTCTTTGAGACACTAACATCAAGTTCAAATAGTTTCATTGACAAAACTAACCTGAGGGTGACATTAGTGAGCCTCACAGATCAATGGTTACTTTTTAAAATTAGATCATTCTTTTGGGTTGGCTCATTTTCCTAGTGTGTTAGTGATGTGATAAATTACTCAAACAAAATCATATAAATACAAATCAAACTTAGACTTAGGACTCACTTGACACTTATCTATCAAGTATTTATATACTATTACACATTGAGAAAATATACCAGTCACTAGGAGCAACCATCAGCGAAGTCTAAAGCACACCAAACCAAGTCAAGAGAAATTATTAACAAGTATCAAAAGCTAGATTTTAGGTGAATTTATATATCAAATAAGCACAATTACCCATTCATATTAAAGGGAAGAACTATGTGTCGCTTGACTTTCCTCTTCAGAGTCTTGGATATGTAGGCAATGGTCAAACATCAATGGGGGTGATTGGGTTCAGCTCAGTGCATTACACTTCTCATTTTTTTGTAGGTTTCCATCCTCACATGTGGGCGTAGAGTTTCAAAGATAAAAATTGATCTCTGAAGTTACACACACATTCAAGAATCAAGATCACACACAAAGAGGTATTATAAGTACACACAGTTGAGTGTACAATCACAGATCCAAATCAGTGCAAGACAATAATGTCAACCTTAATCACTAGCATCATCTTTTTACCCCAGCCTAAGATTAGTGACTTTACATGCACAAACAATTAGTTCGGGATCCAAGTGATTCACATGCTTGCTTTCAACCCTTATCCATTGTCAAAATCCAATCACATTCAATCAGAAAATCAAAAAAGCTAAGTATCTTAATCTTTTTTGTATTTTCCATATTTAGCACATGTCACTTGCTAAATCTATTTTAATAGTTTACATTCATATATATGATTAACTACCATACTTTACAATTTGAATTGTATTCCAAATTTATTTTAATTAAGGTTTGCATAATCAAAATAGGGTAAAACAATTACATATACAATTGAGTCTAGCAAGCCACATTCAGGGAGAGGAATTCATATTCCATTGTTTGTTCAACTTACCCAACGTTGAAGATAATGGACTCATGTTTTGGTAAAAATACCTATAGAGTAGTTCTTGAAAGCGGTATCACAATTCCACCACTAGTCTTTCCATTTAGCAATTGGAGATTATAGACCCAATTTGTGAAGCATGACATCTAGCAGAAGTTCTTGAATATGTAGGATGGAAGGTGACTCAAATGTTAAAAGCTTGAACTTCCTTTATAAGGTAGTCCATGGAATCCAATCTTTAGAGGTGACAAGATCTTTAACATTGGATGTGCCTTTTTTTTAAAATTCGCTGGCTTGGATACTTTGTGTGTTAGTAAGAGATACGTTGATATTAGTTATGATAAGAGACCACCATAGATTATGGTAATTGAAAGAAAGACTAATTTGGAACCCATCATAAATACACTTGAAGTAGGGCTTGACAAATTTGAAGGCTTTTTCCAAATGCTTTTGGCCACAAAGGATCCCTTAATTTTGACTAGGGGAGGAAGTAATGAGCAAAGTGTAGAACCCTATAGTCTTCCAACAACTATTGCCATGGGGAGACCCAGTAAAGATTCGATATCTCAAAATAATTAGCCAAGTCTCACACCATTCAATAGCTCGCACCACCCATTTAGTGCATAAAACAATGTTTTTCCTATAGATATTAATAATGTTTGTGTCACCCTTGTCTTGAGGGAGTCGACAAATCTCCGAGGCCACTCTCTTAAAACCTCAAGTCTGCTTAGCATTGGTTCAAAGAAAATCTCTAAATAGTGTAGCTAACTTCTCATAAGAGACTTTAGAATGAGCCCAACAATAAGAGTAGTAGACATGAGTGGAAGCAAAAAAGTTAATGTAAACTTGAAACTTTCCTCCTAAAAATAAATGCTAAAAATACATATTTAATATAAACAATTTTGGGATATTATACAATTTAAACTAATGAAACACTTCTTATCCTATTATAAAAACCAAATTTCGAAAGTTGAAACTTTTAGGGCACTAATTTAAAAAATACTTAATTTTGATCCTTTTGTGGGCTTTTTAAAAATAAAATGCCCATTTAAATCATACAAAATCATTTTATGTTTTATTACTTGTGTCAATGTTTTAATATAAAAATTATATTATGAAAAAAATATTTTAGAATTTTTAATTATTTTTTAAAATTATTGTAAAAAAGTTTAAAGGGTTGTAATGTAACGATTAAAAACTATATTGATATAATAGTTAAAATGTGCATTCATAAAAGAAAGTAAATCAAGTCATAATCTTTCTTTTCTCCTTAAAGGATATTTCGGAGAAGGCCATTATCATGGAGTCGATGGTTATGACTCAATCCCAAACAACTTGATAATAGGCTCCAAGTTCCCACAACTCTTCCCTAGCCCTCGAGGTTGTATTATTATTTATTTTGTTATTCATTGAGATGTTTTAATATAAAAAATTTATACTAAAAATTAACTATATCAAAAAAATTAACTATTTTTAAAACCCGCTAAAAAATTAAAGGGTTGTAGTTTTAATTGTTTTAATATAACATTCAAGATACCCATGCCTATATCTTCCATTTAACAAATCAAACAATGTATAATTGTATCCCATTTTTTGTATGACTAGCATTATATTATATATATAATTAATAGAAAGTGCTTTCCAATAAAGGCTTCAAAAATGGCAGGGACTAGTTTGAATTCAAACATATTTGTAATATTTGTAATTTTCTAATGTAAGTAAAAGCTGTAATTATGCATGAAGATTGGCTCAATATACCATAATCCACTGAGCGTTGTTTACACACCACCTATATTTGAAATATTATTATTATGATAATTTGACAAGTCTGTCTAAAAACTACAGTTTTACCTCTATATAACCAGGAAAACAAATGGTTTGTCAAAATGAATGGTTCAATGGTAAAGGGATTCGAACCCAAACATGTGCATCACATATGGAAATAAGAAATGCACATCTAAAGTAAATCCTGACAGAAAGCCTTGGCAGCTAAGTCAAAGGAGGTACTATTACTGACAGTTACCAAAACTACAAAGAGGTCAAGCATCTAAGTGTGCCTTGATAACCTCCATATTCAATACTTCTAAAGTAAATGTGTCAATACACTCATGTCTATTATAATAACTGCAATCAGGGAAAGATTTAGTTGGGGAGATGGAATCTATTTAGCTTGCTAGATGCCCCTCAAACATAGATTTTGTCGATGTCAACAAACACATCTACCGAAGATGGACAGCAAAATGCATCCAATGATTATTCTGAGTCATTCTCGTACCATAAATCTAATGATATAAGAAATAAGCCCCTCGCCACTTGCCGCCATGGAATCGAAACATTAGATACAAAATGTTTCTCAAGATTATCGGTTCTCAAGTGACTCAAAGGATGAGAGATCAATTTAGAGGCATTCACTGAAGACATTGCACCATAGGAAATAATTAAGATGTGCAAATGAGAACATCCGAGGACAATATTGGGACTTGGGTAAACAGTTTACCTACTACAGGGAAATGAGATTTTTATTTCTCAAAATATATTATCAAAAGCATTAGAGGAACTTGGCAGCAATCAGATAAAGAGAAAAAAATAGATCAAAAGCTTTCTATTTCATCTGGAAATTGTCTGAATCTCTACATTGAAGATAGGATAAAGCCCTTGAATTTATGGTGTCGGGTCTAAACCCAGTTTTGACTAGATTCATAGAAAATAGGCAAAATTCACAGTAGTCCTCCTAATAAAAATTGCATGGCAGTGATTCATGCCAAGGTCACCCAGATATGGTTTGCTTTGCAGTAGTCCTTCCTAATAAAACATTGCATGGCAGTAGTTCACTCATAGCCATTTAAGGAATGTCTATGTCACGACTATATCTCTCAATAATATTCCGGTCAAAAACAATAGAGAAGTTAATATTGCAATAGAATTTGCATTCTTTGATTATGTTTATTTCTAAGCTCCTGCCCTGACTTTTGTAAGAAAAGCTTAGTTTAGATGAGCACGGAACTACTTCCTGGGCAGCTACTTAGGTCAAACCACCTTTCAGGGACCCTATGATACAAGATTTTAAGGATGAACCCACTATGTTGGTCAGGATTTCTCAGTTTTACACTCGGTATCTCCCACGGCAATCCAGCTCCATTTCATAACTCAACCTCAGTTAACATAGTGCTGGGGATCGGTTTCCCTCGTGCTTGTTTACAGAATAGCCCAATTGATATGTGAATTTTTTGGCCCGTCTCTTCACTCTTAAATTTAAATTTAATTCAAACTGTTTACTTTCTGCTCATAAGTTTTTAAAAAAAATTAGGTCATCAGATTGCAGTCATTTTTGACTGTTTAAGGCTAGTCGTTATTGAACAATTTTGTTTTATTGGGGTCATTTAAACATGTTCTTGCACAGACTTTCTTAACCTTTACTTTAAATGTTAATTAACATTGTCTAATATTCATAAGACACATCTTGTTTTTAAAAACCTTTCTCTATTAGACCATCTGTATCCCTATGTTGTTTTTGGTAATCTTTTGGCTTTGGATGTTTTAATTTATATGTTCTAATCAATCGAGATTCGGTTTTATAGGATATGAGCCCCACAACCATGATTATTGGTACACATAGATTCATGACCCACAATTCACTCCAATAAATACATCAAATAACCTTAAACTACCAAAAACAAGTTATGGAACCAAAAAAAGTAATAAATAGAGCATGAAAATGGAGGGAATGATTTTTATTGGCCAAAAAACTAAGCCCCTTAAAACAATATAGGGAACTAAATTATAAACTCATGCGTCCATCATACAAATCGAATTGTGGAAAACAAAACTATACCATCGAAGGATTGAATCAAGTGGTGATTCCTACAGATAACACAACAACAAAAACAAAATCATAAATTGCTTTAAAATATAAACCTCTGACATTCCTATTAGACATTAAATTCAAACATTAATGTCACTGGAGGAGGAAACTCAATACAATAATGAACTTCAATAATTATATAGCTACTTGCTATCAAACTACAGATCTTCTTAAACCATTGCCAAACAAACAATGTTGACAGTTCAATTTTATGTATAAAAAATATCTCCGCCTCGTAAATAAACTTTCTTAAAAACCCTCCAGACTTTAAGAACCTCTAAAACACATCTTAAAAAAGTTTTGAACTACCCAACATTCATCGTCTATTAAAAACGATGCACATACCGAAAGAAACACCCAATTACACAACATTCAACAATATGACATTATACAATTCACATTTGATTATAAAGAAAGATAAACAACATATATACTCACCAATGTATTAAATAAAATATTACTAATTACAAATCATTGAAATGTCGGTTGGTACTCCAATTTATATTAGAAAATTTCAGAAAGCTTAAATCTAATCCAAAAATTATATATTTAATAATAAAAGTCACCGTCTTCAAACTGAGAAAGATCTGATGAACAAATGACATACTTTCTATTATCAAAATAGCTCAGATGACCTAAAAAAAACAGCTCATAATAAAATTTACAAAGTATTCTGCATTCGCATTGGCCACATTTGGCCTCCCCTTTTTAAAATTTTATAGATAAGACTCAAGTAAACTATACCTGTATGTACCACGAAAAACATAGCCCTGTTAAGTTATAATGTGTGTTTCCATGCGAAACCCTCTACACAACCAAAAGGTCTCTTTCATGCAATAAGCTTTTCGCACTCTTTAAGGTCGCCACTTTGAGCACCCAATACTCTTTCTGAAGCTGGATTGGATTTTATAGCTCGCTGGGCTGCTTCAAAAATTGTTCTCCTAACCTGTCCATCTTCTTCCACCTTTGACATGGCTTCCTTTAGCAACCTCAGATCTGTTGCTCCTGCAAAGGTGAGTTTTCCAACTATAACCCCAAGATGCCTCGGTGCTAGTGGTATGTCAATGGTTATATCATTGCATTCCTCAGCAACAAGAATTATACCTTCCTTTATATCTCTGTCTGGAAGTGTCTTTTCAGAAAACAGGTGCTCTAAAAGTGATATAACTAATTCCACATGACGTTCAGTCTTTTCCATTGCCAACAAAACAGCTTGGCGAACAAATTCATGATAATAACTGGGACACTTTAACTCCTCAAAACAGAGCTTTGCTTCCGCTTTATCCTGAATACTGAAATACTCCTCCAACAATGATTTAGACTTCTTGTCTAAATCATTTGGTGGTTTTCCTGCTGGCACATGCCTTTCAGTAACAGGCAGCGGTGCTGAAAACTTAACTCTTTCTGCTTCAACTTTGGAAATGCCTGGAGGATTGTATGATCTAGGTCCTCCAAACGAACCTTGAATAACAGGCTCAGGTGCCACTATATTGGGCACCGAGGACGGGCCAGCAACTGAGTTCTGCAGTAATGCACCTGATTTACCAGAAAGAAACCCTCCCATACCCTGTGGCAACAGTTTAGTATTACCTATCGAAGGCTTTATAACTGGTGCTTGCGAACGCCCTTGACCAGGATTTCCAGCAGGGGATGACATTGGAGAGTCATTTTTGCTTCCAATACGACCGCGAGCAAACACTTCCCATCCATCAGAGTCTGTTCCAGGCATACCTGGCATCTTCCGAGTCCCAGGCATCCCAGGCATGCTAGACATTCCAGGCATTCCAGGCATCATTCCCCCAGGCCGTCCAATACCAAACCTTCTCCCACCAATGCCAAGTGCACCACGACCATTACGCATGTTGGTCATTCCAGGCCTTAACCCTAGCGTTTGTTCAGCTTCGGAATGGATTTCCTTTATAGTTTTCTCTTTGATCTGCAGTTATCAAAAGGATGGCAAGTCAAAACTCAAAAACATACAGGGATCGGCCAAAAATATTACAAAAAGATAGTCAGAACCCACAGCAGCCTTCAAGAATCATCCACAACAAGAAAGTGAAATAAAGGAAGATTGTAAACCACCTCTCCACGTCGAGGAACCCATTTGTTAGCACGCAAAGCTAAAACATTACGAACCATTAACCTCATTCGAGATACCAAGTGAGGATTATTACTCAGCTGCTTCATCCGAGCAAAATATGAATTGTTGATGATGCTTGAATTAGGGTTTTCTTCAAGCTGTTTTCCAACTGTATTGAACAGCAAGCAAAGAGCCTCCACATTCTCCTCAGGTGGAGAAGGAGCATTCGCATCTCTTCCTAATAATTCCTGTTTCACAGATAATACAAGAAAACGGTGATGTCATTTTCGGATTCTAATATTACTCAGCCACAATTACTGTTTATCTTAAAATTCTTTGAAGATGTGCTCCCAGTGAAAGCTAAGTACAACAATTCATATAAGAAAGGGGCGAACAGACATCTAATCCTCACCATGATTAAATTTCAGAAAATATTTAATAGAAAATGAATCAAACAAACAACAAGCTTCGTTGACGACAGTTGTCTCAAAATATACACTCTAATATAATGTATCATAAGAAAGTTAAAACCCAAGCAGGAGTATAGAATTCGTGTACACCTGAACACAGTGATGAACAATTTTTTCAGGTATCACGTTTTGCTTGAAAATCTCTCCAATGAGCCTTATGTTTCCCAAAGTGCGAAGCTTAACAATCCTCTCTTTGTCTCGGCGTTCAGCTTCCTGCTGGATCTGTTTGATCTCAGCTCGCAAATCATCTGCTCCCTCAAATTCTTCTTGGCACATATTAAGCAAAATCCGCCTGAAAGTTATAGGTCTTCCATCTGGTTCACGAGAAGGAAATTGAGGTAGTGCAGTACTTAGATCCTTACACAATATGGCATACATGGGACAAAGTGTTGGTTCCAATACTGCCATCTCAATTATAAGTGATGTAACCCCCTGCCAATTAATAATACTTCACAAAGTGTAAGCCCATAAAATCGTTTAGCAACTTAAGAAAACTACTTCAGAACTTAAGCAGGATGCCGCTAAATCATACACCAGAATAAAAAGAACAAGACCTGTAGAATATCTGCTGTCGTAATCCCTGCGTTTATAAGTTGGTCTTTACTAACATCATAATTTTCTGGAGTCAACTTAATGAGTATCCTGCGTAACAAATATTTCCAAGAAAATAAATAATACAGAAAAAATAATTAAAATTTAAAACATGGTTAGAAGGATCATCCTTCATTATAATTTATTAGGCCAACTTTCTATAGTACCCTGACACACCTTCCACTTTCCAGAAAAGGCTATTAAAAACAAACAAAAACACTTGGGTCAAGCTTACAACTGTAAAAGTGATATAAGAGAATACCATCACCATTTTACAGTTGTATATCCAGCAATTGATGCTTGGATAGCCACTTAACAGCATAGACTGGAAATTATAGCATCAAGCTTGACACACTGTAGAATCACAACGATCCACATAAAACTAAAAAAGCAGAAACCCAGATCATTTAAAACCCTGTATGCTCCACAAAAAATGGATTTTTTCCTACTTTCTTCTAAGTGGGTAGATGGGCAATCCAGAGATAAGATGTAAAAGAGACCCAGATCCAGAAAAGCGGTAAAAAGTCACGAAAACGTACCTTAAAAGCTTGAGGCCGGAAACCCTGAGATCCATAGCTCAAAATCCCGAAAACAGCAACGGCAACGGCGGGGGATGAAAGAGCAGCGTTGGAGTCAAACGAGTTCCAAAGGAACGGCCTTTAACTCTTCCTCCTGCCGTCAATTGATTGACTGATCCGCCTGCATAATAACTCTATCTCTTCGTCTATAAAACACAGATTAACAAACTGCAACGCCTTCCAGAGGCCTCCTCTGAGCCTCGTTCTTGTGTTGGGAACAATGTGGCTCAGCAGATTGGGAGCGGAGCATGCATTGTAGTATGGGTGTGTGAATGTTACGAGAGAGTCCACGTGTGTATAATGAAGCTTACAGAATTTAGTGATTGTACTATAAGTTACTGTAAGTGGATCAGTTTAATGGGGTTTGTTGTTTCAGTCAGATTCTGGTTGAATTACCAGATATGAAATTTGTAGTTTATTTGTTAGTCCATGCTAACCTAGGGGACCATACTTTACGTTCACTCCAAGCAATTTCTTTAAAAAAATGTTGGTACTATAAAGTTTATTCCAATTAAAGAATTTTTTTGCTGTAGTCAATAAAAAAAGGTAAGGGATGTATTATTCTAATAATATTTGTAGGAGATATTCTAAATCAACATAGCAGTACATTTTTAGATTGGCTTTCTTTTTAAATAAAGTTTAATGGTATGATCAAAAATAAGAAAACTTTTGAAGTTATTAAGAATAAAGTGGAGGCATTGAAAATGTTTAAAGTGAGTTTTTACTGTAGTGATTGATAGTGGGATGTTTGGTATTGGTCAAATTAAGGTATATTATCTATTTTTTAGTTAGTAAGGGTTCACAATAGTACAAGAATAAAACTTTTATGTTAGTCAAGTTAAATTAACATTAAGGTGTTCATAATATGGAAGTTACATGGGACAAACACTTTAGACATCTTTAGAAGCATGTGGCTCAACGAAAAGTTAAGTTTTTTGCTTGGTCACTCATACATTAAGGATTATTATTAATCAAAGATTGCAACATTTAGAAATGAAAGATTTTTAATGCCCAATATGTAGAGAATTGGATTTCTTTCAGCGTGTTTTTATGTCTTGCTCTATTGCTACCCGGATGTGGCATTGGGTGGCTTACATGGATCACTTTTTCTATACATCACCTCAACTACACCTACAAAAATAGCAAAGTCTCGAGAATTTCACTTATTTCAAAAAAAATCTGAATTCATTATAACTTTTTCCCAGCATGTAATTTCTTAACTTTTTTGATATTTGCTTGTTGGCACTCCTCTATTTTGTATGCTTTGTAATTTATTTTATTTTAATATAAAATTATGGTATTTCAAGGGCCACCTCAACAACCCCCCATGATATAATTGTAAAGTTTGCAATCAATAAATATTGGAATATTTTTTAAAGTGTTATTATGGAATAACCTTTTTGTTTGTTAGTGATTTGGTCATTTTTTTTCTAAAATATTGTATTTATTACTTAACAGATTTTAAAACAAAAATGTAATGTCAACTTTTTATATTTAAATTTTAGTTGCACTTGTCTTCTAGTTGGATATTTATTTTTTAATTTGTATCTTTTATTTAAAAAAATAATATGTAACATATTTTTTTATCATAAAATTTTTTCCAACTTTCTAATTTTTCAGTTGTCTATCTAAAAAAGACTTTTTTATTTTATTTTTTTATCAGTTGATATTATTTTTTTTAAAACATAAATTGATTTATTATTGTATTTTTTTTTCAAATAAAAAATTACATAATATTAATAACCAGTAATAATACTTATAAATTATGTCATTACTCTAATTAATATGCAACCTTTATTAGTCCATGCTAAGGCAAGGTTAATGAATTCATTTTTCAATTAGTTGTTTTTTGCTCAAAATTATGTTAACAATTACCTTTTTTTTTAAAAGTTTCATCTAATATTTTTGAAATATTCTTTAAATGTTATTTAGGTATATTTTTCTACATTAAAAACAATATTAATTTCAAAAATAAAAAATTGTCTTGTATAATGACGTGTGTACAGATTTAATTTATGATAATAATTACTTTCCGGAATGAAAAGACAATCATGCACATTACAAATAGAAATTTAATTTAATTTAGATATTAATGTTCATAGGATGCCAAGAATAGCCTATGGGATGGAAGAACATATTACATGAAACCAGTATAATAAATAAGTGCCAAAAACATCTCCAAAAGATTTTGATTGTGTAGATTTTAACAGTTTGTGGCGCATTATATTTAACTAGATTTTTAAAACTCCGTATGCTACTTTTTGAAAGTAACATATTCTACATTCGAGTCCAAGATTTTCGATTGTGTAGATTTTGACAATTTTTGGCACGTTGTATTTGAATAAATTTTTAAGACTCCGTACGGTAATTTTTGAAAGAATGTAGGCGATAAGAATAAGGCAGGTAAGTTGTGACTATTTTTTTGGCACCTTGGTGGAGAAATTGCTTGGAAAATGCATGCTTCCAATGAATTTTTTTGTGAGTTAATAAAGATTTGATTTTGTGAATTGTAAATTGTACTTTGCATTTTTTTTGCTAGATAAAGAAGGTTGGCGGGTCCCCCTCTAAATGCCAAGGTTTCATTGCTAGAATGCTCTTATCCCATGTCCAAAAGGAATTTTGAAACACTGCATCTTGGCCTTTTACACGATTAAAAAGAACAACAAAGAAACCCTTTGCATAGGGTAGAATGTGCAAGGCACCTTCCAAAAAAAGCTTTCACTTTCCCTCAATACATTTGTATAGATCAGAGAGAAGGCCATAAGTTATTAAAGTGGTAAATTAAACCCATGCTTGATAGTAATTGTTCCCAGTTTATAATCCCTTTCAGTTGTTCCCCTTCAAAAATGATCAAAGGAGTAGATTTGGCTGGCAAAAAGGCCTTCCCAGTCTGCCTACTCATGACTTCAGCAAAGGAGGGTTAGCGATCAACCTCCCCTGCCTTCACCTTCACTCAATAATTATCATTCAATCTATCATTGACTAACCCTACCTTTGTCGTCCTAAACACTTTGCCTTTCCTCGGATTTGAAGCCTCCCCAGGCGTTGAATCCATTCTACCTCCATTCTCACTAACCACTACCACCGTCATAGACAACTCCTTCTTCTAGGCCCTATCCATGATTGGATTCACTAATAGACATCTACCTGCAATTACACCTACCTCCGATCAATCAAAAACCTCTGTCGTTGCCTCAAGGACTTTAATGCATGAAGATAAAACCCTAGTAGACATCGAAGGATCCTCAATTTTACCTTGTATATTAATAATTATTTTTTTATTTATTTTTTAATTTTTGTTTTATTTTACTTACTTGATCGATTCTTATTCAATCTATGTTCACTGCATAATATGTCGAGTCAATGGCAGACCAACTTGGATTGATGTGGATTTATGTGACACCAACACAGATCAAGTCAAGGGGTGGGATGGAATAGGAGTTTGATTTTGAGTATAAAGTATCATACTCCAACTTCCATAGTTACAATATAACTAATATAGAACATTATGTGTATTAATTAGATTTTTGATTTATTTTGAATTGGAGAATGTACTTAATATGTATAGGAAGAATATAATTTTTTAAATCCTATAAGGGTTAGACTTTTTTATTCTAAATTATTTGCATAAATGGACTTTTTCGCATTGTAGAAGAAAATATAGAAGATGCAAGCCTTCTATATCCTTTCAATAAGAAGTGGTGTTGGGGCTTAAGTTGATGTTGAAGATGATATCTATTTTTGTAATCTTGAGTCTTATATTTATTTCCAAGATTAAATCAAACCCAAAAGATTAAAAAAGTCATGGTTGTGTGTTGAGTGAAAACATTACCTAAGTTCACTACTACATGAAGTGCAATTAGTGCCACAAATAGGGTCAACTTTATGTCACAAGTCACCTATTTTTAATATTTTTTATAATGAAATACAAATTATTGTAACAAATATAAATTTTCACCTATAATCTACATACAAATATTAGGTAGGTGTTATTTAAGCATATTCTTCTACATTTAATAATTTTAATATGTGTACCCATTGTTCATTAATTCTACCAAAATTATTACCGATCTTCCCCCATTGTTATCTTATGTGCCATTTATATTTTTATATGTGTAACCCCTGCTCTCTATGAGGTACAATTTTATTACCATTCCATCAGTATAATAGATTATTAGTAATAAGTGAATAAATAATTCAAATACATGAGGATATATAACTTCAAGTATGCCATGCACAAGGCAAGTAGACAGTTCACACTTTCTATTCAGGTTCCCGTGTAGTCAAAAACTACATTTATTATATTCTTTCAAGAATGGTTGATCGCCCGGACCTGTTAGTAGTTAATATTTATAGTAACAATATAGAAGGTCCTATTCTAAAATAATTTGTCCTTCTACCTGGGGCAAGCTTATCCAACACTCACAAACTTGTTGACTTTAGTTGGCAACCAATCATAATTTTGTTAATATTTAACACTTTTTGGTATAAATTTTGTGATTCATGGAGAGCCTGGACCCCACCAATTTGTGAGAGATGGTTAAACTTAGGATTATACTTGATCTTGAAATAATGTTGAACTAAAATAATATTCTCTCAAGCCATCTTACTCACAGATTGGTAATTTGTCTAAGTTCTATCCAATAGATATAAATTATAACAATTTCATTCAAATTGTTCCTTATGAATTTGGGAATTTGAAAAGATTATGTTTTCTGATGTTTTCCAATAATAATCCTTCTGGCACCATTCCTGCAACTCTTTGCAATATTTTAAGCCTAGAAGTATTAGATTTTCAACATAATCGATTAAATGATACCCTGCCAAACGGAATATATTTTCTTCAAAATCTCAGTGAGATATACATTGGCGGAAACATATTAGAATGTCAATTACCACCTTCACTCGTATCTTTCATCAAATTATAGATAATGGATGATGATTCCAATAGATTAAGTGGTGAGATTCACCATGGTATATGTAACGGTAGGGAGCTAAGGATTCTTATTCTTTTTTATAATTTGCTCATAGGAAATATTTATTATCTTTTCAAGGATTTTGTTTCTCTAAAAAGAGTTCAACTACAAAATAATCAATTGACTGGAGTTATTCCTATAGATATTTTTATGTTCTCTAGCCTTGACTACTGGAGCTTTAATTTAACAACATTCATGTAGAGATACTAGCCAAGGTAGGATAACTCAATAATCTCGCCAATCCCCTCCTTCATTAGAGCAACATAGGTGGAGTTATCCCTGTTTAAATTATGGGTCTCACATATCTAGGCAGACTCAATTTGAGTAACAATAAACTTAGTTTCATGCTTCCTTCTGAAGTTAGAAGTCTCATTAATCTAGAAGCACTAGATCTCGATGAGAACTCACTTGAAGGTGTTATTCTTCAATATCTTTGCAATAATTTTTCTTCTTTGTTCAGTTTAAATATAAGATCAAACAATTTTAACGAAAGTATTATAAGCTCTGTTGGAGATTGCTCAAAATTGATAGAATTAAACCTATCTAAAAACATATTTGAAAATTCCATTCTGAGGGAATCAAGCTGTCAAAAAATGCCTTTCATCTATATGCATATTCATGTTGGTACTTTGAATTTAATGAAACAAATATGAAATTTAGTATATTATGCAAATTATTAAAGCAAGCTCACATGTAAATTTACATATAAACTTAAGCATAAATAATTCTTAATACAAAGGCATGACTAGTCACTACGTGGCCCTTACTCTATTAACCTATAACTTAGCCTCTAAAATATCTTGGGTAGATGCAAGATAATGGGGGATAAAATGAGGGGTATAAAGTGACACCTTTTTTTTTTAAAATAACAATAGTTGAACTTGGAGAGAACGTTAGAGACACTTCGAAAAGAAATTTGATAATGACATTAAAACATGAATTATGGAATTTTAAATTTAGTTTCTTAATATTTTTTTTTTCCAATACCCAGATGATAAAAGTGTGCAAAATAGTTACATTTATGAAAATAGGTTGTTCATTTTTTGTAAAAAGATAAGGAGAGTGCATGTGTATGAACACACTTTTTTTGAGTAAACGTTTGAATTTTTTTATGAAATTTCATATATAGATAGGTGAAATGTTGAATATTGTTGAGAATATTTTTTATTATATATATAATTTTTAAATAATTTTACAAGTCAAGACAGCTAAAAAATTGAAACTGCAAGTGTACGAACACAACTTTTTGACCTTAACTTCATGAAAATCATTTTTTTTAAACATAGTTGAAAATGTGTAGATTGTTGAGATATAATTTTTATAAGCATCTGATTAATATTCAAAAACTTATAAGGGAATTTGTGACTATATGTATATAGACTATAAGGAGCTATGTTACATAGAAATTAAATAATAATTATAAATAATATTCTAACATTAAAAAATATATATATATTTGAAAACTATGCTTTCTGCTCTATAAACCCATATAATTTTTTATTTTAAATAATAAAATTTGTCTCATCAAACGTGTCGATAAAAAGGAAAAAAAATCCTAAATTTCTTGTAAATTTCCTTGGCTGGTCCATGATAGAATTTGGCCAGGTTTGGGACCCCCAGGCCTAAACTGAGGCAAAATTAAAGGGAAAGTAGGAAAAATAAATAAAATTAAGAAGGGTGTACGCCCTTTTCACAACTACAATGGTAAAATAAATGCATTTGCCTGTTAAATACATAGATCCCAAAAGGCATGTTTGCTTTAGAAAGCACACACACCCTTTGTGATTCATGAATTCTTGTTGCATTTTCCATGAAAATGAGTGTTTTATTTTGTTTTTTGCTAATACAAATTGGTTTTTTTGTTGCAACTATGTGAATTTCATGAATTGTTCATCTATTTTGCTTTAATCACTAAAATTTCTTCAAGTTTAAATCTACAATTCTCTTATTTTGGCAAAGATAAATAATGGGGTCAAGAAGTCAACGCAAAAGACCAATAAAAGAGCTAAAAATGAGGAAATTGAGTGGAAAGAGAAAAATAAATAAAAAGACAAGCATATAGGAGGTCATCCATAAGAGCTTCTAGACAAGGTGCAGGGTCTTTTACACCAGGGAATACTTTTAATGAGAATAACATGCCCAATTCTATATAATTTAGTTTACGTATGTATTCAAATGAGATAAGAGAACCGAGTCAATCTTTGTTGAAATATAAAATTTAAAATGTAGAGAATGTAAATAATGAATTTTTAATGAATGATGAAACATATGGACAAACACAATATAATGAAACATCCATTCATAATGAAATTTTTGAGTATGATGATAATCAACATCAAATAATGACCCCCAATCATGTGTCTCATAATGAAGAGGAATTTAATTCACCTATAACCCCTAATTTAGATAATCAACCCTCTAATGTCCCTAATATGGTTGAAGTGTTAACACCATGTAATTTAATACAAAATATAGCTCATGCGCCCACACCTCTAAGGATAATAAGATAAACACCAAAGTATTTGGTTGAAATAGATGAAAAAATAATAGAACCTATGGAAGGTAAAATGTCAATAATAACTAGTTCAACGTCCTGCTCAACATGTATGGAACTATGCATTTAAGAATAAAAGCCATACATAACAATGTCAATTATTTGTTTAATTAATGAAAATGCAAAAAATGTGCCTTGTGATGCATAATTTGGGGTTAAGAACATTAAACATAGAAGAAAAAAATAGTGCAATAGTAAATAATCTATTTAATGCATTTAAGACAATAGGCAATAAAAGTTGGAATAAATATAGTAATGTGGCAAGACGAGTAATAATGGAATCTATGCTGAAACCCTATCCTTTGTGGGCTGGCGTCTGCGCGGCCCCCAATCCCTTTGTGTTTGTGTTTATTTGCAAAACTCTCTATTGCAAGATCTTTTACTGCGTGGATCTTTATTTTTGCTTTGGCTTTCTGTTTTGCGGATGGATTGCGGACTAGTTTTCCATCCCGTGTGGCTTTGGTCTTGGCATGGCAGTTATACGGTTTGTATAACTTGTTGTGTGTGGTTGCGCGACAATGTAGTGTTTATTTTTTATGGCGCGGATCTGTTTTGTTACCTCAAATTTTTGGGTTGTGGCTGCCATGCGGACCAAGACCTTGTTCTGTGCGGGTCGGTGTTTTCTTCGGTGTTATTTTGATTGCCATGGCGACGTATCCTCTGAGCAGAGGGGGAGACCTTGCAGACTCTTGGGTGGATGGAAAGGACGGTGGCGGTGACGAATCTGGGGGTTTTGTTGGTGGTGCTGTCAATTTCGGGCAGTGCATTTTTTTTGCGATCCATGGTGCAGGCGCTGAAATGATGAGATCCTTAATCCTGGTTTGTTTCAGGTTGTTTAACCTAGTTTTGTGTAGGTTTCAGGTCCTTGTAAAACCTGGTTTTATTTTACTGTTTTTTTGTGTGTTTGTCTTCCTAGGCGGTTTGTATTGTTTATTCTTTTTGGATCTGTAAAGGGTTTCGGGGCCCCTTCAAAACCTTTTTTACCTTAATCTAAAAAATAATGGAATCTATAGTGAGTAAGTCAACATCTAAAGCTCAAATTCTTAGTGAAACAAGTAAATCTTTGGATTTAAATAAAAAATCTCTAATAAATGCCATAAAAAGAAGAACAAGGCTTGATGACCCTTCACTCACAGATTGTTGGGCATTTAGTGGTAGCCTCTCATAAAAAATAAGGTATTGGTTGAAGGAACAAAATAATTGATTGAAAATTTTTGGCACGATGACACAAGGGTCTCATCTAATGTAAAAGATGTTAAAAGAAGAAAAAGCTCAAAAAATTGTGAGCCACATGCAAAACATTTTTTAGACATGACACAAACATAATTTTATAAAAAGTTTATTGAAAAATTTAATGGCCAATTAATAATTAGCCAAAGATCATTTGAGATGTGCAAGCCTTTTTATGTTAAAATTAACCAAGCACACACCACATGTTGTTATAAGGTACATGTTGAATTTGCTATGCATTTTGATATTTTTCATTATATATGTTGTACTTTACATACTGATGAGATTTTACAGGAATGTATGGTGTATTCCCCACCTAAAACATCAAGAGAATTAATCCAAGGTGTTTTATGTCAAAGACCTGAGGGACGGGTTTTTTTTGCTAAACAATGTTTAGATGGAACATGTAACAGTTGTGGTGGTTTGTCAAATTTGACGAGTTGTTTACATGAAGATATTTCACATGAATTTGGAAAGTAATTAGTTGATTATAAGAAGTACATATCTGTTCAGTATGTGTTAAAATATGGAAAATAGTCATCAAGATGTGAATTGGTTACAACAAAAGTTTTTGTATGTCATTTCATGTTTTAATTCAAAAAGAATATTATCTACCAATATGAAAGACACACACATAACTCAAAATGGTTATATAATCAATTCAAAGCATGCAAGGACAACTTCCCAATTGGCACCATTATTTTAGTTATGGATTTTACTAAAAGCTCCATACTACAACCACACAATGAGGTTCAATCCCAATATTATAATTCAAGTTGAAATTTTTGTTTATATTACATTCAGACATACACCTGATAGCACAAATGATAATATAAATATTTTGAGGGAGTGCCATTTTTATATGAGCAATGACAAATCGCATTCTCCAGAGTTTGTCCCGAGTTGTTTTGAGATATTTTATATGAATATGAATATAAGACAAATCATGTTTGATACACACTACATTTGGTTAGATAATTGTATAGGATAATTTAAGAATTCTTGAATGTTTTACTAGTTAAGCAAAATGCATAAGAAGAATGGCATTCAACATTTTTGGAGCTTCTTTGAGGCTAAGCATGGAAAAGGGGAATATGATGGTGCTGGTGCATGTGTAAAAAGATCCCTTAAAAGAGAGCAGGCAAAGCACAAGGATGGTGTTAATTTAATCGATGCAACAAGTATTGTGAATTAGTGTAATGAAAATATTTGTCATAGATCAAATAAACATTCTCATGTATGAATATTCTTTTGGTTAATAGAGGAACAACATAAGGCAAAGTATGAAGATTGCATTACAGTACCTAAATCAAGTGTTTTCCACTCTATTCAAAGCTCAAATTCAAGTTTATGGACTATTTATACTAGGGATATGGCATGTTTTTGTTCCTCATGTATGGAATTTAATTGGATTGAATGTGAGTCAAAATAAAGGGTTGATGAATGGTATTATAGACCCATATTACCTGTAGGGAATATCCATTCACTCAAACAACTGACAGATCATGAGATGGCATCATCAGTTGAATTTGACCACATCTCAGATCTTGTACAACCAGGTAAAATTTATTCTTTAATTAAATATACAACCTTAGATGTTAGTGATATTTTTATTTTTTTTAGATGTACTTATAATTTGATTATACTTTAAATGCAAGGGATGTTTTTGTAGTAATTTCACCTGAGAACAATGATGAGGGAGTAAACTACTACTTGTGTCATTGTGTAGAGGCAAAAAAAATTAACCATAAATGTAATGGATGGCGAAGATCTAATTTATCCCACTGGATCTGTATTGGTTACTGGAACTTGGCTTCATAGGTATTGTCATAAAAAAATAAAAAAATTATTATTTGAGGATTTTGAAACACACATGATGGTGCTTCATTATTTGAACCTTGTTATTGGTACAAATATTTAATTGATCAAATATCATGGAAAGCCTCACAATAAAACTTTGTGGAAAGTGTGTGAATCTATCCACGAAGCGATTCTTGAAGCACTTATAAATAGAGTTGATCTTAAAGGTACGTTAGTTTGAATTAGTAAGTTTATCTAGCTTATTTCAAATTAATATAATAAATTTATTTAATTTAATGTATTTTATTTTTCAACTATTTTATGATTATGTGTTTATTTCTGTTTAAATTTTTTACTAACAATTTAAATGTAGGTTAGTGGTACCATATGAGCTTCTACCTTCACGTGGTTGGTGTCATGAGTAGAGAATATTATATTCTTGAAATGAAGAGAAGCCAAAATAATTTATATTAATTTCATCTACTTTAAGCAAATCCTTTTTCACATTCTCTCTATTTATCCTTTTAAAAAAACATTGATGTAGGGGCATCCTTTAGTGATGTCATCATGATGTCATTTTTGGCTTGAAATAAGGTAGGAGGTGTTTTAGATTAGTTTTTGGTTCTTAGGAGTCTTTACTAGGTGTCTAGGATTCATAAAATTCATAAAATCACTATTCAAAATTTTGAATTCTTATAAGCCCTTTTGAGGGATCATAACTGTTGACCCAATTTTGTCCCTCAGGCAAAATCTTGGTCAACTTCTACACCTGCTTTGCATGGCCAGTCATTTCGAGTTGCAAGGTCCGCCTTCAGGGTTCGACAGCTCCGTTTCAGAGCATTGGCTCATTGGCCTAGTACGTTGACATTCACAGTAGCAAGAGACAGAGTCTTCAAACGTTCACAAGAAGAAGGGAAAAAACTGGGGCATTCGACACTTAGCAAAAAAGAAAAGGCAAACAAAATGCAGAGGGTGGCAAAATCACCGCCCACAACACGGGTGGGTAAACAGAGACCCCCTACACGCGATGCAGAGGGCGGCAAAATCACTGCCCACAACGCCGGCGGAAAAAAGGCCACTAACATCAGCCGACGTCGGCAAAACTGCCGCCGTCGACAGCTTACATAGGCCTATGTCAGCAAAAAATTGCCGCAGTCGGCAGCTTATCGGCCGACGTCGGTAGAAGTCCTACATGCAATCCACTGCAGCAGGCGGCAAATTCGCCGCCCACAACATGAGGCGGCAAAAAACACTTGCAGAACACAAGAAAAAACTCGCCCAGCCGCCAGAGGAGAAGACCAACACATAAAATGAGGCAACAAGCATGGTCTTGGCAGACTTATGACATCATCAATAGTGTTTTTTCACTCTTTCCAATGAGACTCCTCTTGGCTTTTCTCTATAAATGGGCAGACTTGTTCATTTATCAGGATCTTCCCCACTTTTGTAAAGAGCACTGCTCTCCAAATTTTCCACCTGAATCAATAAAAGATAGTTTTACCTCTATTTGGATGGATCTTTCTGTGTATGCATTGAATGTTAATCTGTGTCCAGTCATTGTCTCTTGATGCTCTCACAGGTTCAACACCAGCAAACCTGCGATCTACAAAGTGCCACTGTCTGCTGCTGCCAGGAGTAGAGTTCTGTTTTGGAGGTATAAAATAGGTGAGGTCACTTACAGTGTGTATTTATCAGCACCTTGGTGAGTCCCTATTTTTTGTGCTTTCCATAAGAACCTCCTTGTCATCCCAGAGACCTAGTCTTTTCTGCCAGATCTGAGTGTATGTATGTTTTTCTCTGATCCTGAGTGTGGATGTGGAAAGTCAACCTATTTTTGGTGTATCACCTCTTTTAGAGTAGGCTATTTGTTTTCATGCTTTTTCTCTATCTCTTTTCATCCCCCCCAGTATACCTATATACCTATATTTTGCGCTACCTGAAACAAACAAGATACATCAGAGGGAACTAGCCCATACCTAGAGACTCTCCTCTCCTACTTCATCGTCCCACAAGCGAGAGAGGGGTTTCCATGTTGCGGGGAGAGGGCAGGAATCCATTTTTCTGCCGCAGGGTGCACTTTCCAGCGTCAACAGTTTTGGCACGCCCGGTGGGACTCCAAGTTTTTAATCGAAAAAGTTGCAGGGTTACTCGTTGATCCTATTACAGTAGAGGAACCACCAATACAGCACCGTGTGCGTCAACAGTTTTGGCACGCCAGGTGGGACTATATTTTATCAAGTTTTTTAACGCAGTAAAGTTTCAGGATTGATGCTGGTCCTGTTACAACAAATCAAGTTTCTTCAGCATCTGGCGACTCTGAAGTAAATCTGCTGGTTAAGCAGCCTGGTGCCACCAAAAATCATCTATTTCTTGTATGTATACTTCTTTTGCACAAAATCATGGATTTTGTTCTCCTTCATATAATATCGATCAGACTTCAAATATTTATGCAATCCCCTCAAGTAGCTCTCCTAGTTGCCCTGCAACTATAAAAGAGGTGGCATTGGAATTTGAGAAGCAGACAAAAGAAATCGATAGATTGGAAGAGCAACACAAGTATCAGCAGGAGCTGATGTATAAAGAGGAGTGCTTGTTTAGGCAAGCACAGGCTGTACAATCCATGAAGGAAGAGGCGCCAAAATGGAGAAATCCATCTTTTCAAGGCAGTCAGCCTTGCGTGCCCCCTCCTACCCTGAAGAAAACCCCCTCTTTTGCACTAAATCCATTTTATCAAATTGCACTTGCTCACTCCAACTCATCAAATACAGTTGCTCCCAATCCCGTGTGCCTGGCTTTCCAACACCAGAGGGTATCAAAGCAACCTCCCATGGAGATCAATCTTTTCAACTCCTTAGATCAGGAATCTTCCATCAAAAATAATACCACCAGCCAGCACGTCCCTCTTCTAGAGGCTCCTCCAATGCACCAATAGTGTTTTCCTTGCATTCTTCAGCCTCCCCAAGTTTTTCAGCATGATGTGCAAATTCCAAGTTGGAGGAAAGAATGCCAAGGACTAGCTCAGAGCTTTGAAGAAGATCATGCTAGCCACCTCCAAGAAAGACTCTTCCAAGAAAACCTAGCCAGACAAATTGAAAACTTAGAGGTTAGGATGAAGCTACTCCTTGAAAGGGAGTTAATTTTTTCAGACCTTGCAGAAGAGCCTCAGGACCTCATGGAGAACAAAGTTGCTACCTGTTCACAGGAGAAGAATTCAAATTCAGAGATCCTGAATTGGGGGAAGACAGTGGAATCATGGGGCAGCAAAGAGGAAGAAGAAAAGCAAGGTTTTTCTCAAAACCTTGAAGAAGCTGAAGCTGCGCCTGCCTGTGATGATGCTGGCAGCCTCTAGGAAAAGCTTTTCTAAGAAGATCTGAGTAGGAGAATTACAGAGTTGGAGTCTAAAAAGAAATTCCTCAGCCAATGTGTGGTGGACGGTTCAGACCAAATAACACATTTCATGCCTGAACACATCCCACCTACACATTTCCAAGAGAGTTATCAGGCCGTGTCTGATATAGATGAAGTACTGATTAAGTGGAGAGAGGAGAATCATTCGATTCTAGCTCAAGGACTGTTCCCTCTTCCACCTGCTTTCTCCACTTCACCCCTTCTCGAGGAAGAACCTATTTTGCAAGAGGCAGGAGAGGAACAAAAGATCCAATATGTAAGTCTTCAGGAGGTTGTCATGAGCGACAACGAAGAAGAAATCGTCATTGATGCCCCTTGTGAAGACCTTATCAGCAGTGGAGAAGATGTAGGCCTTGCGTATATGCAGATGTTCCAGCAATTCAAATAGGAACAAATGCGTGGTAAGCCCTCTTCTCCTCTGGTCGATGAACTTCCTTGCTATATTGATGAGGATGACTACATTGAAGAACCTGAGTTAGAGGAGGATCAGGAGGATATTTTTGAAAATCTAGAGAACCTAATCAGCAAAGAGGAAAATGGGAAGTCTGTCTTCATGGAGGAATACCTTGAAGAACTGAACTTTAAACAGATAAGTGATGTTCTATGGGATGAGCAATCATTTTGTGAGCCCCTTTTAGACATCACCACATTCGCCCTTCTTCAAGAAGGCCAAGAGGAAGCAGAGGATGAGTCTGACAGAGTTTTTAGCGAGGTAGAAGGAAACAAATCAAACCATGATACATTGCAGAAGAATTGTCCAGATTAGAAAGCTTACGGTGATGAACCGACAGCAATTGATTTCTTGGTGAGGGACACCAATATCAGGGACCAGCATTTAACAGGGCTCCAAGGACAATCAGAATACGTATATATTGGAGGCATGTTCGATTTCAATCCCCTCGATTCCCAGCCAACTCAGGTGATAAGTAGGAAGAGCAAGTCACCAAATCTCATTTTCTTTCAACTACTTACCTGTCACGATAAGTCTCTTCACCAGGAAAGAGACTTAAGAAATTTTCCTTTCGATCCAAGAGGGATGCAAACATTCCTGGTTAACTGTATATAATAGTTTGCTTTCAGTTGTTTTTCCTATTTTCCCTAAGTGCAGTTGCACAGGTAGTTGTTTTTTAGCCTTGTGTGTTTCCCTTCATTTTGGGGGTAATTTTTGTGTATTTGATTATGTGATCTCAAAAGCTGTGGAGAACTCCCTTCAAAAGTCACCATCTGACTCCGCACCCAATGGAATGTAAGGCAACTGAGTTCTAAGCATAGCAGGCACGCTTCCCCTGTGAGTCACCAATTTGTTGACCCAATTTTGTCCCTCAGGCAAAATCTCGATCACCTTCTACACCTGCTTTGCATGGCCAGTCATTTTGAGTTGCAAGGTCCGCCTTCAGGGTTCGACAGCTCCGTTTCAGAGCATTGGCTCATTGGCCTAGTACGTTGACATTCACAGTAGCAAGAGACAGAGTCTTCAAACGTTCACAAGAAGAAGGGAAAAAACTGGGGTGTTTGACACTTAGCAAAAAAGGAAAGGCAAACAAAATGCAGAGGGTGGCAGAATCGCCGCCCACAACACGGGTGGGTAAACAGAGACCCCCTACACGCGATGCAGATGGCGGCAAAATCACCGCCCACAACACTAGTGGAGAAAAGGCCACTAACATCGGCCGACGTCGACAGCTTACATAGGCCGACGTCGGCAAAAAACTGCCACGGTCGGTAGCTTATTGACCGACATCGGCAGAAGTCCTACATGCAATCCACTGCAGCGGGCGGCAAATTCACCACCCACAACATGAGGCAGCAAAAAACACTTGTAGAACACAGGAAAAAACCTACCCAGCCACCGGAGGAGAAGACCAGCACGCAAAATGAGGCAACAAGCATGGTCTTGGCAGACTTATGACATCATCAATAGTGTTTTTTCACTCTTTCCAATGAGACTCCTCTTGGCTTTTCTCTATAAATGGGCAGACTTGTTCATTTATCAAGATCTTCCCCACTTTTGTAAAGAGCACTGCTCTCCAAATTTTCCACCTGAATCAATAAAAGATAGTTTTACCTCTATTTGGATGGATCTTTCTGTGTATGCATTGAATGTTAATCTGTGTCCAGTCATTGTCTTTTGATGCTCTCACAAGTTCAACACCAGCAAACCTGCGATGTACAAAGTGCCACTGTCTGCTGCTGCCAGGAGTAGAGTTCTATTTTGGAGGTATAAAATAGGTGAGGTCACTTACAGTGTGTATTTCTCAGCACCTTGGTGAGTCCTTGTTTCTTGTGCTTTCCATAAGAACCTTCCTGTCATCCCAGAGACCTGGTCTTTTCTGCCAGATCTGAGTGTATGTATGTTTTTCCCTGATCCTGAGTGTGGATGTGGAAGGTCAACCTGTTTTTGGTGTATCACCTCTTTTAGAGTAGGCTGTTTGTTTTCATGCTTTTTCTCTATCTCTTTTCATCCCCCCCAGTATACCTATATACCTATATTTTGCGCTACCTGAAACAAACAAGATACATCAGAGGGAACTAGCCCATACCTAGAGACTCTCCTCTCCTGCTTCGCCGTCCCACAGGTGAGAGAGGGGTTTCCATGTTGCGGGGAGAGGGCAGGAATCCGTTTTCCTGCCACAAGGTGCACTTTCCAGCGTCAACAATAACATCTATTTGATGATCTGAGATATAGTAGCATGTAATTAAGAGTCTTATGAAAAGGTGAAGGGTTTCTAACGCCTTGACCCTTATATGACATGGGTCTGCATATTAAGTTAAGTTGTAACCAAGGTTGTGTCCAACACTCCCACGTGGAGAATGAATCATGAATCAGTTATTAGTTGGTGAGGGAGATATAAGGTCTACTTTGATAGTTTTAGATAGATATTCTTGAAGTAGAAGAAAGAGGAGAGCAGTGAATAAAAGGAAATTGTTGACAAAATTGTCTCTGCTCATAGTATTGTGTGTATATCTTATATTTTGTGTTTTCTTGAATGTATATGTTATGATAAGGGTATAGATTATTTTCATAGTCTCTAAATGAAGCTCAAAGCCTAAAAAAGATCCATACATTTAAATATAGTAATTTGGATACTTTGATAGCTATTCTTTGTGTAATGCATGAATATCAATGTGTGAATTGTGAGGAAGGTCTACAAACTCATTGTACATCTCTAAAGGTCTTTTACAACCCTAAGTTGTTTGTATTGTAGGTATACAAGGCTTTGGATGAACCCAGTTCTCTAAGTTTTAAAGGTCTACAAACTCATTGTGCATGTGCAGGACTTGATGGTTCGTCTATATCCCTTTCGATTCTCATGCAACTCATGATGGAATTTCAATCATTTTGCATATTCGAGGATGAGTGAATTCTCTTCAGAAATGCTTCCAACCAACTACAAATTTCTTTCTTGGGGGTTGACTGAGATCAGACAAAGGTTATTATAGCCTAAAAACACCCATCCAGATGTGTCTACATAGACGGGCTGATGAGTCAGAAACTACAACCCTTACTGACCAACTTTTACCCTATTATGAGAGATTTGAACACAAGATAAACCTCATTGTCACCTCTCATCTATGATGGGTTAAACAAAATCCTCTTGGGATTTCTTAGAGGACTCATCTCTCCATATGTAGGACCTAATGGTTTGTCTCTATCTTTCTCAATTTTTGTGTAATTTATCATAAGAGTTTGGTTATTTTACACATTCAAGGATGTGTGAATTATCTTCATAAATGCCTCTGACCAACTACAACTTTCACTCCTGGGGGTGGATCAAAATTAGACAAAGGTTGTTCTAGCCTAAAAATTCCCATCCAAACATGTTCATGTAGATGGTTCATCGATTGGGCTGATGAGTCAGAAACTACGACCCTCACTAACCAACTTTTGGCATGTTATAAAAGATTTGGCTGTGAGAGAAACCTTATTGCCACATCTTGTCCATGATGAGTTAGACAAAATCCTCTTGGGATTTCTTAGAATAAGCATCCTTCCATGTTTAAGACCTAACAGTTTATCTCTAGCCCTCTCGATTCTCATGTAATATGCGATGGAAGTTTAGTCATTTTGCACATTTGGGGATGAGTGAATTCTCTTCAGGAATGCCTCTGACCAACTGCAACTTTTGCTCTTAGGGGTTGACAAAGATCAGAAAAAGGTTTTTCTAGACTAAAAATTCCCATTTGGAAATATCTTCATAGTCTATTCATTGATTGTACTGACGATTCAAAAACTACGGCCCTCATTAACCAACTTTTATCCCATTCTAAGAGATTTGGCCATGAGAAAAACTTCATTGCCACATCTCGTCTGTGATGATTTAGAAAAAATACTCTTAGGCTTTGTTCAAAAACTCATCCCTCCATGTCTAATACCTAATGGTTCATCTCTAACCCTCTTGGTTCTTGTGTTATGCATGATGGAAGTTTGGTCATTTTGCACATTTAGGGATGAGTGAATTCTCTTCAAGAATGCCTTCGACCAACTACAACTTTTACTCCCAAGGGTTAACCAAGATTAAACAAAGGTTATTCTAGCCTAAAAAAACCCATCCTAATGTGTCTACATAGATGGTTCATCAATTGGGTAAACGAGTCAGAAATTATGGCCCTCACTGACCAGCTTTTACCCCATTCTAAGAGATTTGGCTGTGAGAGAAACCTCATTGCCGCATCTCATCCATCATGAGTTAAACAAAATCCTCTTGAGATTTCTTAGAGGACTCATTTTTACATGTGTAAGACCTAATGGTTCATCTCTATCCCTCTTGGTTCTCATGTAACTCATGATGGAAGTTTGGTTATTTTGCACATTTAGGTATGAGTGAATTCTCTTCAAGAATGCCTTTGACCAACTACAACTTTCACTCTTGGGGGTTGACTGAGACTGGACAAAGGTTTTTCTATCCTAAAAATTCCCATCTAGATGTGTCCATGTAGATGGTTCATCAATTGGGCTGATGACTCAGAAACTATGGCACCCATTGACCAAATTTTACCCCATTCTGAGAGATTTGGTGGTGAGAGAAACCTCATTACCACATCTTTTCCATTTTGAGTTAGATAAAATCCTCTCAAGATTTCTTAGAGGGCTTATCCCTTCATGTCTAGGACCTTATATTTTATCTCTATCCCTCTTGGTTCTCATGCAACTCGTGATGGAAGTTTGATCATTTTGCATATTCGAGGACGAGTGAATTCTCTTCAGGAATGCCTCTAACCAACTATAACTTTTAATACCAAGGGTTGACCAAGACCAAACAAATGATTTTCTAGCCTAAAATCACCCATATTAATGTGCCTACATAGATGGTTCATTGATTAGGTTGATGACTCAGAAACTATGACATCTACTGACCAAATTTTACCCCATTCTGAGAGACTTGGCCACGAGAGAAACCTCAAACCTCATTGCCACATCTCATCCATCATGAGTTAGAAAAAATCCTCTTGGGATTTCTTAGAGGATTCATCCCTCCACATTTCAAATAAAATTTTGGTCATTTTTCACATTCAAGGATGAGTGAATTCTCTTCAGGAATGCCTCTGACCAACTATAACTTCCACTCCTGAGGGTTGATCGAGACTGGATAAAGGTCATTCTATCCTAAAAACACCCATCTAGATGTGTTCACAGATATGGTTCATTATTGGGCTGATGTGTCAAAAATTATGGCCCTTACTAACCAACTTTTACCCCATTCTGAGAGAGTTGGTTGTGAGAGAAACCTCATTGCCACATCTCATATGTGATGAGTTAGACAAAATCCTCTTGGGATTTCTTATAAGACTCATCCCTCCACATGTAGGACTTGATGTTTTTTCTCTATCCCTCCCAATTGTCATGCAACTCATGATGAAATTTTGGTCATTTTGCACATTCAAGGATGAGCGAATTCTCTTAAGGAATGCCTCAAACTAACTGCAACTTTTACTCCTAGGGGTTGATTGAGATTGAACAAAGGTATTTATAGTTAAAAAATGTCCATCTAGATGTGTCCACATAGATGGTTCATTGATTGGGCTGATGACTCAGAAACTATGATACCCACTGACCAATTTTACACCATTCTAATAGATTTGCCCGTGAGAGAAACCTCATTGCCACATCTCATCCATGATGAGTTAGACAAAATTCTCTTGGGCTTTCTTAGAGAACTCATTCATTCACATGTAGGACCTAACAGCTTGTCTCTATCCCTCCTGCTTCTCATGTAACTCACAATGGAAGTTTGATCATTTTGTATATTTAAAGACGAGGTAATTCTCTTTACGAATGCCTCCAACCAACTACAATTTTCACTCCTAGGGATTGACCAAGATCGTAAAAATGTCATTCTAGCCTAAAAATTCCCATTTGGATATGTATATGTAGATGGTTAATTGATTGGGCTAATGACTCAAAAACTATGGCACCCAATGACCAACTTTTACCCCATTCTAAGAGATTTGGCTATGAGAGAAACCTCATTTTTTTGTCTCATCTATGATGAGTTAGATAAAATCCTATCAACATTTATTAGAAGACTCATCCCTCCATGTGTAAGACCTGATGGTTCATCTCTATCCCTCCCAGTTCTCGTGAAACTCACGATAGAAGTTTGGTCATTTTGCACATTCAGGGACGAGTGAATTCTCTTCAAGAATGCCTCCAACAAACTACACCTTTCGCTCCTAGGGGTTGATCAAAACTAGATAAAGGTCATTCTATACTAAAAATGCCCATCTAGATGCATTTTTGTAGATGGTTCATTGATTGGGCTGATGAGTCAGAAACTATGACCCTTACTGACCAATTTTTACCCCATTCTAAGAGATTTGGCCATGAGAGAAACCTCATTATCATATCTTGTCCATGATGATTTAGACAAAATCCTCCTAGTATTTCTTAGAGGACTCATCCCTCCATGTGTAGGACCTAATGGTTCATCTCTAACCCTCCTGATTCTCATGCAACTCATGACAAAAGTTTGATCATTTTGCACATTCAGGGACAAGTGAATTTTCTTCAGGAATGCCTCCAACCAACTATAAATTTGGCTCCCAGGTGTTGACCAAGAATGAACAAAGGTCATTCTAGCCTAAAAATTCCCATCCAAATGTGTTCACATAGATGGTTCATCGATTGGGTTGATGGCTCAGAAACTATGGCACCCACTGACTAGCTTTTACCCTATTCTGAGAGATTTAGCCATGAGAGAAACCTTATCGCTGCATCTTATCCATGATGAGTTAGAGAAAATACTCTTGGTATTTCTTATAGGACTCATCCCTCTATGTGTAGGATCTGATGGTCTGTCTCTAACCCTCTTGGTTCTCATGCAACTCATGACGTAAGTTTGATCATTTTGCACATTCAAGGATGAGTGAATTCTCTTCAAGAATGCCTCTGACCAACTACAAATTTCACTCCTAGGGGTTGATCGAGACCAGACAAAGGTCATTCTATCCTAAAAATTCCCATTTGAATGTGTTCACATAGATGGTTCATTGACTAGGCTAATAACCCAAAAACTATGGCACCCACTGACCAACTTTTACCCTATTCTAAGAGATTTGGTCACGAGAGAAACCTCATTACCGTGTCTCATTCATGATGAGTTAGATAAAATCCTCTTAATATTTATTATAAGACTCATCCCTCTATGTGTAAGACCTAATGATTTATCTCTATCCCTCCTAGTTCTTGTCCAATGCATGACAGAATTTTGATCATTTTGCACATTTGGGGACATGTGAATTCTCTTCAAGAATGCCTCTGACCAATTATAAATTTCACTCCCAAGGGTTGACCAAGATCAAATAAAGGTCATTTTAGCTTAAAAATTCCCATCTGAATGTGTTCATGTAGACGGTTCATCGATTAGGTTGACAAGTCAGAAAAAATGGCCCTCACTAACCAACTTTTGTCATGTTTTGAAAGATTTGGCCGTGAGAGAAAACTCATTACCATGTCTCATCCATGATGAGTTAGACAAACTATCTTGGGATTTCTTAGAGGACTCAACCCTCTATGTTTAGGACCTGATGGTTCATCCTTATCCCTCTTGATTCCCATGCAATGCATGATGGAAGTTCAGTTATTTTACACATTCAGGGATAAGTGAATTCTCTTTAGGAATGTCTCTAACCAACTACAAATTTTGCTCTTAGGGGTTGATTTATACCAAATAAAGGTTGTTCTAGATTTAAAATTTTCATTCATATGTTTCTGTGTAGATGGTTCATTTATTAGACTGATGAGTCAAAATCTATGACCCTCACTGACCAACTTTTACCTTATTTTGAGAGATTTAGCCATGAGAAAAACCTCATTTCCATGTCTTGTTCATGATTATTTAAAAAAAAATCTCATAGGTTTTATTTTAGGACTCATCCCTCCACGTGTTGGACCTAATGGTTCATCTCTAACTCTCTCAGTTCTTGTGTAATGCATGATAGAAGTTTAATCATTTTACACATTCAGGGATGAGTGAATTCTCTTCAGGAATACCTCTAACCAACTATAACTTTCACTTATTTTTTTACCAAGACAATACAAAGGTAATTCTAACCTAAAAACACCCATCTTGACATGTTTGTGTAGATGGTTCATCGATTAGGCTAACGAGTCAGAACTATGGACCTCACTGACCAACTTTTACCCCATTCTGAGAGATTTGGCCATGAGAGAAACCTCATTGCCACATCTCTTATGTCATGAGTTAGAAAAAATATTCTTGGGATTTCTTAGAGGACTCATCCATACACGTGTAGGACCTAATAATTCATCTCTAACCCTGTTGGTTCTTGTACAACTTAGAATGAAAGTTTGGTCATTTTTCACTTTATGGGACAAGTGAATTCTCTTCAGGAATGCCTCCGACCAACTGGAACTTTCATTCCTGGGGGTTAACCAAGACCATAAAAAAGTTTTTATATCCTAAAAATTCCCATCTATATGTGTTCAAATAGATGTTTCATCGATTGGGTTGATGACTCAAAAACTATGGCACCCATTGACCAACTTTTACCCTATTTTGAGAGTTTTAGCCATGAGAAAAAATTCATTGCCACATCTCATCCATGATGAGTTAGACAAAATCCTCTTGATATTTCTTAGAGGACTCATCCTTCCACATGTAGGACCAAATGGTTCATCTCTATCCCTCTCAGTTCTTGTACAACTCATGACATAAGTTTGGTAATTTTTCACATTCGAGGATGAGTAAATTCTCTTCAAGAATTCCTTTGACCAACTGCAACTTTCATTCCTAGGGATTGACCAAGACTAGACTAAGGTCATTTTATCCTAAAAATTCCCATCTAAATGTTTTTGCATAGATGTTTCATCGATTAGGTTGACAACTTAGAAACTATGGCATCCACTAACCAACTTTTACCCTATTTTAAGAGATTTGGCTGTGAGAGAAACCTCATTGTCACATCTCATCCATCATGAGTTAAATAAAATCCTCTTTGAATTTTTTATAGGACTCATCCCTCCATGTGTAGGACCAAATGGTTCATCTCTAGCCCTCTTGATTCTTATGTAATGTGCAATGGAAGTTTGGTCATTTTACACATTCAGGGACGAGTGAATTCTCTTCAAGAATGCCTTCTACCAACTACAACTTCTACTCTCGAGGGTTGATCAAGACCAAAAAAAGATTATTCTAGCCTAAAAATGCCCATCTAGATGTGTCTGCATATGTGGTTCATCAATTGGGCTGATGAGTCAGAAATTATGACCCTCACTGATCAACTTTTACCCCATTCTGAGAGATTTGGTCATGAGAGAAACCTCATTATTGCATCTCATTTATAATGAGTTAGACAAAATACTCTTGGGATTTATTAGAGGACTTGTCCCTCCACATGTAGGACCTAATGTTTCATATCTAATTCTCCTATTTCTCATGCAACTTGTGATGAAAGTTTAGTTATTTTGCACATTTAGAGATGAGTGAATTCTCTTAAGGAATGCCTCCGACCAACTACAAATTTTGCTCCCAATGGTTGACCAAGACTAGAAAATGGTCATTATAGCCTAAAAATTCCCATCTATATGTGTTTGTGTAGATGGTTCATTGATTGGGATGATGACTCAAAAAGTATGGCACCCATTGACCAACTTTTACCCTATTATGAGAGATTTACCCATGAGAGAAACCTCATTGTCGCATCTCATCCATGATGAGGTAGACAAAATCCTCTTGGGATTTATTATAGAAATCATAAATGCACATGTAGGACCTAATGGTTTATCTTTAGCCCTCCTGATTCTCATGAAACTCATGATGAAAGTTCAATCATTTTGCACATTTGAAGACGAGTGAATTCTCTTTAAGAATGCCTCTGACCAACTACAACTTTCATTCTCAAGGGTTGACCAAGATCATAAATTTTTTGTTATAGCCTAAACATTTCCATCCAAATGTGTTCATGTAGATGGTTCATTGATTGGTCTGACGACTTAGAAACTATGGCACCCACTTATCAACTTTTATCTCATTCTGAGAGATTTGGCTACAATAAAAACCTCATTGTCACATCTCATCCATGACGAGTTAGACAAAATACTCTCAATTTTTCTTATAGGACTCATACCTCCATGTTTAGGACCTAATTGTAGACACTGAAATCGTGTCTACCCCTTGGTCCTTTCTCCCCCTCTTAGTCCCCTTTCGTCCACTTAACCACTCCTAACCCATGTTTTATTGATTTGAAATAAATATCCTATTTTAAATTAATAAAATCCCTTTTCCCTCTCTCCCTTGCCACCTCACCACCCTTGGATACCCTTCTTGGATTCCCTTCATTCCCCACATGGCCAATATTAATGCTTAGATCCCCATTCCAACTTCTCCCCTTTAACCTCTTGCGTCCATTTAGCCACCTTCGACTGTTTCTTCCTCGGACTCGCTGACCCGACAGTTGGGAAAACGGACGAAAGGCTATTTTTAGCCTTTTTCCTGCCTTCCAGCCACCGACGTCGATCAACTGTCGATTGACGTCGGTGATATTTCCGGCGTCAACAGCCTTCATAATGGTTTTCTGCATCCGTTATCTCTCATGGGCCTCTCTCTCGCATCCGACTCTGGAATCCTTCAATCCGTCAATCTTTCGCTCCTCTCTCTTCCATTGCTAACTCTTTGGTTGTAGGTACACATCAAGCAACACTCTCCAGGGACTCTGCATCAGTTTTTTACATCAACAACAGGGACTCTGCCTTCGTCAACAGCATCAGGGTTCTACACCAGCAACAGGGCCTTCACACCAATAGCACCATCAACACTCCTGCAAGCCACAGGTAAGTATTTTGTTTGTACTTTCATTGTGTTTTATAGTTATTTGCTTCTAAGTATTATGAACTAGATCCAGGACTTCCTATCACCAGACCAGACCAGACCCGAATCCTTATATCCCTGTCCCCCTATTGGTTTCCTCTATCCCTCTGTCCCTTTTTGACATTCTGTCCATTATCCCAGACCTCTGCACAGACTCTCAGACCATTAACCAAAACCAGACTCTCAGACCCAGACCCCCAGACCATTCAACCAAGCCCAAAACTCTGTCTCAGACCCATCCACAGACCAAAACTCATCCAGACCTCATCCACAGACTACTACCCCGACTGATGCCGGCCACAGAGACCACTTCCCTAACTGACGTCGGCAGACTAACCGACGTCGGCAGACCTTGACAACCGACACTGGTAGGATCACCAACTCCAGTGACTGTGACTAACCCGACAGCAACATTCAGGTAAGCATTTGCTTCCATTTTTCATTTTGTCTTTATCATTTTCAATCTTTTATCATTCTGTCCTTTATCAGACATATTTTTATCAGTGGGTTGACATCCCTCAAGCTTTTGCTTTTGGGATCAAGCTTTCGCTTGGCAGCCCACCATCTCCTCATCTAACATTTTTTACCTTCTTTGTCTTAGTCTCTTTCTCTTGTAGGTGTCATCCTCCACAACCAAAGAGGAGTTCTCATGTCATCTGGATAAATGGTGCGCACGACTTCATCCAGGTACATAAAAGTCTTGACCATTCTCTTAGTTTCTTAATTCTCTCTTTGAATGTAGAAAGTGAAAATAATGTAGAAACATTATGGCACGCCCGGTGGGACCTTAGGGTCTCCCTTAGGTTCCTTTTCTTTTGTTCATATAGGTGCATTAGGTTTCTCCCTTTTCACCTCTTTCTTCTCTTCTAAAAGACATCATAAGCGGGATTAAAAAGAACCTTTCTTTCTTTTTCTTGCATTTCAAACTAGTCAAAAATCATATTCTTCAACCCCTTCTCAACTTGTTTTCATTCCAACTTAACATTTTGACTTGGGGATTAAAACACACTGCATTGCATTTCTGCTTGCTTGTATTTCTTAGTCCACACTTAGTAATTAATAACCACATATTGAATTAATCGTATTCCACTTGAAGTTACACAATCGAACCACTTGCACTAAATCAAACATCAAACTTACCTGAGACAAGGCCCAACTGGGATTTCATCCCCCAGCGGATACCTTACCCCTCCCTGGCAATCCCACTTGGATTTCATCACCAAGGGGAAAGTCCACTCCATTCTCTGGCAGAGGATAATCTCTAGGCAAGGTATATTTTAGCTAAGCGAGACCAGCTTATCACTGGGCTCGTGAAGTGAGGGGAGCTTGCTCCTTAGTCCCAGGCCACGTATCGAACCTAACCCAGACTCTTGAGCGCCTGAACAAACCTGAAACCATCCATAGACTACCTCTTCTAGGACCCATTCTTCCAGCCAACCTCCCAAACATCACTTTAAGGCATAAGCCACAAGATTCTAAAAGTTGATTCTTAAGATTTAACGCTTAGGGTCTGCCTGTCTCCATATCTATTTTTTCTGTTCTTCTCTGCTTGTTTGAGCTAGTGAGGATGTTCTTCTTCCTATTTTTTAAAAACTCTCAAATCTTTTGGGTTTTTAGAAATCACAGTGACCGGCATCGATTTTACCATCGACGTTGGCAACCCTTCCTCGCCGGCATTGGTTATCTGACCGACATCGGCCACCTGATATCACCGACATCAGTTTTTCAATCGATGTCGATCACTTTCACAGTCTCTTTTTTCAAAATAGTAGCCTTAAAACCCACCCCTTTTTTTGCCAAAACCACATTCTGAGTTTTTGAAACTGAAAAAACATAATTTCTGAAACCTGACCCTGTTTGCCTTGAATGGTTTTGACACACAGTCAAACCAAAGCTCTTCTTGACCACGCGAGACATAAACCGCTTCCGTCTTCCCCATCCATAACCAATCCTATAATGGAGTTCCACTCGGAGACTGAAAGAACTCCTATTCACCCAACCCTGACTCAAACTCCCATCGTCCCTGAAGGGGACCAAGATTTTGAAAGATTCTTGGACCTCAATGTCAAAGCCCTCCAAAACTATCTCGCAAGAAACCAAATGCGGGACCTTTTAGGTGCAGCGGCAATGACATCGACGTCATCCGCTACCCAATCCATCATGACTCAGCCTATTATCTCGACCAGTCACTTGACCATGGCCAATACGCAAAGTTTGGCCTCCTCATCTATTTTCGAACCTGCCTCCATCGGGGTGTCATTACCCCCTCAACCACACACAATTCAACCAAGTTCTACACCATACCAGAACTTGGTTGTCTTGACCTCGCCCACTCTTGCACCTATACATGCGGGAGTGACAACCTATCCTTTTACTAGTGTCGCCACTCAACCACCTCTAGTGGTATCTAGTCAACTTGTGTCCTCCAATTTCACGACACAAGCCCCTTTGACCACGACATCTATCCCTATGACGCACTACCCTTATGTTTTGCCTACACAAGCACAACCAAGTACGTCATACGCCTCTTCGACCACCTTCCAGGTACCCTAAAACCTAGGGGGTGCCCCACCTGTGAATCTGTCAGCTGATCTCATCAAAATGCTGATGGATAAGATGTCTAGTCTCGAGACCTCTATCTCTGGTTCAAGCAATGCCCTCTCATATGAGCAAATTTGCAATGAACCCATTCATCCTTCTGTGCCCTTCTGACCATACCCCAGTCAATGGGAGCTTCCTAAATTTACTCGCTTTCAGAGTAAGGAAGACCCGCAATAGCACTTACGGGCATTCAGACATGCCTGTTACCTTATTGCCCATGATGATGCATTACTTCTACGCACATTTCCCATGTCACTTTTTGGCCCCGCCCTTGACTGGTATAGCTCTCTTACCAGACATTCTATCTTTTCATTCGCTTAGCTCACCCAATTATTTCTCGACCATTTTTCTATCAACATCACCAAGCAAGTTTCAATCACAGACCTCTATTCCATCAGGCAATTTGACGACGAATCAATAATCAATTTTGTCGCCTGTTGGAGAAGCTTGATTAACCAGCTCTCCTTCTCCTTGCCTCAACCTGAGCTCATTGATCTCTTTTCTCGAGCATGTGCTAGCCACATCTCTTCTACCTTGCAGATTCAGACATTTTGCTCTTTCGATGAAGCTTTCACCATGGCAAGAAAGCTTAAACTATGTGCCATTGATGAAAATAAGGTCAAATTGCATAATGACAATGCAAAATCTAATGACCCTTCTTCATCCCAACCTTCTTCTGCCCACTCCCATTCCAAGGGGTCGGCAAACACTGTCATCTTTAGACCATCATCTTCAACCAACCGACCTCAATTTTCAACATCAGACTACATCAATAAACACTTCCAACGACGATCCATACAACGTCAATTCACTCCAATTGGAGAGTCATATGCCTCTGTCTTGGATAAACTCGTCAAGCAGGGGGTCCTCAATCTACCTTCAATCTGACCACTTCAATTCGACCCCTCAACACCTATCCCTGCATGGTACAGGGAGAATGACTTTTGTAACTATCACCGTGTCAAAGGCCATGACACGGACAACTGTCAAACCTTCAAAAACATGATCCAAGACATGTTAGACAAGGGTGATCTCATCTTAGACAACCCAAACTCTCTGCCCAACCAACACCTCGACATCTTCAAACAACCCTTTCCTAATCACCTGCCTACTCAAAACAATGTCCAGACCATGACCAATGACCCTCAAGACCATGATGTACACACGGTTGACACTGTCTTTTCTCTTATCCCTGACCAACCTCCTTCACAGGTGGAAGACCCTTCATCCCCTATTCCTCCTCCACATGATGAAGGATTTTATTCTCCTATTTGTCCTCCCTCGACCTCTCTTATATTGGAGGATGCTTTGATGGCACCAACACCGGCTGCCTCACCCTCATCCTTCTTGTCATCAATGGGGGATCATACATTCCCCATGCCTAGACCACACATCGAGACCATGACCATTCCTACGCTCCATCCAACTACAGAGCCACACTCTCTTATTTCCTCTCCACCAAGAAAATAACCAGTCTCTTCGTCCATTTCGATCAAGGAAGACCCAGTCACGGTGTCCTCTTGTCTTTTGCCTGAGATTGTTACATCTCACTCACCTCCGTCCACGTCTGAACCCAAACCCATATCTAACCTTGCCTCGTATAATAGTAGCCCTCGCCCCAAACCAACGAAGGCCATTAAACCACACCGGAGGACTCCTCCCCCACCTTCATCATTACCTTCAATTTTGGGCCCGCATCTGTCTACTTTAATAGGGGTGCTTCCTACTCCCATACTTCACAGAGGCAAGTCACCTCCATTACTCTCTCAACCCATCAGACATATATCTCTACCAATCCATCGACCAACACCTCCTAAACCAAAGTCACCAACCCTCACTGCAACAAGACACTTAGACCCATTAGCAAGTTCTTATGCCCTGCTGTTGCGGCAATTGTTGCAGTCTTCTCGCATCAATCTCCCGCCTCTTAAACCATATCAATCCTTCAGACCAAAACTACCCTAGTTCGATGACACTCAGATTTGTGCGTATCATCTCACGCCTAGGCACGACACTGAGCATTGTTGTATCCTCAAGGTTGTCATTCGCCAATGTCTGGGGAATGACACCCTTCTTCTCGACCACACTATCAGCAAACTTTCAACACCACCCCACTCATCAACTCTCAGATCAAGACCATCTTGGTTCAACAACTCTAAATTCTGTCATTATCACCACACTCCGAGACATGACACTGAGCATTGTTGCGCTCTTAAAGCTGTCATTCATCAACAACGGAGAAAGGATTCCCTTCTCATCAAAGATCCTCTTGACCACCCCTTCGACAAATCATCAACACCAACCCATGCTTCTCAAACCTCATCACTTATGTCGGGACCTCCATGCCAGACTATGGTCCCTTTGCCACCTTTAACCCCTTTATTCGACATCAACACAGTCAATCTGGCCACCAAGCCTCAACCGACCTTGACCAATCTATCAAACACTCTCCCTAGCCACTGGGGGAATTCAATCTTCATCCAAGCCTCGACCAACCTTTCAACCCAGTCTTGACCACATATCAATCACTCTTTTAATCCTAAACCTCGACTAGGCCTCAACCAAGCATCGACCCGACCTCGACCAAACATTCAACCTGACCTCAACTAGACCGTCAACCCGACCTCAACCAAACATTCAGTCTATCTTCATCCAAACATTCAAACCGACCTCAATCAAACCACCCCAAACTTTGACCAAATATCAACCAACTCCTTCAACATCAATCAACATGTGACCAATTTGGAACGAAGCAAATGGGGCAAGTTTGCTCCCAATTGACTCAGACCTTACATCATAACACCATCATGGGTCAGGACTTTGTCAGAACCTGGGTGCCTTTATGTCTTGCCTCTTTGACCAGTCCACTATTAGTCAAGTAATTATTCATTTGACCTTTAACTTGAGCTCGATCCCTTGAGCAGTCCCTGTCACCGTCATTCCTATTCCTTTCAACCCTCAATCCTAACCTTTTTGGCAAGCATGAACGCTTCGTCCTAATAAAAGGGAAACCCTCTAAACCTCTATAGTCAAGTCCATGACCAAAAGTCCAGTCAGCAAATCAATCAAATATATATAAAAATGGGATGCATATTCCAAGGTCATAAAACTATAAATGTAGACTGCTCCCTCGAAGGACAACTGCATCATCATTTTTGTATTTACTAGACTGCTCCCTTGAAGGATAGCTAGGCCAAAGTCATATCAAAAACATAAAAAGCAGAATATAGACCACTCCCTCGAAGGATGGCTATGCATAAATTTTTCTACATACACATCACTATCTCTGAAGCTTCCCGCATCGATCAGCTTCACGACATGACCACAAAGCAAGAAAATATCCCATCGCAGGCTTCCCGCATCGATCAGTTTGCCTTCAAAAAAAAAAAAAAATCACTGACAAAACTTTAGAGTCATGGACTTGTCTATAGTCGTTCTCAGGGTCACCTATAAAAGGGGCAAAGTTGTTCCTGCCAAAAAGGGTTCCCCCTTCCTTATCACATCAAACCTATCACCCCTACATACTCAAGGGATTTCGAGCTCACATAACATCAAGTGATTCGATTGCTTCTCTAACACAACCTCTAGTCAATGAATGCAATGCATAAACGGGTCTTTTGTTTCTAAACAACCCCTTACCTATGCCATCATTCTGGTCCTTGTCAATGAAAGAGCAATTCGCCTTTCACTTTTGACACATCTTGGTCACGCATCCAACCAAATCATTATCTATCCAACCAAACCCAAATCAAAAACCAATCAAACATTTTCAGACCAACAACTTGACTCTTTTCAGACCAACATCATCATAAACCATTTCACATAGTTTCTATGGACACCAATACACATGGAAACTATCGACCAGACACAATTTATGTTAAGCATAAACCAATACTTGCTGAAGCATAAATAGACCTCAATTCATTTTTAGCATACATCCATCACGACTATGGACAATTGCTAGGGATGAAAGACCCTCGACCAATGTTACAGAATACACCATTTGGAAAAGGCTGTAACATATTTTTCTCCTCATCATTTTGACACATGACCAAACCAATCATCGACCATTTTGACTCCTAGACTAAACTACATTGGTCTGAGGCCCTATGACCGGGGCTATGTAGGCAGCACTCAGATGACACGACTGTCTTCTGGGGTTAGGTCAACCACCCTCGTTTGTTCGTCTCCTTGATGGACAAACCATTCTTTCCTTTGCCTAATCTTTTGACCATGACCTTGACCTCGACCAAGACCATCGACCACTTTGACCCTTCCTCCCTTTAGGGAGAACTACATTGGTCTGAGCCCCTTTCCAATCTGGGCTATGTAGGCAGCACTCAGATGACATGATTGTCTTCTGGGGTTAGCTCGACCACCCTCATTTGTTTGTCTCTCTAATGGACAAACTTTTTATCCTTTGACCATGACCTTGACCAAGACCATCGACCACTTTGACCCTTCCTCCCTTTGGGGAGAACTACATTGGCCTGAGGCCCTAACCACAAGGGCTATGTAGGCAACACTCAATGTTCTGAGGTTAGCTCGGCCACTTTCTTTCATCCATCCATCCACCTCATCCAATGACCATGGAGATCATGACTATCTCCTCCGACCCTGACCACTTCCAAGACGACTTTGCCTTGGTTGTTTTTGCATGTATGCTACCCCACGACTGGTTAGCAAAATTGTGCACAGACTATTTTTGACCCTCACAAGTATAGGATCGCAAGCCGGTTGATCCCCACTACTTGTGACTTTTTCATGTTTTTGGGAGTACTTCCTGAGCCTAAGATACCTGGAACATGATGACCATTGGAGCTTCAGCTTAGATTGAATAACCCAATCATCAGACGACTAAATGTTGGGGCCCAGTTATTTCAATTTTAGCACTCCTCAACCCTTGACCTGCGACACTTTGACCTGACCATCTCGTGAAGTGGTATACGTGCAATCACGACTTTTGCAGTGTTCACACTCCATCTTCACCATCTTCATCCACTCTTTGTCAAATCAGCACCCGATTTCAGGTTCCCTTCCCTCGACTCCTGCTTTGAGGGGGAATACCTCATCCATAATTGGGGCAACCCAACCCTCTTATTTTTGTCTTGCAGTTCACTTGAACAACCAACAAGATGAAATCGACCTTATCCCTCACTTGGGGCAATCACTCCTATTTTTGTCTTGTAGTTCGTCTAGAACAGCCAACAAGACAAAAAGGGGCAAATGTAGACACTGAAATCGTGTCTACCCCTTGGTCCTTTCTCCCCCTCTTAGTCCCCTTTCGTCCACTTAACCACTCCTAACCCATGTTTTATTAATTTGAAATAAATATCTTATTCTAAATTAATAAAATCCCTTTTCCCTCTCTCCCTTGCCACCTCACCACCCTTGGATACCCTTCTTGGATTCCCTTCATTCCCCACATGGCCAATACTAATGCTTAGACCCCCATTCCAACTTCTCCCCTTTAACCTCTCACGTCCATTTAGCCACCTTCGACTATTTCTTCCTCAGACTCGCTAACCTGGCAGTTGGAAAAATGGACGAAAGGCTATTTTTAGCCTTTTTCCTGCCTTCCAGCCGCTGACGTCGGTCAACTGTCGACCGACATCGGTGATATCACCGGCGTCGATAGCCTTCATAATGGTTTTCTGCATCCGTTATCTCTCCTGGGTCTCTCTCTCACATCCAACTCTGGAATCCTTCAATCCGTCAATCTTTCGCTCCTCTCTCTTCCATTGTTAACTCTTTGGCTGCAGGTACACATCAAGCAACACTCTCCAGAGACTCTGCATCAATTTTCTACATCAACAACAGGGACTCTGCCTTCATCAACAGCATCAGGGTTCTACACCAGTAACAGGACCTTCACACCAATAGCACCATCAACACTCCTTCTGCAAGCCACAGGTAAGTATTTTGTTTGTACTTTCATTGTGTTTTCTAGTTATTTGCTTCTAAGTATTATGAATTAGATCCAGGACTTCCTATCACTAGACCAGACTAGACCCAAATCCTTATATCCCTGTCCCCCTGTTGGTTTCCTCTATCCCTCTATCCCTTTTTGACATTCTGTCCATTGTCCTAGACCTCTGCACAGACTCTCAGACCATTAACCAAAACCAGACTCTCAAACCTAGACCCCCAGACCATTTAAGCAATCCCAAAACTCTGTCTCAGACCTGTCCACAGACCAAAACTCATCCAGACCTCATCCACAGACTACTGCCCCGACTGACGCCAGCCGTAGAGACCACTGCCCTAACTGACGTCGGCAGACCTTGACAACCGACGCCGATAGGATCACCAACGCCGGTGACTATGACTAGCCCGACAGTAACATTCAGGTAAGCATTTGCTTCCATTTTTTATTTTGTCTTTATCATTTTTAGTCTTTTATCATTCTGTCCTTTATCAGACATATTTTTATCAGTGGGTTGACATCCCTCAAGCTTTTGCTTTTGGGATCAAGCTTTCGCTTGGCAGCCCACCATCTCCTCATCTAACATTTTTTGCCTTCTTTGTCTTAGTCTCTTTCTCTTGCAGGTGTCATCCTCCACAACCAAAGAGGAGTTCTCACGTCATCTGGATAAATGGTGCGCACGACTTCATCTAGGTACATACAAGTCTTGACCATTCTCTTAGTTTCTTAATTCTCTCTTTGAATGTAGAAAGCGAAAATAACGTAGAAACACTAATGGTTCATCTCTATCCCTCTTGATTCTCATGTAACTCATGATAGAAGTTCAGTCATTTTGCACATTCAGGGACGAGTGAATTCTCTTTAGGAATGCCTCTAACTAATTATAACTTTCACTCCTAGGGGTTGATCAAGAATGGACAAAGGTAATTATAGCCTAAAAACACCCATATAGATGTGTTTGTGTAGATGGTTCATTGATTGGGCTAACGAGTCGAAAATTATGACTCTCACTGACCAACTTTTACCCCATTCTAAGAGATTTGGCTATGAGAGAAACCTCATTATTGCATCTCATCCATGATGATTTAGAAAAAATACTCTTGGGATTTCTTAGAGGACTCATCCCTCCATGTGTAAAACATGATATTTCATCTCTATCCCTCCCAGTTCTTGTGTAACTCATGATGAAAGTTTAGTCATTTTGCCCATTTAAGGACGAGTGCATTCTCTTCAGGAATGCCTCTGACCAACTACAAATTTCACTCTCAGGGGTTGACCAATACCAAAAAGAGGTCATTATAGCCTAAAAATACCCATCTAAACATGTCCATGTAGACATTTCATCGATTTGGTTGATGACTAAAAAACTATGGCACCCACTGACTAGCTTTTACCCCATTCTGAGAGATTTGGCTGTGAGAGAAACCTTATTTCCACATCTCATCCATGATGATTTAGAAAAAATACTCTTGGGATTTCTTAGAGGACTCATCCCTCCACATGGAAGACCTGATGGTTTATCTCTATCCCTCTTGATTCTTGTGCAACTCATGATCGAAGCTTAGTCATTTTGCACATTGAAGGACAAGTGAATTCTCTTCAAGAATGCCTTTGACCAACTATAAATTTCACTCTCAGGGGTTGATCAAGACTAGACAAAGGTTTTTATATCTAAAAACTCCCATTTGGATGTGTTTTTATAGATGGTTCATCAATTGGGATGACAGCTCAGAAACTATGGTACCCACTGACCAACTTTTACCCCATTCCAAGAGATTTGGCCATGAAAAAAACCTCATTATTGGGTATCATCCATGATGAGTTAGACAAGATCCTCCTAGCCTTTATTATAGTACTCATCCCTCCATGTTTAGGACTTGATGGTTCATATCTATCCCTTTTTGTTCTCATGTAACGTGCAACAAAAGTTTGGTCATTTTGCACATTCAGGGACGAGTGAATTCTCTTCAGGAATACCTCCAACCAACTACAACTTTTGCTCCTGGGATTGATAAAGACTATAAAAAAGTCATTCTAGCATAAAAATGCCCATCTGAATGTGTCTATGCAAATGGTTCATTGATTGGGCTCCTTTAACTAATCGAGTATGTGTAAGAGATACACTATTTTTTGTGTTTCTTTGATAGTGAGGAAAGAGATTGGTTTAGAAACTTTAAAATTGAGTCTATAAAATCTAAATGAAAGTTGAAACAACTCTAATGCATTTGTATATACCTCATAAAGGGATAATTTGTTGTAAGGAAACTATATCTTGAGTTTTGACCCACTAGAGGGTAATTAGGCGTAATAGACAAAACATGATTTTTTGAATTTTTGGGTAAAATAAGAAAATCAGAAAGACAAACCTTTAATATAAGCATTGATAATTCATAAAATATCTAAATACATATGTCTAATGTGTTTTGAAGTGCTAATTCAATATAGAATGGGTTTTGGCATGTTATAGCAACATTAAGCCTAGTAAGTCTATGAGAGGTTTTTGATAAAATTGTTTGTATCAGACCTTCTGAGGTGTTTCAAAAGTTGAATCACATACAAAATATTGTTATAAAGTATTTTAGATTGATCTATACCCTTTTTTTCAAATATTTTTTGTTTTCATCATTTTGAGGCATTTAGGCTTAATTAGCTTGTAGGGAGCTTCGAGTCTTTTGAGTTCAAATAGACAAAACCAATAGATGGATTGGTTTTCCATATTGAGATAAAGATTGAATATGTCTTTAAGGACCATAATAATATAACCTCAAGTTTTATATACTATTCAAGCAATATTGAAGTTGCTTAAGTATCTTCATTTGTGTCTATATGAACTTGCCTTGCCAAGATTGTAATTTTGTGGATAGTCTAGAGAGGGCTATCAATGTCAATATTAACCCATGTATATGTAGGCCATGGTGACTATATGGACACATATAATTGTCTTTATTTTTTGTATGGACAAGTAGGAGTTGAAGACATACACAAGTGCATCACTAGACCTCCTAACATTTATGATCATCATTCTCCCAAATTTATTTATGATAGAAATTATTTTTTGTAAATGGACCAAATATATGTGGTGTTTTACTACATGGTGCATTCCAAGAAATTAAAGCTCTAGGAATAATCCATTATGTGGCTTCAATAACTTGTCAAGTTTTTTTTATTGGGACATTGATTTCATTGATCACACTATAAACTCTTACTTTCTTTCCTACACAGGCGTCTTAAGACAAACCATGAGCAACATAAAACTATGCACGTGTATGATTAGTTTATGACATTTTTTAGATGGGGAATTATGCTTCTATGCTAGAGGTCTAGATGTAAAATTATGTGTGGATTGGCAAATAAAAAGTAAATGTATATTAAACAAGTAAATAACAAATATCACATGTAAATGTAAGATATACATAATGATTCAAAGCACCTAACTTAGAGAATAATGTGAGTTTTTTTAACCCCATATGAAATAATAATTCAATCATTAACCAATAATATGTGTAAACATTAAATGATAAAAATATAAAATACACATAGTTAAAGGAATAAAATTATCGAATAGTATATATGCGATACATGCAAAGTTCTATGTCATAATTTAACATAAATAATATAACATATATCAATAAAAAATGTAGACCATAACATATACATAGACAAAATGCACCATATAGGCATACAATGTGGGCCATATCAGCATATAAAATTGATTATGCCTACAACTATGCACATAGATAAAATGCACCATATACGCATACAATGTGAGCCATATCGGCATACAAAATCAATATAGATTATGCCTAAAACTAGATCCCTAACACAACAACTAGCTCTATTGCTCCTCATTGCCTCCAAAAAAATTGTATTTTGTTTACATAGACGTAGATCTAGGGGTGTTGGATGCCTCAGTACGAGGAGATACTCTCTTTTCAGCATGTGAGTCATCTATTACTTCATTGATAACTGATGAAAATGTTTGTCTCTGCACAACATATAAAATATAAAAATTAATGCATTAAAAATGTATATTGAAAATTTGATAAATTTTTCAAGAATGTAAAATGATTCTATTGAAGTAGTGGATTGCACCCTTTAAAATAAAATCAGCTCCTTTCTTCCACATGGCACAATGGAAACACTTCTCTTGTTGTGGGTAGCAAAACTGAGGAGTGAATCTCTAGATCAGGGGCTAGCTCCCCTTGATGCACCTTAAAGTCCTAAATTTCTACTACTAACAATGGGGGGTGAAAAGAGAGAGGGATGCTATTAAAACAAAAACTAAGATGGTGATGCACCAAAATTGATTGATCTACTCTTTGTACCAAAAGGAGCAAACAGACACTTCATTTAAATAAGAGACTAGACTACATCAATATTTTAACAAGGGGTTTGATGGAGGTATAATGAAGAAGAAGAACCTACCATAGGTGCTCTAGAGGCACACTATTGTATGGTTGTTCACCTACACCTATACTTCAACCTGGATGCTTCTTGTTAACCTACTGAAGAAGATCTTGGATACACTAGATACACTGGCGTCAACCTATGAAAGCATTAAAATAAATGATTAAACATAAGGTAATACACAGACATATACAAAAGTGTCAAGCATCAGATGGAGTTAAAATGCTTCTTTTGATTAAAGGTAAATTTGGTCAAGGATTCACCATACAAAAGTGAGAGATCCCTTTTACAAATCTGAGAGGTTACAATATATATAAATTGGAGAAAGACCCTTTCAAGATCAAGTGGCCCATAGTGCATTAAACACCTCGGTAAGAAGAGTTCACCCATTTTGTTGTCATCTTTCCCATAAATGTGCCTATAAAATCCATGTTTTAGGTGTCCTATATATTGACATTGATGCCTAGGTGTATTAAAAACTTCTACAAAAGTATGGGTCACTTCTCTCCATAACCAACAAAGCCATCTCTCCATGAAAGTTTGCATAGTTGTCCGCTTATTAATGCCAAACAAAGAAAAAATGGGCCACTCTCTTGAATGCTAGCACTTCTCTCTTAATAGTTATTATATGGAGACTATTTCATCTACAAGCAATTACTTCTCCTGTCGAAGCCTCCTGTGCCACCTGAACCTATCTGATTCATTCCTACACTTGGTTGGTTGTGTCAACTAGAACATTCTGAGTGTTTGTCTTATGTGTGCATGGCTATGTTCTGAGCCATACTCTCTCTCTCTCCTCTTTTCTCATTATTTCTTATCTTTCTCAGTAGTTCAAGCTCTTGGGGCTATCCTTTTATTTTTTGGGCTCCTTTCTCGATGGGTCACTGAGTTTCCTTTTGACTTTATGCCTTTGAATTCCTTCGGGCCTGTGCTCATGAGTTCTTTCAGACAAAATGTCCAAAAGAATTCTTTCAGATGTTTTGTCCAAAAGAACTTATTCCTTGGCTTTTCTCCATGGCTAACGCATCCCATCAAAATTGACATCCACAGGCCTATCACCATCTAAAAACTAATAACTCTTTTGCTACCTTGAATTTTATGCTCATGGGCCCATGACTAGATATTTGAACTTCCAATGACTAGCTTACCATGTTAAAGTTGACGTTCTCGGGCCTGTCACTACCCTTCAGCAATTTTCTTAGCTTTTGTAAATAGACTTTTTTGAAGGGAAAGTGACTTTTCATAAAAATGGGAAGGTAATCTTTTAATGGCCAAGTATCCTCTAAAAGGGCACCTACCCTTCGGATTTTTTGTCTTGTCAAATTTCTTTAGACAAAATGTCCAAAGGAATTCCTTCAGACATTTTATCTGAAAGAATTCATACCTTAACATCCTTTTTTGGTGAATTTATTCAGAAAAAATGTTTGAAGTAATTGCTTTAGACATTTTGTCTGAAAGAATTAATTCCTTGAGCTTCTTCATGGATTTTCTTCAGACATTTTTTCTGAAGAAATTCATTTCTTGGCTTGTCACTTTTTTTGAATGAAATCTTTCTTTATGGCTTTCTAGCCTAGCCTTTGCAAATAGACCTTCTACCCTCCACAAGGGTACTTTGGGTCTAAGGTTGTCCTTTGGAGCCCTTTGAAAAGTCCCATTTTTCACTTTATTACCCTCTGCAAAGGTACTTTAGCCTCTAAGTAGTCTTTCAGATGAATTCACAAAGACCCTATTTGACACCTAAGTGTCCTCCGCAAGGGTACCTGACCTTCAGAGCTTTTGTAAAAGAACTTTGCCCCTTTGAAACTGGCCCATTTTGTTGATAAAAGGCTTTCCTAAGGTAATTTGTTTGCCCTACTAAACATCTAGGATTGAAATGAGTTCCAAATCAACCCAAATAATTGTAAGACTCAAAACACTTAGTTTTTTATGAAAATGGGCCTGTTACAGAGAAAAAATCATAAGATTGTAGTGGGGTGAACTCATCAAAAACTAACTAACAGGCCCTGCAAAGGAAGGTAAAAGAGGGGGTGCTCAATTTTGGTATGTAGGACCAAAATTGGACGACGGACTCTACACTCACCATATTCCATCTAAATGGTTGTCTAAGGCTACGAGACCGCATATACACCTGTGATTGGGAATCCTATAGAGCATACATATATTTTTAGATCTAGAGTTGCATAAAATTATGTAAATATGACATAAAATATCATTGCTTAAGGATAGAAACAATTAAACTATGTTTTCTCACCAATCTCTGTCCCTAAATCATAACTTGTTGTAGAGATAGTGGATTCTCTGATGTAGCAGCAACATCACCTACACATTTTTCTCATCCATGAGGGGTGCCCATAGCATCCCTCATCATCTATAAAACCAATAAATGAATAATATGTGAATTCAATGAACATGATAAAAAACTATGACTATAATATATATTAAATAGAGTTTTATGTTTAAAGGATAATAAAAATATAAATAAATAAATATGTAATTTAAAAATTTACAAACCTATGTGTAAGGTACACCCATGCCAATTGAAACCTCTAAAATAGATTCAAGGCATGTTGAGGTACCTAGAATATCACCAATTAACTAGATACAAACAACAAATAACAAGTTGAAGTCAAATAAATTAGTCAATTAAGTACAAACACATGTACTAGAAAATAAACTTAATATTCTTTTACAAACAAAAATAAACTAGATAATTAAAATTAAACCTGTGCATAAAATATAGATGGTGAATAATATTCTATAATAGGAACCTAACATATCTTGATAGGAGTCATTAGAGCTACTACATCTCGCATAGTGTTAGAAATGCTAGTGTCATGCATTGCTAAAGCATCTACATGTGGCATATGCTCTGGCAGGCTAATGTCTAGCATGCTACTATCTGACACTACTGAAGCATATATAGATGGCATACGCTCTGGCATACTAGTCTCCATAAATGTACTTTGTATATACCACACTTGAATAGGAGGTCTCATACACTTCCTCTCGCATGATGTGTAATGATGCACAGGAACTGTAACATGAGTAAGAGGGACACTAACACTTATACCAACACCACCACTACTACCACTATCACTGCCACTACCACCAACACCACCACTACCACTAGTACCACCTGTAGGCTGAGTCGAAGTATTTAAAGTATGCATACCATAATCAATCATAATTTGTGTCAAACTAGTAACTGCCTCAAGGGTGTCCATTTGTGTGTTATGATGCAAAATTTTAGGAATAGTGTCATGTGTTATTGTTCTTATATTTTTCAGAGGTTGGTTATGATATTTTTGGTCCCACCTAGCACCAAGTCTATCAAATGAAAACCCACCTCCCCTACCTTGGGATGCCTTCATGTCAAAATAATTTGGAATTACTTGCAATACAAACTCACAATATAATTTTCTCAAAAAATATAATGGAACCTCATTATTGTTTCATGGAGGATCATCAAATACTATCCACCACCTATCCCATAAGTTTTTTTAATCTCCATATGAATACACCAATCAATACTAATGTGTTTGCAATTTGTTAGTAGAGGTAGGTTGGTTCCATGTTTAATAAATAAAGCACACAAATCTTCTTTTGTTATTTTTTTCACGTCTTCATATGACAATTTATCGAAATAAAATTGTTTCAGAGTTTGTCTTCGATGCAACATTACATCCAATTATGAAGTCATATTTCCCACTTCATTAAAAATAGATTCTAATGTATTGAAAAGTAAAATTTGTGCGCTACCAGCTAAAAAATGATGTAAACCATTGATAATTATCTGTAATTTTTTATGTTTGGCATTATATTGCTCATACAATTCAACTTCTTCTTGTGCAAAATCAAACTCTGGTGGGTTTTGTCTAACATTCTCTTCAAGAAATTGATACATCAAATTTATGTATCTAAATTTTTTTTAAAAAGCTTTTTTAGCCAATTTAAAAAATTGAATGCAAAATTAAATTAAAAACCCTAGTTCAATCAATTACACAGAAATGAAAAAAAATAGAAAAATAACATACCTAATGCGAAGTAATATGATGTGAATCCTATTAGCGAAATAATGTTGCAAAACACGGGTGTTAATCTGCAATTTCAACCAAAAAAAATTCTCTTCCTTCTACAACACTTCAGACATGATAAAATGAAGAGGTCTACACCCTTTTTAATACAAAGGGCGTACACCATTTTTTGACCATAAAGGGTGTACGCCCTTTGTATTAAAAAGGGCGTAGACCTCTTCATTTTATCATGTCTAAAATGTTGTAGAAGGAAGAGAATTTTTTTTGGTTGAAATTGCAGATTAACACCCGTGTATAAAGGGTGTACGTCCTTGAGGCTCAGGAAATAGCCTGAGCCTCAAAAATTTAAAATAAATGGTGTACATCATTTATAAAAAAATATGCATAGTTGGGGGACTATCATGTTTTTTGTCCCCCAACTTTGTGCATCTACCCTCTTAGCTTCCTACAATTACTATAATATAGGCATGGACTAGCCACTACATAACCCTTATTTTTTTTCTTGAATTTTATTTTTCATTTAGAAAAATAGGATCATATAATACATTTACAAATAACTAACATATATACCAGAGTGTATTGTTCTTCCTACACAAATAAGAATGTTGTAACACCCTGATGATGGATTTTTGAGCTAGATGTGATCTGAAACATCGATGTTAATAAAACATCTACATATTTTTTTATTAAAAAAAATTCTAATGACATGGGCTATGAAATCCTTAATTCATCATGAGATTTACCATAATTCTCATGAGAAGACTTGAGATGATATAATATTTTTATTTTTAACATGGTTTTCTTGCCACAAGTTTGATATGATCTTATGTTCAAATATGATGTTATTTCTAACTTGATTTCCAAGTTAAATAATTGCTATGTTGTGCACATAATTATGCTTCTGATATATTGTGATGAGCCTTATCTCCAAATATTAGTATGAACATCATATATATGTTTTTGTTGTGTTGCCTTGAACATTGTCATACAAATGTTAATATTCATTATACTTATTCTTTTCTATGGTATCGATCCTTTATAACAAAATTGCTTGGATAGATAAAATAAAGTCATGATAATAGATCACAACATACATTTAGTGGAAAAACAAAAACAATAAATTGTAATAATAATAAGAGCAGAAGAAAACATATCTACACAATATGATTGATAACAGAGCAGAATATTGATTGTTAAGGTGTGGAGCTAAAAGCTTCACCAAATGAGTATTTTGTAGATTGCTGGAACTACATAGTCACCAGCGTCGGTCAGGAGCGACTGGCGTCGGTCAGGAGTCGACTGGGAGATGCCAGCGTCGGTCATGGATCCGCTGACGTCGGTCATGTGTAGACAGGCAGGGACCGATTTCGGTCACCTATGCATCCAGAATTCTATTTTCGTGGACAAAATAGAATGTTTGCATGATAGGAATAAGTGTTAGTCTTAAGTCTGCATCTCTATCTTCAGTAGGACTATTTTGGGCCCTTGATTAGGATGTGCATCTAATGGTTGTAGTTGTATGCTCATGAATCCCTAATGTTATATAATAGGGATAGATCTTCATAGCTTATTAAGAATTGGTCAAGTACTGTACAATATTTGTATATGTGAATCAATCCAGGTTGTTGGAATTGATTGTAATTGAGAGAGAGAACTCTTGAGGGAAAGAGATTTGGAAAGAGATCTGTACATCTGAGAGAGGTGTGGAAGAAAATAAGTTTCTTCAATTGTAATTCCTTCTAGAAGAGTTTAATACAAGTTTTCAGGGTGGTTTCTTGTATCTCTTGTTCTTTGCTATTTTTGATTCTAGTTACTTATCTTTCTGGTTTAATTCCACATTTAATTGCTTTCATATAGTAATCAACTTTGTTGGTTGATCCCCAACAAGTGGTATCAGAGCTCAAGTTGACTAACAGGTGGTTCAGATCTGTTTAGTGTGTATTGATTACAGGTCACTCACAGGAATTTTTGTTTGAGTGGGAGAAGCAATGGCAGAAGAAAGTAAACTGAGAATGGAGAAGTTTAATGGCAAGAATTACCAATTATGGAGAATGCAGATAGAAGATTATCTGTATCAGAAAGATCTATACTTACCGTTAGGTGGAGTTTCAAAGAAGCCCACAGACATGGAAGATGAAGAATGGGAAGTTCTTGATAGAAAGGCTCTTGGATCTATAAGATTGAGTTTAGCATCTACTGTGATATCTAATTTATCACAGGCAAAGTCAACGGTAGAGTTAATGACTACTTTAGCAAATTTATATGAAAAACCCTCAGCTTCAAATAAGGTATATCTTATGAAGCAGTTATTTAATTTGCAAATGCAGGAAGGTGGATCTGTATCTAATCATGTAAATGATTTCCATGGAATTGTAAATCAATTAAATTCAGTCAAAATAGTTTTTAATGATAAAATTAAAGCTCTATTAATCTTAAGCTCTTTACCTAAAAGCTGGCATAGCTTGGTAATGGCAGTCAGTAATACTACATCTGCTTCAAATATTTTAAAAGTAGATGATGTTGTTAGTGTAATCTTGAATGAAGAAATTCGCAAGAAAAGCACAGAGGAAACATCAGGGAACGCTTTAAGTTTTGAAAGCAGGGGAAAGCAAAAGGAGAAGGGCAAGAATAGGAGATCAAGGTCTAAGTCAATGATGAGAGGTAGATCCAAATCCATAAATGGCAGGAGGATAGCCTGCTGGAATTGTGGAAAGATAGGGCACATAAGCAAAGATTGCTGGTCAAAACCTAAAGAAGACAATCAGCATGAAGGTAAAGAAGAAGCAAAGGTGGAAGGTATTGTTGCACAAGATGCTCTTATATTCTCTTTGCATAATAATATAGAATTTTGGGTTTTAGATTCTGGTGCCTCTTTCCATACAACCCCTAATAGAGAATATTTCAGTGACTATGTCCATGGAGATTTTGGAATAGTTTATTTAGGGGATGATGAGCCTTGAAAAATTGTTGGCAAAGGAAAAGTGCAGCTGAAAATGTAGAATGGCAACACATGGGTGTTGAGAGATGTCATGCATGTTCCCAGCCTGAAGAGGAATCTGATTTCTGTAGGAAAGTTAGGGGATGAGGGTTGTACAATAACTCTCACAGCTGAATCTTGGAAGGTTTCCAAGGGTGCACTTGTAATGGCCAGAGGTAAGAGAGTAGGTACTCTCTATTTATGTAATTGTATTACTGATAATTCTCCTTTTGTATTATCTACTTCAGATGTAGATGCAAAGATGTGGCACCAGAGGCTTGGCCACATGAGTGAGAAGGAAATGACAATTCTTAAGTCAAAAGATAAGCTTTCAAATTTGAAAAGCATAGATTTAGATTTTTGTGAGCACTGTATTTTTGGGAAATAGAAGAGAGTGAGTTTTCTCAAGATTGGGTCAACAAAGAAGAATCACAAGTTGGAGCTTGTTCACATAGACGTGTGGGGACCAGCTTAGGTTGCTTCTATTGGAGGATCACAGTACTATGTTTCTTTCATAGATGATGCTACAAGAAAGGTATGGGTCTATTGTATAAAGAAGAAATCTGATGTTTTTGATATTTTTAAGATTTGGAAAGCTTTGGTTGAGAATGAAACAGGCAAGAGATTGAAGTGCCTTAGATCTGACAATGGTGGTGAGTTTTACAGCTACAAGTTCAACTGGTATTGTTATATGCATGGAATACACAGGCAAAGGATGGTTCCAAGGACACCTCAGCAAAATGGAGTTGTTGAAAGGATGAACAGAATAATAATGGAGCATGCACGGTGTATGAGATTGCATGTTGGTTTGCCCTTAGAGTTTTGGACAGAAGCTGTGGATACTGCAGTTTACCTGATTAATAGAGGACCCTCTACAGCTCTGGATGGTGGAATTCCAGAAGAGGCATGGACAGGTAAAAAGGTAGATCTCTCATTTCTCAAATTTTTTGGTTGTGAAGCTTTTGTGCACGTTGATAAGGAAAATAAAAAGAAGCTGGATGCTAAGTCTATGAGGTGCACATTTATTGGTTATGGCTCTAGAGATTTTAGATTTAGGTTTTGGAATCTAGGAACTAACAAAATAATTAGGAGCCGTGATGTTGTTTTCAATGAAAAAGTGATGTATAGTGATCAGCTCAAGAAGCTGAATCAATCTGAGCAGAGCAATGGAGAATTGGATGAGGTGACGGTCTAAAATGAGCTCGCGGGAAAGAATAATCACAGATAGGAAAACACAGAGACCGATGTCAGTCAGGAAGGAACCGACATCGACAATATAGGAACCGATGTCGATCATACAGTGACCGACGTCGGTCAGGTAGGAACTGACGTCGGTCATGTGGAACCGACGTCGGTCAGTTACAGACTTGGAGGTGACTGAGGTCGGTCACTGTCAGAGAATTTGGGTGGATAGCGTGTTTTGAATGAGTCTCATATGCCCATCAAGAGGTCAGAAAGGGTAATTAAATCTCCAATTCGATATTCGCCTTCATTATTATATTTATTGCTTATTGATGGTGGAGAACTAGAGAGTTTTGATGAAGCAATACAGGTGGAATCTAAGAATCAGTGGGAGCTAGGCATGAATGAGAAAATTGATTCCTTGAAAGAGAACCAAACATGGGATTTGGTTGAGTTGCCAGCAGGAAAGAAGACACTGAAGAACAGATGGATCTACAGATTGAAGGAAGGTGAGAATGGATAGATGAGATATAAGGCCAGGTTAGTAGTGAAAGGATTTGCACAAAAACTAGGTATTGATTTTGGTGAGATTTTTTCTCCTGTAGTTAAAATGACTTCTATACGGACTGTATTGTCTTTAGTTGCTATTGAGGATTTGCATCTTGAGCAGCTTGATGTTAAGACAACATTTCTTCATGGAGATTTAGATGAAGAAATATACATGGAACAGCCAGAAGGATTTGAGGTCAAAGGTAAGGATAAATTAGTGTGCAGATTGAAGAAAAGCTTGTATGGTCTCAAGCAAGCTCCTAGACAATGTTATTTGAGGTTTGATAGGTTTATGACTGAGCATGGCTATAGTAGATGTCAATTTGACCATTGTGTGTATTTTAAGATATTGGATAATGGTAGATATATTATTTTGTTGTTGTATGTAGATGATATGCTGGTTGCAGGATTACACATGGAGGATATCTCTGAGCTTAAGGTGAAATTAGCTCACACATTTGCCATGAAGGATTTGGGAGCAACAAATAAAATCCTTGGCATGATCATTAAGAGAGACAGGAAAAATCATAGGTTGATTTTGTCTCAAGAGGATTATGTGAACAAGGTGTTGAAACGGTTCAATATGCAGGATGCAAAATCGGTAAGCACACCTATGGCTGTACATTTCAAGTTGAGTAAAGAACAATGTCCTAATTCACATGATGAGGTAGATTACATGAGGAAAGTTCCATATGCTTCCGCAGTTGGAATCTTAATGTATGCAATGGTTTGTACTAGACCTGATATTGCCCAAGCAGTGGGAGTTGTTAGTAAGTATATGGCCAATCCAGGGAAGGAACACTGGAAAGTAGTTCAGTGGATTCTAAGATATATGAGAGGGACCAGCAATAGGAATTTGTGCTATGGTGGGTCAAAAACTTCTCTACATGGATATGTAGATTTAGATATGGCAAGTGATTTGGATGGCAGAAGAAGCACCACAGGATATGTTTTCCCTGTTGGTGGAACGGCGATTAGCTAGATTTCAAAGTTGCAGAAGGTTGTTGCCTTGTCAACTACAGAAGCAAAATATATTGCAGTCACAGAGGCTAGCAAAGAGATGATATGGATGACATAGTTCATGGAAGAGCTAGGAAAGGAGTAAGAGATTTGTAGACTATATAGTGATAGTCAGAGTGCAATTCATTTGGCTAAGAATTCAGCATTTCATTCAAGAACCAAGCATATACAACTTAGGTACCACTTCATTATACAGGTATTGAAGGATGGTGATTTGAAGCTGGAGAAGATCCATACATATAAGAACCTTGCTGATATGTTAACCAAGCCAGTAACAAAGGAGAAGTTGAATCTTCATTCAAATTTTGTAGGTCTTCATGATTGAGTTTGAAGATGGAGGAGCTAAAAGATGTTGTTGTACAGGTACTGGTGCAGCTATTTATCTCCAAGTGGGAGATTGTTAAGGTGTGGAGCTAAAAGCTTCACCAAATGAGTATTTTGTAGGTTGCTTGAACTACACAGTCACCGGCGTCGGTCAGGAGTGACCGACGTCGTTCAGGAGTCGACTGGAAGATGCCAGCGTCGGTCATGGATCGGCCGACGTCGGTCATGTGTAGATAGGTAGGGACCGATGTCGGTCACCTGTGCGTCCAAAATTCTATTTTCGTGGATAGAACAGAATGTTTGCATGATAGGATTAAGTGTTAGTCTTAAGTTTGCATCTCTATCTTCAGTAGGATTGTTTTGAGCCCTTGATTAGGAGGTGCATCTAATGGTTTTAGTTGTATGCTCATGAATCCCTAATGTTATATAATAGGGATAGATCTTCATAACTTATTAAGAATTGGTCAAGTACTGTACAATATTTGTATATGTGAATCAATCCAGGTTGTTGGAATTGATTGTAATTGAAAGAGAGAAATCTTGAGGGAAAGAGATCTGTACATCTGAGAGAGGTGTGGAAGAAAAGAAGTTTCTTCAATTGTAATTCCTTCTAGAAGAGTTTAATACAAGTTTTCAGGGTGGTTTCTTGTATCTCTTGTTCTTTGCTATTTCTGATTCTAGTTACTTATCTTTCTGGTTTAATTCTGCATTTAATTGCTTTCATATAGTAATCAACTTTGTTGGTTGATCCCCAACATTGTGATGAGCCTTATCTCCAAATATTAGTATGAACATCATATATATGTTTTTGTTGTGTTGCCTTGAACATTGTCATACAAATGTTAATATTCATTATACTTATTCTTTTCTATGGTATCGATCCTTTATAACAAAATTGCTTGGATAGATAAAATAAAGTCATGATAATAGATCACAACATACATTTAGTGGAAAAATAAAAACAATAAATTGTAATAATAAGAGCAGAAGAAAACATATCTACACAATATGATTGCTAGCAGAGCAGAATATTGGAAATATATTACTCAGCCACTCTGAGTGAGCAACCTCCATAACCTTGTAACAAGAACAAAAGTGTAATATGATTCTCCATTACTAACCATTGCCTCCTATATATATTTTTCTTATCTTATGGATACTTCATAGTTTGACACTACTACCAATATGAAGATATAGTGATAATTTCTAAGTAAAAAAATATGTTGGCCATGATTTGATCATATATATCCTAATACACGCTAGTGGTTAAGGGAATAGCATGACCCTCCCCTTCAAACCAAAATTATCCTCAATGTTGAATATCTATGGATACTTTTGTAGAAATTCGACATCTTCCTATGTTGCATCCTCACTAGCCATATTCTTCCACATGATTAGATATTGTGTAATCACACTCATCCGCAATCTCATAATGTGTGTCTAGAGGATTTATTCTGGTTCAAAAATTAAAATACCGTCCTCATCAAGCTCTAATAGATTTTTCTAGGCTAAAACTCTTTGTCCAATTACCTTCTTCAAGTAAGAAACATGGAAGAGCATATGTATTTTCACTAAGGTAACTCTAGTGTGTATGTTATATTGTCAATCTTCAGCAAGACCTGAAAGTGGTAGTAATAATTCAATTAATGTTTGTTATCCTTATTTTATTTTTTTCAAGGATATTTTCTTGTATGGCCACTATCACACAAAACCCGAATCTCCTACTTCAAAATGTCTTTCAATATAGTGTTGGTCATTACCAAATTCTCTCTGAGATTAGAGAGTACCTCCTATTGGTGTTGAATGTGTTCTTCCACTTCCCTAATCTTTGATTGAACCATCAAGGAGGAAGTTATGGATGGTGGATGATACCCATACCATAAAACAATTGGAGAAATTTTGGATGAGGTATATAAAAAAAAATTATATCACCATTCTGCTAATGGTAGCCATTGAAACCAACTATCTTATTTTTTTGAATAAAAATAACAAAGATAACCCTCTAAACAGTTGTTTACCACCTTAGTTTTTCCATAATATTAGGATTATATGATGAGATATGAACCAAATGAGTACCCAAACATAAGAATAACTCAGTCTAACAAGTAATGGTAAACATAGGATCATGATCACTTACTATGATCTTTAGGGTCCCATGTAGCTTATGAAGTGTATTCATAAAATTTGGTGCTATTGTACTTACTACATATGGATATGATGAGGCACAAAAATGGGAATATTTCATGAGTCTATCCACAACAACCATGATTACATTTTTCCTTTCAAACTTAGGTAACCCTTTGATGAAATCTATGGAGGTCTTGATTGTCTCAACCTTGTTTGTTGACACACCATGCATTTTACTACAAGTTTATGGACTTCCCATTTGATCCCTTCCCAAAATAATTCTTTCTTGATTGTATTTTAATTCTTCAAGAAGCCTAAGTGTCCACCTATTAGCAAAGCATGGAGCTTCGCAATAACCTTATACTTAAGTGTTGAATTCATATAAGGGTATAGTTTATCCTTGTATTATAGAATGTCCCATTTCCATACAAATTTTTTTTGACACAGTCAAATGAGGTTGGAGCTTTTGAATGATATTTTATGCATTTATTTCATTCTTCATGTTAGGTTGTGGAGCTAAAAGCTTCACTGATGCAAACAAGGAAGGAGGTTGCTGAGAGGTTGTTGAGTTGCAGAGCAACCGACGTCGGTCTGATCAACCGACGTCAGTCATATCCAGTGAGCAGACCAACCAACATCGGTAGGAGTCAGCCAACGTCAGTCACCTCCAGGTAGACAAGGACCAACGTCGATCGCCTGTGCAGTTTTAGAACTATCGGTTGCACAAACAGTTAGTTAACGAACCAGTTGTTTGCATGTACGGATCTAATTATTGTAATTAGATGTCTAATTATTGTTTGCATGGGATCTATATAATAGACTCATGGTTTTTATTATAAAGTGTGCTAGAGAGTAAGAGAGCAAAAATTAGCTCCTTCAGAGTGAAAAGAGCAAGGTGTGTTCCTCCTAGTGCCACAGTGCCAAGTGTGGGTGCTGGTTTAGAGAATCAGAAGGGTTCTTCATGTATGTATGATCTCGGTCGGCAGGTGTACAAGGCCAGGTTTAGAGATCTACATGGTAAGTAAGATCATTGATTTGTAGATGTTTGTGTGTGTTTGATCTAGGTTTGCAGGTGTTGTAAAACCAAGTTGATTTTCAGGTGGCAGCAAGATTAGGGAGATCACAACACAACATGTAGCAAGATCAGGAGGGATCTACTTGGAGTACGGTGTGTACTCGGTCGTGACGTACGTGGAGTACATGTGTAAGTAAAATAATTTGAGTTGTAGGTTGTTGCAAGTTCATGGGAGATCTACTTGAAGTACATGGAGTACTTGTGTACTGGCAGTAGTGATACTGACTAGTGGTACTGGTAGTAGTGGATACTGACTAGTTGGAGGTGAACACCAACTCTGTGTTTGAGTTGAGTGTTGGGACCGTAATTGAGAGAGATAACTCTTGAAGGTGAATTATTATACACTTGGTGTGGGAAGCCTGTAAGGTGTGGAAGAGTGTGGCATCTCTTCATTTGTAATTCTTTTCTGGAAGAGTATTAATACAATTGGGTATTGTCTCTCATATTCTGTGTTATTTTCTGAATTCTAGTTACTTGTGCATTCTGGTTAAATTTCGCATTTAGTTGCTTATACAAAATTAATCAATTGTGTGCTTTTGGATCCTGACAAAGTGGTATCAGAGCTTGGTTGGTGATACCACTAACAAAGTGGTATCAGAGCTAAGGTTACAGGTTTGTGTTTGATTACAGGTCACTCTCAGGGGTTTCTAATTGAGAGGGAGTATAGCAATGGCAAAATAAAGTACACTAAGAATGGAGGAATTGAAAAGCATGAATGGTCAATTACGGTGTTATGAAAAGAAAGAGCAGGTAAAGAAATATTTCTGGTTGGTTGAAGATCAGCATGAAGGAACTAAAGATGCAGATGTTACAGGTGTTATTGCACAGGATGCTCTGGGATGTTCCTTGGATAAAGTAGAATCTTGTTTTATATATTCTGTTGACTCTTTCCATGCAGCCCTAAATAGAGTATTTTTCCATGTTAAGGTCCTTGGAGACTTTGGAAAGATTTATTTAGGGGCTGGTGTGCCTTGTCAAAGATTTGGCAAAGGGGAAGTGAAGCTGAAATTACAGGCGGCCAACACATGGGTGTTGAAGGAGGTCATGCAGGTCTCGGTTCTAAAGATAAGGCTAATTACTTCAGAAAAGTTGGGTGATGAGAGATGCATAGAAACTCTCATAGTGGATGCACTTGAATTAGCAGGTGGTAAGAAAGTAGGTATCCTTTATCTATCTACTTATATTACTGATTCTTCTTCTGTTGCAAAGACGTGGCTTTGTAGGCTTGGTCACATGAGCAAGAAGGAGATGCATGTTCTTAAGAGGAAGTCAAATGTCTTTGACAGAATTAAGAACTAGAAAGCCTTGTTGTTCATAGAGGAGATGATAGACAGAGATTAGTGGAGAAGGCTAAGTAACTCTGAGCAGAGCAGGTTGGACAAGGTTTTGATCCAAAGAGAGCTTGCGGGTAAAAAGTCATCACTCATAGGAGAACACAGGTACTAGCATCAGTTAGGAGGACTGATGTCGGTAATAGGTAAGACCGACGTCAGTCAAGAGGACCGACATCGGTGATAGGTAGACACTGACGTCAATTAGAAAAATTGGCATCGGTAGTCTGGATAGTCGCATGGAACCGACGTCGGTCAGATGCAGACTATGTGGTGACTGAGGTCGGTCACTGGAATGGATTTTGGGCAGACAGCAAGCTATCAAGGAGTCTCAAATGCCCATATGGAGGACTAAAAGGGTAAGTAAGCCTCAAATTCATTGTTCCTCTTCTTTATACTCGTTGCTCACTATAGAATAGGAATGATCCAGGAAATAGTGGGAGCATGGCATGAATAGGATGCAGAACCAAATGGGAGATTTGGTAGGGTTGCCAGCCGATATGAAATCACTGAAAGACGAATGGATACCTTAGTTAAAGAATAGAGAGAATAGACACGTGAGATGGAAGGCCAGGTCATATGGTCTTGAGGAAGCTCCAAGATAGTGGTACAGGTTTGACAGGTGGATGACAAAGCATGGCTTTAGTCAATGTCATTGTAACTACTGTGGTTTCTTTACCAGGTGGATGATGAGTTGCGATATTATTTTGTTAATGTATGTTGTGTGTTTGCTTGATGCAAGGTTACACACATAGGGTTTTTCTAAGCTAAAGGTAAAGTTAGTTTAGAGGTGTGTCATGAGGAATTTGGGAGCAAAATTCTTTGGCATAAGTGCGTTCTAGAGACATGGAAGATCACAGGTTGATTTTGTCTCTGGATGATTGTGTGAAAGCAGTTAGCACGCCGATGGGTTGGACAGTTCTATGAACAGTGTCCTGATTCACATGATGAGGTTAAGTACATGCATACTAGACTTGGGGTTGTCCACGCAGTGGGAGCTATCAAAAAGTTTGGAGCTGATTTGGGAAAGAAGCATTGGAGGGTAGTTCAGTGGATTCTCAGGTATCTGAGAGGGACCACCAGCAGGTCGACATGCGATGTAGGGTCAAGTTCTTCTCTACATGGGTTTGTAGATGTGGATGCAGTAGGTTACTTGGATGATAGGAGGTGCACCATAGGTTTTATGGTGGTTGGTCTTCAAGGTTAAGCTTGAAGAGGGATACAAGCCAAGAAACAAATTAGACAGAGTACAGGTATAGGTACAGTGCAGCTATTTATCTCCAAGTGGGAGATTGTTAGGTTGTGGAGCTAAAAGCTTCACTGATGCAAATAGAGAAGGAGGTTGTTGAGAGGTTGCTGAGTTGCAGAGCAACCGACGTCAATCTAATCAATTGATGTTGGTCATATCCAGTGAGCAGAGCAATCGACATTGATAGGAGTCGGCCAACGTCGGTCACCTCCAGGCAGACAGGGATCGGCGTCGATTGCCTGTGTGGTTTTGGAACTGTTAGTTGCACGAATAGTTAGTTAATGAACTGGCTGTTTGCATGTAGAAGGCCAATTATAGTCTTGAGATGTGGATATAATTATTGTAATTGGATGTCTAATTATTGCTTGCATGGGATCTATATAATAGACTCATAGGCTATATTGTAAAGTGTGCTAGAGAGTAAGAGAGCAAAAAATAGCTCCTTCAGAGTGAAGAGAGCAAGGTGTGTTCCTCTTAGTGCCACAGTTCCAAGTGTGGGTGCTGGTTTGGAGAATCAGAAGGTTTATTCATGTATGTATGATCTCGGTTAGCAGGTGTGCAAGGCCAGGTTTGGAGATCTGCATGGTAAGTAAGATCATTGTTTTGCAGATGTTTGTGTGTGTTTGATCTAGGTTTACAGGTGTTGCAAAACCAAGTTGATTTGTAGGTGGCAGGAAGATCAGGGAGATCACAACACAATAGGTAGCAAGATCAGGAGGGATCTACTTGGAGTACGGTGTGTATTCGGTCATGACGTACGTGGAGTACATGTGTAAGTAAGATAATTTGAGTTGCAAGTTATTGCAAGTTCATGGGAGATCTACTTCAAGTACATGGAGTACTTGTGTACTAGCAGTAGTGATACTGACTAGTGGTACTGGCAATAGTGGATACTGACTGGTTGGAGGTGAACACCAACTCTGTGTTTGAGTTGAGTGTTGGGACCGTAATTGAGAGAGATAACTCTTGAAGGTGAATTACTGTACACTTGGTGTGGGAAGCCTGTAAGGTGTGGAAGAGTGTGGCATCTCTTCATTTTTAATTCTTTTTTGGAAGAGTATTAATATAATTGGGTATTGTCTCTCATATTCTGTGTTATTTTTTGAATTCTAGTTACTTGTGCATTCTGGTTAAATTCTGCATTTAGTTGCTTATACAAAAGTAATCAATTGTGTGCTTCCGGATCCTGACACTTTATTTTTGATCTTGCCTCATCCACCCAATCTGTCTGTAATATGGGCAAGGCACACAACAATTCTTATGTGGACTCATCTCTCTTAGATAATGCATGAACCAATACATTCTCCTTTCCTTTCTTGTAGATGATCTCAAATTCATATCCCAACATCTTTTTGGTTCATTTTTTTTTCTTATGATAACCTCTATTCTAATAATTATTTTAAACTATCATCATTTTTCTTCACCTTAAAGTGTCTTCCCAACAAATATGGTCTTTATTATTTGACCATATGAAAGATAACCATAATTTCATTCTCATAAATGGGTTACAAAAAATTATTACCCTTGAGTTAGTGAATTTTCAATGCAATAGTTCATCTTTATAACATGAGTACTACCCCCATGCCATACCCTGAAGCATCACATTTAATAATAAAAGTTTTGTAAAAATATGGTGTAGCTAGAACTAGAGTGGTACACATGGCCACCTTTAGCTTCTCAAATGCCCTAGTGGTTGCCTCATTCTAATGGAAGGATTCCTTATTAAATAAAGTCATGAGTGGTGTTGTTATGTTGCCATTTTTTTTTTCAAATTGTAGATAGTAACATGTGATCCTTAATAAGCCTAGTAGGTTTTTTAGGGTTCTAGGTGCTTTCTATTCAACCATTGTCTTGATCTTGTGAGGTTCCACCTTTACACCTTCATAGTAAATAATGTAACCCAGGTACTCCACCCCTTTAACTCTAAAATCACACCTATAAGGCTTTGTGTGATGTTGATGTTGACCAAGAGTTTTTAAAACCTGATACACATGTTTTAAATGTCCTGCCCATGTTTTGTTATATATTAAGATGTCATTAAAAAACACCAAGATAATTTTTCACAAAAATGGCTAAAACATGGAGTTCATCAAACCATGAAATTTAGGTGGTGCATTTGTGAGGCCAAAGGAAATTACCAAAAATTCATAGTGGCCCCCATGGATTCTAAAATTTGTGTTATATATTCTCATCTCTAACTTTGATTTGATGATAAACTGAGCGAATATCAAGTTTCCTAAAGTATACACCACCACGTAACTCATATAGAAAATCATCAATTATCAAAATTGGAAACTTATCTTTGATGGTGTGTTTGTTGAGCTCCTTGTAGTCTAGACACATGCACTGAATGTCATCCTTCTTATACACTATCACCACGAGAGAGAAATAAGCACTCTAGATACACCTGCTAATACTTTCCTTGAGCATATTCTATACCATCTTCTTAATCTCACTCTTTTTTACATATGGGTCCCTACAAGGTCTAATATTGGGTGGTTGGATCCCTCGTACCTATTGAATGGCATGATCATGATTCCTTTTAGGTGGTAGCCCTTTTCAAAATATCTATAAAAATTATTCATTGCCCATCGATAATTACTGTTGGTGTAAGCCTTTTTCCTACAGGTTTTGGCTACATGCCTACATTAGATTGCTTAAGGGATTTAGTGTCATGTTGGTTATTTGAAAAGTTTAATACCACATTCACTAGAATGGGTTATATCTTTCATCCTCCAACCTATTTATGTACCTATTTCATTGCATATTCTTAATGCAATATTGTGTGGATCATTGGTGTCTCATTGCTCTTGTTTATTTCTTTTAATTGTGTGTATGTGTGTGCTCAGTGTTATCTTATTTAATATGCATCTCACATAGAATATTAAATCAGTGCATTCACTCAGATTAGTATTCTTGGATCTCATTTTGATATGGTATCAAAGTCGATCTAGATTTATAGATTGTCAGGCATATTCTGCAAGTTTTTCATTGAATTTGTCTCCTTATTTGCTTTAGATATAGGCTTAGTATTTTTTTAAGATCTATTTTTATTTCAAAATCTTGGCATAATAATCTTTCTTGGCATTTAGATTTAATTGAATGCTTTATTTGATTAGCCATTAGGACTTGTGGAATTGTAGAAATTAGAGATCTAGTTTGTGATCAATTTCTCTTTCTTAAAAATTTGCTTAAAAAAAGGAGTGATTTTTGGCATATGAGATAGCTCTCTGCATATTGAGTCATTAAGGACCTTTCCATTGAGTTTGAAAGGCTCAAGAAAGTCAAGATTGGCTTTCATTTGATTAGATTTAGAGTTCTAAAGCATTTTTTATGAGGGCTTGAAGTTTAGAGAAGGTTACCAAATTTGAGAGGTACCTACATTTTTGGGCCACTTTCAACCAAATTTGACCCCACCATCACGTTCAGAAGGCCCAAATCTATATAGATCAACTTTCATTTCATCAAATTTTTATATCTAAGGCACATTTGGTAAGGGTTTGAAGTTGGATGAAGTCAAATCACATTAGTGATGGCCATTTGACCGTCACATTTAGTCCATTAAAGTTTCTAGAATATTCTCTATAGATTTTACCAACTTTGCCACCATATTTGGTAGCTCCGTCAGATTTAGCTAGGTTCTACATTTGGCTAGAGGTTCACTAGATTTGATGGAATTTTTTAACAGACCTTCAAATTTGTTAGCATCACCAAATTTGTCAACATCACACCAAATTTAGCAGAGGCTTCATTTTTTAAATCTGCCCCCCTCACAAATGAGTAGCCTACCCTAGATTAGTCAACTTTGAAGGACCATAACTTGGTCATACGAGCTTCTTTTTTGAATATTTTTTCTTTTAATTGGGGTAGAATTTCATACTCTACACATTGGTGCAATTTTTTTTTTGCTTTTGGCATCTATTTTTTTCATAATTTGCATATTTTCATAGATGTTGTTGAGTAATCCTCATTTTTGACCCTTCTGAGGTTTCGTTCGGGCACATACATCAACATTTTTTGGTGAATTTTTTTTTGAAAGTGGATGGTTTTTCTTTTAATTTTCAATGGTGTGATCTATTTGATCTACTTCTATCAAAAAATTGTACTTTGTTTTCTATGGCCTTTTTTTGGCATCTGTATTCACTGAGATCAAATCCACTTCATTAACAAGTTGCATTTATAAAATGCACTAAAGTTATAAATTTATAAAATTTTGGGGGGGCTACCTGAATTGTTCACATATTTACTTCTCCTCATATGGATGCATTATCGATAGAGTCTAACTTCCTCCTACTTGGCTTATTTGCATTTCATGTATATTTCACTATTTGATCTTAATTACATGGACCCATTTTGATTAATTCCACTATCCATACTTAGAGCATACATTTGTACTTGATCATAAGCATAGATTACTCATTCCTTGAGTGTGTTTTGTTATTGCAAATACAGGGGGGTCATTATTGATTATCTTGGGAGATTTGTGATGGGCCCTATATTCTTTCATGTGCACATTCATTTTCTCTTGTATTCTTGGATGTATTATCAGTAGATCCTGATGTCCATTTAAACATACATTGTCACTTGTGCACAAATTTCTCTTATTTGATTGGACTCATTTTTGGCATAGTCCAAAATCCAACTCCAAAGCATGAACTATTACTCTCAGTTGTGATCATGTCAACTCCACTTGAGAGATTCCTATTGAGGAGTGTTGTTTCATATCCAATGATCCTTCTTGGTAAGACCAATTATACTTCATGGTGATTGTACATGGAATTCTCACTCAAAGAATGAGAACTTATTCCACTCTTATATGGACAGATTCCTACTCCTATTGACCCAAGTCAATATGATAATTAGTCCAACTCTTGTGATTGTGTCTATGGTCACTTGTTGTTGCATGTTTAATGGGATCTATACCATCATGTAGAGAACATAGAGTGTCCTTCCATTATTTGGAGCACTCTTCAGAGTCTTTTCAAAGATCCAACTAAGAGTTACATCACACCTCTTCCTCCACTACCCATTATCTCTTTAGAGATAGTTGTACTCTTGCCTCCTACTTTTGTTTCTTATGATGACATAACCATGGTGCATAGTGATCTTCCTTCTATCAAGCCCCCACTATAGGATGAGATCTTACTAGACCTTAATTATCCTATTGTAGATTCTACATTCATTCCTATGTAGATTATTGCTCTTTCAGAGCCTTTACAGACTTACACTTTGAAGGACTCCATTGTTTATAGTATGAGTACACACATTGGGAGTATTGATGACTCATATGTTCTTGTAGATGTTTATCTTTTAGATCTAAGTGCTTTATTTGTAAACTAGTTTTCAATTTTTATAGTTTTTGAACATTAATCTCTTCTTCCCATGGACATTCTTTTAGTGAATGTTCCATGTCTATCTTCTTCTCTACCTATTCTCTCTCCTTCATTGCATGTTTCTTCATTGCATTCTTATACAATTAGTCCTATGATATCTTATCAGACTTTGGCACATTCAAGAACTAGCAGGGAGACATTTGAGTATTTTCTAGAGATCCACATCTTGATTCCTACATGTATTCTACTTGAGTGGGAATTTAATAGTTTTGTAGCTCAGGGTTTATTTCTTTCAAAAGGAAGAGGCAACATCTGTTTTAGAGGGACCTACTATTACATTCACCATGTGACATTCTGCATTCACATTCTCTCTCTTCTATGTGGAGGCACACTTCCTTCATGTTTTGTAAGATATTGGGGATCATCGCTATGTACTTGGAGTGTTGATTATTTCAGCATCTTCTTTTGAGGTGCTTCTTAGTTCCTTCTCTCTTTTGGGGGGAGTTTTTTCCCATTAGGTTTTCTCATTTTCTCTAATTTATGAGAGATTGCATTATACATGGGTACCTCATCAAGCCTTGTTACCAAAACCCATTATTTGTATCATCACCTATCTAATCTATGTTTATGGGGGGTGTTGGTGTAGGCCTTTTTCCTACGGGTTTTGGCTACATGGCTGCATTATCTTGCTTGGGGTTCTAGAGGTTATTTATGAGGATTAGTACCACATTCATTGGAATGTAGGGTTTCACTATATCTCCAACCTATAAATACCTCTCTCCTTTTGTATTCTTCATTTAGTGAGCCTGGATTCATTGAGCTTCTTAATGGTGAGCTATGACAACTTTGAGAGCTATGAACTTCATCTCTTTATATAAGCAATTCATCTCCATTATTGAAGACATTGTGTTCAATTTTTACTTTTTTCTAGATTTTTTGATTCAACAGTTGTGTGTGTTTGCTCTGTAGTCATCGGTCTTGGACATATGATTTTGGACAACTCTTTTAATTACCAATAGATATGGAAATTTAGGCACTTTTTTTGGTTGTGCTTCTAATACAAAAATTGCACCATAAACCCATTCACTCCATTTTTAATAATATTATAATTTTTAAGATAAATAACTATGTGGATTTTGCACATAACCCATATAATTTAAATGTCCTTACTACCATGAATAACTCCTATTAATTCATTTTCCCAAGGTAGTGATCCATTGGACTCCTAACACAATGTGTTCTCCACCCATGGGAATGGTGAACATAGATAAAGCTAACATGTAGACTCCAATGGTTAGTTTAATAATATGGTGTTTCCTTGTACAACTGATTGTACCACCATCTACAATCATGACCTAAAATTTTGGACTTAGGTAAATAAACCAATTCAAGTGAGGAACTAACTTACTATTGATGAAGTTGAGAGTACTTCATGAGTAAATCAAGAATTTCACCATCTGTGTTTTAGGAAACCCACTACCATGAGGATTTTTGGGGTGTCAATACCTAAAAGTGCATGGAAAGAAATAGTTGGTTGGGTATCTAATGACTCCTCATTTAGATCATCTACAACCTATAACTTTACTTCTTCATCTTCTTCTTCTTTATTGAAAACTTCAATATAGATCAACTTCTTTTTTAGCACATGTATGTCTTCCAAAGTATTTTATATCATAATTAAAACATAAGCCTTTTACCTTTGTTCTTCAATTTTTTGAGAATTAAGTCTAGTAGTTTGAGGGAATGATGATGTGAGAATGCTAAAATCACTTATGCTTATGAACACCTACCTTCTATTAGTCAATGTTATTTCCTCCATGTTACATGTCATGATAATAGAAATAGATAGTAAGTGGATTAAACATGCATACCTTATTTTGGATGTGATCCTTATGTCCCCTAAGAAATAATTCATTCAAGTTCTCATCTATGATTATCTCCAATTACAAGCGTAGATTTTGGAAGTGTTCAATATAATCCTTGACTGATCCTATTTGTCATAATTTTTTTAACTAGCTAAAATAATTATATGTCACACTTGCTATAGTGCATTTATAATTCATCGATAAAAATTGACCAAGTTACATTGAGATTCTTCTTCTTTTGAGCACACAACCATCAATACCAAAATAATTTATAGGGTTCTAAATATAAGTATGTCATTGTGACCTCTTGCTCACATGGGATATTATGTACATTAAAAATATATATCCATTTGGTTGATCCCAGTGATTGGATCCTTCCCATTGAGCTTATGCATGTCCACTTTCAATAGCATATTCCAAGGCCCAAAATTAGAGCCAACTGAGATCTAAATTCATAATGTATTTGGATTTGGATTGGGCTAGGAAGAATATCTGCCATGGTTATGTTGTGCATTGGTGAATTTTGGTTGGTTTTAAGAAACTATATTGCAAGGCCAACAATTGATCAAATATTTTCTCAAGTTATGCCAACCAATGACTAATGTTTTCCACAACTCTTTTATTATCCATCTTAGACTACATTTTTGGTCTATTATAATCAAGTTGGATCACTTTATTGTCTATTAAAGAAAACCCTATGATAGAAGTTCCACCACTCTCATTTTTGACTCCATCTATTCTTTGTTAAAAAATTTACCTAGAGTGATGAATCCTTTACCTTGACCCCTAATGTGAAATCCTACCATGAAAATATTTTAGGGATTAGGTTTTAATAACCAAGGTTTAGGGTTTATGATAGGTTTTAGGTTTTAAGGTTTAACAACTTGAGGGCTTAGGGTTGAATGGTTAAGGGTTAAGGGTTTTCTAGGGTGAAAAATAGGGTTTTGAAGTGACAACATGCATCATGATAAAAATATCATGATGACCCTTTGAATTCTTACATACTAATCCAAGACTCAAACAATAACACATGTTTAAACAAAAAATCAATCAATCACACACAACACTTAAAACAATAAAAAATAAAAAGTTATATCAAATGAAAGTGTTCAATAAACATCATGTCTATTGTGCCCCCAAATCAAGACAAGTTTAAGATTAATAAATATTATAAAATTTACTTAGAAATAGGGAAATGGGAAAAATTATGGATGGTATGATGGTGTCCAAGTTGACCCTAGTTATCGCATGTAGCTAAGTGTTGCCTACATAGTTTGTGTGGACCTCAGTCCAATGTAGTTCTACTAAGAGTGTAGGAATGGGATGTGATGATTCTTAATTAGGATTATCATGATAAATTAAATATACCCTCCTAATAAATGGTATCATCTTTCCAAGATGAATCCAATGACTATTATATTTCACATGGATTAAAAAATCTAAAAATAGTAAAAATTAGACTTGACGAAGGATTATACCATTATGATCATCTCATCGAGACAAATCTAACAACTTCTATATTGTGCAAGGGTGTGGAAAATTGTCAAACTTATTTTTAAATTTGAATATACCTAGTGTAGATAAAAATCTTAAATTCCCTCTAGATCAAAATATTTTTTTAAACCCACCACCATAATAGATATTGATGAAATGTATCACAAAAATGTTACCCAAATTGAAGTTTTGATACCATTAGTAATGAAATTACTTAGATAAATCAAATTCATGATGATGGATCACAATATAAATTTCAATTGTATAACAATGTCAATAACTTTCAATCATGAGAGCATAAGAGAATAGATCCACGAAATATGATTGATAGCATAACAAAATACTAGAAATATATGACTAAGTCACTTTGAGTGAGAAACCTCCACAACTTTGTAATAATAAAAAACATTCTAGTATGATCCTCCAATTCAAACAAGTACCTCTTATATATACCCTAATTAGGCTATGCATACTCTACAAGGAAACACTACTACCAGTATGAAGATATAAAAATTATCATATGACTATGTAAAAGGTTATGTTTGCCAAAATTTAGCAATGCATATCCTAATACATGATAATGGATATCGGCATTGCATCCTTATCTTACAATCTACTAGGGAAATGTTTGGGGCAAAAGTTTTTTACTTGCACTTGATTTTGATTACTCTAGACTAATGGCTTATTTTATGATAAATTCAATTATATGATTGTTATTACTGTGATATTCTATTTAATAATGACTTCACTTTTCTTATATCTTGAGCCCACATAGGAAAAAAATATAATGTTTCTCAAATGTATTTTTGATGATTCAAGTTAGATGACTAATGATGTAACATGTGATTTCATAGCATTTCCTTGAACTAGTAGTTTTTATTCTTCTTGAGCTATGAGCCCTACCATGTTTCACATGCTTCATTCATCTCTTTAGTGAGGAAACTATATTATATATTTATTATTATTTTTATTTTGATGATTCTCAAGTTTAAATGTACATAAATTATTGATAATATACAATTAGGGGCCCATCCCCTGATGACTACAAGGTTTGAACTTTAAATCCCAATACTTAGTGACTTAGATTTGTTTGTAGATGTGTATGGATATCATCTAAAAATACATAAGGTTCTAACTCCACTCCACATTTCTGTTTACTTCTATAGTATATTGGACCCATTAGACATATTTTATATGGTGGGGACAAAGAAAGTATCTTATTAGCAATTAATTTTATAGTTGGCATTTATTATTTTTTGTCACATATGTCTATGTAGGAAAGGTTAATGAGGTTTTGTAGGTTCCAAGACTCATTAACTCAGTACCCAGAGATATAGCTTTGCAATAATATTTAGATCCTTTTTATATGTTCTATTTTGAATCATGTGCTCACATAGTTGTAGAGGCCTAATGTTGGTACAAAGCTTATTATTGGAATGTTTTAGTATTATTTTGTGCATGTGGTTTATAAATTTGAATTAGGCTATTATTGATGCTTCTACTTGTGTTTTTAATTCTTATCTTTATTATTTATGTGATCTCATGCTTGTTTCTTTTATTTTATCTTTTTGACTAGTTTTTTGTTGTGCCTACATGCTTTTTATTTTCTTTTTCTCTTTAGCTTATATATTTTCTTCTATTAGGTCAAATTTGGCCACTTACCAAATATATCATGTATAGATTTGGTGGCTTTCTAAATATTTCCCTGTTATTTTTTTGGGCCCCTCTGCCCTTCTTTGCTTTATTTCAATGTTTGGATCTATATGTGTCAGCTCTTTATATTTTATATGGTTAGCTTGTGCACTAGTAGGTTCCTAAGATGAACTTTAGGTGTTTATATATAAAAATATTCATAGAGGCATTTTAATCACAAGTATGAAGATGATTATTCAATAATTCAAGTGAATTCAAGTAAAGACACACTCTAAATTACTATACTTCTACTCAAGAGTAATTTTAATAAGGTTTGTCTGCATTTTTACAAAGAAAAATATATAAATGTTCATGTAGTTTCATTGTGCCTAGGGAGTGGAGGCAAAGACTGTACTCATAATTCCACTCACATGCACAAGAGAACTACATTGACTCTGATTCCAAGTATGCAATATATGTAGCTTGCTATGCCTTTAACTTATAACATGTCTATGGATATGTGTGGCTGACTTGTGGCATATACATCCTCTCATATTATCTTGTCACATTTCTCTATATTCTTATATTGTTAGTAAGGTCAGCTTATGGAATAACCATGGCCTAATAAGAGTATATATAGGAGATAGTGGTTATTCTTTGATAATCAGATTACAAATTATTTTCTTATTACATTATTGTGGAGGTTAACCCCTCAAAGTGGATCAATCATATTTATCAAGTGTTCTAATCTTTCATCTATTATTGTTGTGGATCTACTTATTTTTTCATAATTATGTGATCTATTATTCCATTGATGTGAATCCTCTAAGTAATTTCATTAAAATTGGTATCAGATATTTGATTTGGGTAAGTTTCTCTAGTAGAGTTCTTTTCATATCTAGTGTCGTGGTTATCCTAAGCACTAAACGATTAAAAAAAACATATTTTACAATCCGGTAAGAATTTAATTTTTTTATCACTGTAGTATTGTTATGTCTTCTTTTTTTTGAAAAAAATCTAGATATTTTCTCACACCCTTGTGTACATTATATATTATTGGATTCATCTTGATGATATGATCAAAATCATATAACCCTCTAGTATATTTTTTTCAATATTGAAACCTTCAACCCTAGGGTTTTTTTTAATCTAAAATGGGATTTTACATAAACACCCTATAAAAATAAATATTTGAATGTATTAAGGTAATATTCATATTCAGATAATAAATTATAGTATTTACAATAAATTCATTCAAGCATGTGAAATAAATACAATCAATAGACTAAAGAATTAAGGGTTAAGAGAACACATATCTTATTTGTCAATATGTTATGGATCATCAAAATTGCTCAATTTCATGCTAGACCTGTAATGTAACCCTATGTTTTGTTCATTCTAGGTTTTATCTCTTTTTCTAGCCTAAACACTAGCATCTAATTTTGGACAGTCCTAATTTCAATGGTTTTGTCCATGTACTATAGCCAACTCAAATTCTTCCTAGATCTATGCATATACTTGTGCTTGTTGTTTCTATCTAAATTTGTTATCATTTTAAATGTGATCAATCTATGATATTAAAACCCTAACTTCTTGCCTCTTACATAGTTGTGACTAAAAAAAAGGGTTAGCTTTTGAGTCAAGCCAACCCTAGCAATCATGTTGTTGCTAAGTGTTTTATACATACCCATATACTTTGAAGAGGGCCTCAGAATCACATGTAATTCTCCCTCCTATGTGTATGTATGTGATGGTTATTGTGTGTCTATATGCTCTTTCTCCTAATACAACCCTTGGTATAAGCAATGCCAGTTTGAATTGATCTTTTGTAATACTTTAGAATTTATTTCTATCAATTCAGTGTATAATGTAATTCAATAGCTTCTGAATAAATAATGTATACATTAATTGAGAGGCTTGATTGATGATCTAATATTATGCCCTAACCTTGTATATATAGGGAACCTTTTAATTTGAATTAAAAACTAGTGGCATGCAAAAATTAACCATAGAACAAACATTCAAATCATTAAAAATAGTCATGAAATGAAAAGTATAGAAATAAGGCAGAGAATTAGGTGGGATAATACCATCATATTTAGGACACTAGCATGGATGGTAGTGTCATGATCTGAATGGTAGTGTCTATAGACTCAAGAAATAGAAAATATCACAGGACTGAGGCCCTATAACTCAATGGCTAGAAGACTAATAAATGATCAGAAAGACATAGAAGATCAAACATAATAGTAAAGAGGGGCATGGATCCAAGGAGGCCCATTAAATATCACACCACTAAATAAGTAAATCTTTGTCAAAAGTTATTACATCTAATACTATGCAAGAATATATTATAATAAAAGATTGTACCAAATTTAGGTATCTACATCCCCCCCTTTAATCTAGTAACTTCAGGTAATCAAATTACTAAAGTTACATCAAGCTCATACATAGGTATGTAAACACACCTTAGCCTTATGGTGGTTCTAACTTGACCTTGTAGCTCCTGTTCTAGGTGGGTAAACACACCTTGGCCTCATGGTAGTTCTAACTTGACCTTGTAGCTCTTGTCCTATAACCGAAAGCATGTTATAGTATAATTAATGCATAAATATGAAAATGAGCAATAAACAAAAGTATCAAGAAATAAATAACATGGAAATAATACACCTGTATATATGCCACATAGTGATGCCTCTAGAATATCATCTTCACCATGGAGGATGGAGTGATATAAAGAAAGGGATTTGAGGCCCCGTCCATTTTCTGGAGAGGAAAATGAATGGGTCCACAAGTAATCATGTGTGTTTCATCCTAGAGATGTTTATAAAAACAAGGAAAGTTATGGGGTGATCATGCCCCATACTAGTAGAATGGGAAAAGTGTCAAGTCTATCAAGGGAGTTGAATCTTGACTATAAAAAATTAGTATCAGGGCTATCGAGTGCACTAAATATCAATTACACTACTCAAGGGAGCCAACTATTACAGATAAATAAAATATCAATTTAAGGGTCTTTGTAAGGTTAATGCATCAATGTGTAAATGAGATAAGGAATGAAATTTTTTTGTACCCTAATCATGCCTATTATAAATGATATATTATCTATATATGTATTTGTGCTTTGGTGAATTTTCATGACATGTGCACTTTTAATATGTGTGAAGTTGATGTATATATCAAAATGTAACCTTTGTTATGTGAAAATTATATATTTTTATTGTGTCAACTTAAGTACATGTGTATAGCATATGCCCCTAGATTTTGTCATTGTGAATAATATCAGCCACAAATATAGAAACTATCCCAAACCTATGAAATCCACTCCAAGTGCATGATATTTTGACCCAAGTGTACATCTAAATCATGTGAACTGTATCAAATTCCACCAATTCTACCCACTATGTGTATGTGGACTCATCTCTCTATGACATACCCCCACTAATATGCCACCCTTTTGGGATAAAGGGAATGTAACCCAATATGCACCTTATCATAAAAGGATAATATGTCCATATTGTAGATACACAAACTATGTATGAATCAATCAGATAGATGTATTATACTTTAGAAGATGTGTGATTGTAATATTTAGAATTTTTTTATTTATCTTGTAAAGAATTATCAAATGTTGTGTATAGACTGGAATATGCTATTCTTAAAATTTTAAATAATGGTTATGAAGACTAAATAATGTGGAAGATCTATTTACGCGGGTTTCAATGCAACTTATGATTCACTATTTAGATAAATGAAGCTAGAGAAATTATAGTTTGAAGATCATAGGTGCACACGATGAAGTCAAAGTCAATCACTATATATAGAAAGTTTAGAATTTTCATTTCATTTGCATTTTTTATTATTGATATTTTTTATCTAGATTATTATGAATATGCCTCGAGGAATATCCATCCATCCCATATGATTTGAGATTTGGGTAAGTGCACAAAGCTGGGGGATAAAAAGGGGCCTACCTATGGACATGTTTTTTCTAAAAATTGAGAAATTTGAACTTATGTAGATATTTTGATATGGTTACACTCAAAATTAGAGAATGGTGTAAGAACATGAATTGTAGCATTTTGATTCTAGTTTCTAAGACACTAAAAAAAATTAAAATGGTTAAGTATAACTAGGTAGAACATATAAAATTTGAATAGGAACTTATTTTTTTAAGGAAAATAAATTAAATAATCAGTCGTGTAGCCCCTAATTTTTTTACCATTGTTTAATATTTTTTAAAACCATTTGGTAAAAATTTAAATGAGATAATATAGTTTGTAACCTATATTTTTTTATAATTTTTTGATGAATATTTTATTATTATTAACTTTACAAGTAAATAGATCTTGAAAACTAACAAAAACATGGATAGTTGGCTGTGCAGACCCCTAATTACCTCAAAAAAAACTATAACTAGTTTTTTTTTAATGCATGTAGAATTAGGCCTAGTCTATAACCATATTTTTTTTTTTGCATTTGTATCAATGAAAAAAAAGATACACAAGCATATATAAGCATGTATATTCAAGGCATGTAGTGGCCTAAAAACTATAGTTATAAATCAACATAGATTGAAACCTTAAAATAGTCCAACAATTATAAAAAAGTATATTTGGTAAGAGGAGAGCATTCTCATCATCATGGTAATAATTTTATTAATTTTATCACTAAAATTTACAGTGTATTTGGTGATGGAAGTTGAATTTTTATATTTTCTATCAAAACTCTCAGATTTGGTTGTGTGTTGATAGGTCCAAGCCTTTAGCTCAGGAATCAAGCCATTTCCAAGCCAAAAGGCTTGGTTTTTGAATTTAAACTAAACATAGCGCATACGCTTTATAATGCATATATGTTATAGCACAAACACATTATTTTGACATTACACTGAAAATCAAAAAATCTGTTGAAAGGGTTATTTGTTATTTTTTCATGCAATGTGAAAGGAATGCATGCATATTATAGCATGTATGTGTTCCTTTGAAATTACACCAAAAATAATAGAAGACTTATTAGAAGGGTTAGAATGGTTTAATTGGAAGGGGAAGATGGTTCACTAAAATATATGTTGACATTTATATTGTGACTTTTATATTCTTTATACTTTAAATTTATTTTAGTAAATATAATATATTAGGGTCACTCTGCATCTAATAGAATTGGTCTCACAACTACATGCCTTATAATGTGGGAGATAGTTTTTCAAAATCCAATTTGGTCAGTAATTAGGTATTTTTGAGCTCTCAATATTGAACTTAGGGATTTTAGAGCATAAATTTTATAATTAATGTCCATTTTTGGTAAATATAGTCATTTTTTAGGTTTTTATGTCCTCCAAATTATTTATTGGCATTTTTAAGAGTCCTAGGTTTGTCATAATTGAAGTTTATAAACCACTCACTTTGAATTCAATACAAAATGGTGTGATTTGGATAACATTAGTCATATTGATGAGTTATGCACATCAAACAACCACTTTGTGTTAATATAATTTGTTCATCATCCTTCCCTCATCCCTAATCACTTTTTACTCATCACTTACCATACCTAATCACTCCCTCGTTATCCCTCATTGACCCTTACCATCCCTTAGAATCACTCATTCATCATCCCTAATCACTCCCTCATTAATCCTCACCATATGTCATCATCCCTAATCACTAATTATTTTCCCTTCATCATCCCTAATCACTCCCTCCTTGTCCCTAATAAACCCTCATCACACCCTTATCATACCTCATCTTTCCTAATTACTCATTCATTAACCCTCACCATCCCTCATCATCCTTAATCACTCCCTCATCTTCTCTAATCACTCCCTTATTGAACCTCACTATCCCTTATCATCCTTAATAACCATATCATCATCCCTAATCACTCCCCCTCATCTCTCATAATCCATAATCACTCCCTCCTCATCCTCATTAACCCTCACCATTCTACATAAATAGCAAGGTAAACATATGGTAACTTTTTAGGTTTTTTTGCCTTCTAAATTACTTATTGGCATTCCTAAGAGTCCTATGTTTATCAAAATTAAAGTTTAAAAGCCACTCACTTTTCATTTGAGCCAGAGTGGTTTGATTGGGGCAGCATAGGTCACATTGATGACATGCACACATCAAATGACCACTTTGTGTTAATTTCACATGTTCATTGTCCCTCCCTCATCCTTAATCACTTCCTCTTCTTCCCTCATCACCCCTAATCACTCTCTCTTCATCCCCCATTGTCCATAATAACTCTCTCATTGACCCTAATTATCCTTCATCATCTATAATCACTCTCTCATCATCCTTATTCACTCCTTCATTAACCCTCACCATCCCTCATCATCCCTAATCACCCCATCATCCTCATTATTCCTAATCACCCCCTCTTAATCCATAATCACTTCTTAAGCATCACTCATCATCCATAATAACTCCTTTATTGACCCTAGCATCTCTAATCACTCCCTCATCATCCATAATCACTCCTTTATTGTCCCCTATCATCCATAATCATTTCCCCCCTCATCCCTCATAAACCCTAATCACTCCCTCATTCTCATTTAACCTCACCATCCCTCATAAATAATAAGATAAACATATAGTCATTCTTTAGTTTGTTATGCCTTTTGAATTATTTGTTTACATTTCTAAGAGTCTTACGTTTGTCAAAATTAAAATTTACAAACCACTCACTTTGAATTCAGGCCAAATTAGTGTGATCATGGAATCATAGGTCACATTGATGACCTAGACACATCAAACAACCACTTTGTGTTTAATTTTACTTTCTCATCATCCCTTCCTCATCCCTAATGACTTCTTCCCCATCCTCATCACCCTAATCACACTCTCATCATTCTTCATTATCTGTAATTAATCCCTCATTGACCCTCACAATCCCTCATCATCCATAATCATTACATCATCCCTCATCATCTAAAAACATTCCATCATCCCTCATTATCCTTATTCACTCCCTCCTCATCCCTAATAATCCCTAATAACTCCCTCCTCATCCCTAATCATTCCCTCATTGACCCTCATCATCCCTAATTTCTCTCTCATTATCCCTAATCATTCCCTTATTTACCCTCACCATCCTTTATCATCCCTAATCATTCCCCCCCTCATCCCTAATCACTCCCTCCTCATCCTCATGGACCCTCACCTTCCCTCATCATCACTAATCACTCCCTCGTTGACCCTCATCATCCATCATCATCCTTAATGATTACCTCATTGTCCCTCATCATCCCTACTCACTCCCTCTTTTTCCCTCCCCATAATCACTCCTTCCAATACCATAATGGTGGGTGCAATGGCTTCTCACCTGTGCTTGATTATCTTATGTTCTAATTCTAAATTTTTCTCACTCAAATAATCCTAAGGAAACTCTTATTTCATTCATCCTATTTCACTCAAATAAGGAACTCAGAGATATCATCTAATTGTCTAGTGGGATTCAAATATATATATGGAAATTCATGCCCAAACCATGGAGAGAGAGTGTATATAAGCTCCTACCAAAATAAATAGGTAAATAAATGAGCAAAGGGTGAAATGAAATTGTATTACTTACATATATAGTTTGGGATTTAGGCATCGAAGCCACCGCTTCATGTCAATTTTACTTGTGATTAGGTCCCTTATAGGCCAAAAGTGACATAAAAACACCATATTGGCTTATGATCACGGTAAATGCAAATAATGGGCCCACCACACTAATGTAACACATAGATAGTGAAGTTCATTCAATGATGTCAAGTAGTTGAAACCAACTATTATATCAATAGGGTGTGAATTAACCATCCTATGATATTACCCACACTTGTATTTCATTATGTATCACATTGATATCATGAAATATATATAAATATGACATCAATCTATTTTATGATGTGGAAAGTAAGTATGATAAGAACAAATATATATATTAGGAAGCAAGATTCCATTGCCTTATCAGATAAACCATAGATAAGTAGGTAGCGTAAAAATAAAGCTATCAATTGAAAATCAAGTTTCCCTTGATAAATATGCTTTGATCTAGAATCAAACCAAACTTATACATTAGGAAGGAAAACTTCCCTTGATATCTATGCCTTACTCCCTTGTTATCTATTGAGAATGAAGTCTTCCCTTGATATTTTATATCAAGTGAAGCAAATCTAGGTATCAAGAAGGCAATATTACCTTGCCTTACTCCTTGACATAGATGAAGTAGGTATGAAAAAGGGTGGGATGAAATTATATAACTGATATATATAATTTGGGATTTGGGCATCTAAGAATCCCAATCCCAAAGTCAAGAATCCAAATTTATATCTATATAGATAGGGGTGACTAGAGACTAGTTGAGAATTCAAATCCCAATGCCATATTTGACTTCTCATTTTCTCTATATGTCATTGAGAGCATGTCCATAGTAGATAAAATTTAAAAATACATAGATAGGCAGTCACTAATATAATAAAGTGTGTTCTAATATGATAGTTGGTAGACTGTGTTTCCCAACGTAACTTAACCTATACCCAACTTGATCTATGAATGAAATAAAGGTCATGTGCCTTAATCTAGTGTATAAGGGAGGGGATACTTAGAGCTTGGGCATGGTCTAAAGTGCCCTAAAGGCCAAAATAGGGCCTTGTCATATTTTGAGTGTGCCCCAATCCCAAATAAAATATATCAAAGGACAACATAGGAATGAGGAGCCTACCATAAATATATGGGGTCACCATTCTAAAGGCTCTAACTCAATCTCAAACTTTCCCTACCTGATAGAATGTAGTGGAAGCTTTCCCTACCTAATTCATTTATTCCAAGGAGTAAGAAAAGGAAAGCTTGCCTTTTATATCTAGATTTTCTTTACCTAATTACTTTTATCATCCATAATCACTCCCTCCAATACCTTTATGGTGGTTGTAGTGGATTTCTTCTTGTGCCCGATCATCCCTAACCACTCCTTTCTTTATATAGGTTAGAATGTCCCCTCTCCTTTCAAGATATGGCTTGATCAATACCCCTTCATCTAAATCATGTATTTTAGTGCCCATTTAATAAGAAAGAAAGGAATAAATCAATATTACACACATGGGGTAAATAAGGTCACCTAGATAATAGATATTACCCCTATATATAGATATGGTGTGATACTTTATTATTATCACTCATAATCCTTAATCACTCCCTTATCAACCCTTATTGTCCCTAATCACTTTCTCATTGATCCTCATCATTAATAGTCACTCCATCATCCCTCATCATCCCTAATCACTCCATCCTCATTTATTATCCTCCCTAATCACTCTCTTATTGACCCTCATCATCCCTAATCACTCTTTCCTCATCCCTTCTTATCCCTAATTAATCCTTCCAATAATTTTATGATGGGTGTAGTGGATTTTTGCTTGTGCCCCATCATCCCTAGTCACTCCTTTTTATAAATAGGTTACAATACATGCTCTCCTTTCAATAATGCATTGGTTATTTAATTATGTATCAAGTATTAAAGATATGGCCAGGTAAGCTATATATGGGCAGGATTAGATATGGGTATTCAAGATCAAGATATGGATTGGGTATTTTATCATGTAGGGAATGTTCAAGAAGGTATAGAAATAAGGATAGGTAGGTAGCTCATACTCAAGTACAAGAAGGTAGGTAGGGCAAACTCAGTTAGGTAGGGCAATATAGTTAGGTAGGTATGGAATAATCAAGTACAAGAAGGTAGGTAGTGCATAGTCAAGATTAAGATATGGCTCAAGTATTAAGGTAGGGCATCCTCGAGATTAAGATATGGCTTAGATATTTAATTAGGTAGGGCATAATTAAATAGGTAAATTAGGTAGGGCATACTTAATATTATAGATATATTACATATGTAACATGATTCAAAACTTCATTTCTCATTCCATCTATCAAGAAGCAAGCTTCCCTTAGTAAAAATAGAAGCTAAGTAGGTAGGCCATAACTAAATAGGTAGGGAAATAATATATGCAAGCTATAGATTGGTAAGAAAACTTCCCTTGATAGATAAGAATCTATTCTAGAATGGGAAAGTAGGTGTGATAAGAACAAAGTTATATATCAAGAAGGAAGATCCCTTTGCCTTATCAGGTAGGGCATAGCTAAGTAAGTAGGGTAAAAATAAAGCTATCTATCAGAAGATAAGTTTCTCTTAATAACCATACCTTAATCTAGAAGCAAAGAAAAGATAGATACCAGGAAGGTAAACTTACCTTGATAGTGTAGCTCCAAGAATCTGAACAGAACCACTAGTGTTTGGCAGGGTGCTAAAGAAAATCACTAATAGGCTAAAAGGCTTAGGGCTTCTATGGGCTAGAGGAGGTCTATAGTGGCTATCTAGTTTATTGGCTTGCACCATGATATAAATAGACTTATGAACCAAGTTGGGGACAGCATGATCAGGCACACAAAGGACATAATTATCTCTAGTGGATCCAACCATAGTAACATAAGTAGCTAAGTGATCTGTAAAATGGCTCTAATTTTTTATTTAAAAAGTTTACCTTAGATCCTTGTAGGCAATTTATTAAAGATATAAAAATTAATCTATAAAATAATCAAATTAAAGAAAAGTAATACAAGAATACTAGCCACACTGCATAAGAGTTGATTACGGAGTTTGTAAATGCATGTCTCCAAGTTTGCAAATTAGTTGAACAAATTCATTATTAAATGTTTACAAGTACAAGGCAACCCTTATAGAACAATAATGAATTCACATGTTACACACCTTTGAAAAATCTCAAAACTCTCAGACAAATTCTCCACCTTCCTAAAATACTTCTAAATGTGTATATTTATCCCTTCAAATAATCTTGGAACTTTTAGACATATTCTCCACTTTCTTGAAGCACACCTCTACGACTACATAAAAATCAGCAATAAACCTTCAAAAAGTCCTAAAAATCATGGATGGACCTTCCACCTTCCTATCGTGAAAATCAATCTCACATTCCTAAATTTTTCCACCAAAGTCTCACTTTGAGGCTTTAAAAAGTGGCTCAAATGAACTCAAATTAGGTCTCTTAATATACGATTGGATTCATCTCTTGCTCTAGCTCTTGGCTCTCAGCTCTTCAGTTCTTCATCTCTGCCATGAAAGCTTTAAAACCTTGGAATGAATTCACTAAATTCCAATTCTAATTTAAATGATTTAAAAATAATCCCTCACCCCTTTATATAATTTTTTGAGGTGCAAAAATAGTGGGATTATTCATTATCCCCACCTTTTTTGATGGGATTGGATAATATCCCATTCCACCATTTTTTATGGGATTTATATTATCCCTTTACAATTTAAAATGAAATTGTAATAATATCCCATGTATTTAAAAACATGGGGTGATAATTATTCCCCAATATATGATGGTTTATATTTTAACCATATTAAAATGAATTTTCATTTTCCATGTAACTCTATTGCCACGTCACTTTATGGCCACGTCATCACTTTAACCATAACTTTGACTAGTCATAACTTGCACATATAGACTCCATTTTTCAAACCATAAAATGTGCCAAAAACATTTCAGTGAGCTATACACTATGAAACTAGTTCATAAATGTTCCAATATCATCAATTTATCTAGTTTGACTAGTGTTGAGTACTTGTTGACCTACTTTGATCAAAACTTAGACTGGCTACACAAGGAACAAATGAGCTCTATTTTTGAAGTTATGCATTTTGTTGGAAAGATATTGAAGAGTCCTATGTGATGGTATAGGTCTTATTCTAATTTGGGAACTTTTATTAAATTATATCTAGATCATACCTCCCTACTAAGAAGGCTTTTGGTCCACCAAAAGTTGGTATCCACTAAAATGCTTGTTAGTTTTGAAGATACTCTGATGAGGCTTATCAATCTACTCAGGTTCCATAACTATGCCTACAATGCTTGGAATAACCAACTGATCACATATTCTACAATCCATCTACTACTACATAGCCATCAATAGCCTCTACATAGAACTAGGGTTTAGAATGTGATGACTTCCTCTACTATATGGATTCACAAAAGCCTCTACACAAATAAGCCTAGTGATCTTTTTTATTACACAGCTTTTAACAAGCCTCTACATAAAATTTTAGTGTTCTCCTCTGCTACATGGCTATAATGAGCCTCTACATAAAAGTCTAGTGATCTCCTCTACTGCATGGTTGCAACTATCCTCTACATAGAAGTCTAGTGATCTCCTCTACTACATGACTGTAATGAGCCTCTACATAGAATTCTAGTGATCTCCTCTACTACATAGTTGCAATGAGCCTCTACATAGATCTGAGATCTTGAATCTCCTCTATTACATGGCCTTAATGAGCCTATACACAAATTTAATATTTTACACATACCTCCATGTTCTCCTCTATTTCACAGCTATCCAAGGGCCTCTACATAGAACTAAGATCCTAAATCTCCTCTGCTACATGGCTGTAATGAGCCTCTACATAGATCTAAGATTTTGTATATGTATCCACATCTTCTATTGCACAGCCATCTAAGGGCCTCTACATAGAACTACACATGGATATGAGCATTTCCATCAACGTCCTCTTATACTACATAGCCTCAATGGCCTCTACAAATAAGTACATGTGTAAATAATAACACATCCATCAACATCCTCTTTTGGTTCACAACCTCAATGACCTCTACAGAAAATTACATGTGTGGACCTAGTAATTCCTAGGTCTGTTAAATTGTTCTCTATAAAATAACACTTGATAAAAATAAGAATATAGCATACCTTAATCTACATATACCGTTATTAATGGAAAATGTCTACCAAAATGTGAGAAGACAACTTGAGTATGATAAACTTGTCACTTAATTCCTCTCTATAGGTAACTCCACAATAAAACAAACTATAATTTTTACAATGCATGTATATACAGATACAAACAGTGCCTTTTGGGTTTTTAAAAATTATGCATGATGTATGTCACAATATTTCCCATATGGGTCTTATTCATACATCCTAACTAGCACATTATTTATGCTAGTTCTATGAGCATATACAAATGGATAAACCAAAATGTTTTAAAGTTTTTAACTACCACCTAAGATTATTTACCAGCTATTGAATCTTGGTGTAGGCCTAGCTCCTTTAGTAGTCACCCTAGAGATCTTCATGTGACTCACCTTCAGGTTCCTGATGGTCACTTGGTACATACAAGTCTAATGTCTAACTAGAACCATTATGACTAGGTCTAGAGACCTACCCTATCTCAAACTACATGATCCAAGTGTGATCCAGGTCAAGCTCTATACTATCATCTATGAAAGATGATTTCCAATTAAAGAGATAAAAATTTCCTAGAACCATCTCATTCATCTTCAATGGGATGATATCAAGAGTCACCATGTCTGTGAACTATCTCCCAACTTTAAATTTCAAGGTGCAATATCATGTTGACATACCTTGGACAATGACATTTTGCATGCCAACTATTTTAGCATATGGCAGTGGAAATGTTGGCAAGCTTAGTCGATTTACAATGTAAATGGTCACATAGCCCATTATGATGTCCCCATAAAACACAAGTCTAATGACACATCCATCTAAAACAATTGGAACACACTTCCTAGAGGCTCTCATGGATCATAAGACAATGTTTAGAGGTAAAGATGGTGTCTTCTATCAAACTAGGGATTCTAAATGTTGACTAGTACTTGAAATAATAGGAGCCTTTCCTCTATCCATGTTCCTCTATTGGAACCACTATCATCCATATATATTTCTTCAAGTTGGTCCCAAATATCCCTATGCTTCTGTGTTAATACATAAATATAAGCTCACTAACATAATGCAAAAAATTATTAGCAACTGGCAAGAATTGCTCTGATACCAAACTGATTCATAAACTTGCTCTAATTTTTGTGAAAAAAAATTTACCTTATATCCTTGTAGGAAATTTACTAAATATACCAAAATTAATTCATAAAATAATCAACTTAAATAAAATCAATGCAAGAATACCAATCACACTACACAAGAGTTGATTATAGAGTTCGATAATGCTTATGTCTCCAAGTTCACAAATTAGCTAAACTAATTCATTATTAAATGTCTATAAGTACAAGGAAACCCTTAAAAAATAATAATTAATTCACGTGTTATAGACCTTTGAAGAATCTAAAAACTCTCAAATATATTATCCACCTTCTTGGAACAATTCTAAATGTGTATGTTCAATCCTTCAAAGAATTTCATAACTCTCAGATAGATTCTCAACTTTCCTAAAGCACACCTCAAGACTACATAAGACTTAGCAACAAACCTTTTAAAAGTCCTTGAACTCATGGATGGACCTTCCACCTTCCTATCGTGAAAATCAATCTTGCATTCATGAAGTTCTCCATCAAAAGTCTCACTTTGAGGCTTTAAAAAGTGGCTCAAATAAACTCAAATCAGGTCTCTCCGCATACAGTTGGATTCATCTCTTGATCTAGCTCTTGGCTCTTAAATCTTCAAATCTTCATCTCTCAGCTCTTCGACTCTTGGCTCTTTGGCTCTTAGCTCTTTGGATCTTGGCTCTTCGGCTCTTTAGCTCTTGGCTCTTTGACTCTGTCATGAGAGCTTTGAAACCTTGGAATAAATTCACTGAATTCTAATTCTAATTTCAATGATTTAAAAATAACCCCTCACCCATGTATATACTTTTTGGAGGTGCACAAAAAATGGGATTATTCATTATCCCCACCTTTTTTAATGGGATTAGATAATATCCCATTCCACCATTTTTATGGGATTTATATTATCCCTTAACAATTTAATATGAAAATTTAATAATATTCCATGTATTAAAAAATATGGGGTGATAATTATTCTCCAATATATGATGGTTTATATTTTAACCATATTAAAATGGATTTTCATTTGCCACGTAACTCTATTAACACGTCACTTTATGGCCACATCATCAATTTAACCATAACTTTAATTGGTCATAACTTGTACATATGAAATCCATTTTTTGAAACATAAAATGTGCCAAAAATATCTCAACGAGATATACACCATGTAAATAATTCATAAACATTACAAGATCATCAATTTTTTTAGTTTGACTAGTGTTAACTACCTGTTGACCTACTTTGACTGAAACTTGGACTGGTTGCACAAGGAGCAAATGAGATCTATTTCCAAAGTTATACATACCATTAGAAAGCTCTTGATGACTCCTATGTGATAGTATAGGTCTTAGTCTAATTTAGGAACTTTTATAAAATTATATCCAAATCACTAAGACTAGACTATTGATTACATATAAATTATAAAAATAACAATACCGAATAAACAGAGTTAACAAATTAAATGTAAATCTAGATGTTAAGGCACTTTTAAGCCAAATGAAAGACATTTTAAGCAATAAAGACATTTTCATTAAGAGGTTAAAGAGCATGAATATTCTAGGTTTGAGATATCTTTTGAATTTAACACTATTGTTTCCTAATAATGCAATGTTCTATTTTTATTTTATTTTTATTTTTATTTTTTTTTGTGTGTGTGTGTGTGTGTGTGAGAGAGAGAGAGAGAGAGAGAGATTATTTAATCAAGTTGTATAGTTTGTTTTGAGCATGTAGAGTCCTACTATGTAATAAAAAAAATTAAATGCAATAATAACATGTAATGGTAAATATTTTAAGCAATGAAGATATCTTGTAACCACATATGAATGCATAAACTTCAGAAACTATTCTAAACAATGCACAAAACAACTAAATCACCAAAATAAATAAAACCTAGCATATATACTACACAAAACAATGGAGTTTAAATTTTCATATTAAAGTGACCTTAGATCAATCTCAAGGAAGATGTGCAGATGTTGTACCAACTCAGAATCTAAGCTAAGAATCAATGTAGAAGGAAGACCAAACTATGTGCAAGCTGAAGTCCAAACCAAAAGCCAAGATCAAAGGAAGAGGTAAAGTGAGAACTTGAAATAGTGTAAGAGCTCCAAACAAGTGCATAAATCAGGTGTAATTACAAATATAGAATATGGAAGCAATCCACAAGTAATAAAGAACAAATGAGAGTAGTAATGGAGTCTCCAAGCAAATATATAGCAACATATGGGACCCTCTATCACCAGTCAAGATCAAGAATGCCAAGAATGAATCAAGAGAGATTCAAAAAGGCATGAGAGTCGAAAAAGGTAAGAAGAATCAAGAGAGATGGTAGAGAGAGAAGAGAGAGAGGCCAAAATTAATGAGAATTAGGCATATAGCCCAACCCCAATCCAATAAAAGACCTAAAACTAGCCATTTTTTACCGTTTGGGTCCAAATAGGCACTTTTACATGTGTTATGCCTATGTTGTGGCCTAGGCCATGACTTTTATGAAGGAAATGTGTAGCCTAGGCCATAGGTTTATTTCACACAAGCTACAACCTACATCAAATAGTGTCTTAGGCTGCTTAACAAGCTCCAAAAAGGCCTCAAGGGGTCCCTAGAGGGCATGTCTTATACGTGAAAGGGTCAAGATGGATTAAGGATGTATGGAGGGTAAGAATATGATGTGATAAAGGTCCAAGTAAGTGGAAAATGTCTCAAAGTGGGATTACCAAGGTCAGTAGTATGCATGTGAGTCGATGTGTAATCATAGGGACGAGTAGGTGTTGACCATTTTTACCATAAGTTAAAATAGATCAACCCCCTATAGCCAAAATCTTATATAAGGGGCACATTATAGCATCATAGGGTGTTGCATAGTTCTATTTGATGTCATTTCATATGCCATTTTAGCTTTGGTCATTATTTCATGTATATTTTGCTTTATTTTCTTAGAAGAAAGTTGTAAAACTTGAAAGAAGGGTGAGGTTAGTATAACCTAGATTTGGTTTGCACTTTTTGATCCAGATGGTTGTAGATACACTTCTTGATCTAGGGAGAAATGACCTGTAAATAAAGAAATCACTAAATAAATGGTTGATTAGTTAGATAGTAGGATGGATTGCCTAGTAAGCTAGGTCTAAGAAGCACAAGCTTCCTTGGAGGCTATCAATCTACACTTTTAAACAATCAAGTTCTAAAAATAAAATATAAATTGTTGCATAAATAATAGAAGATACTAAAATCAAATACAAGAAGTGCTTGAAAAGAGATAAATTCAACTAATTATAAAAATAAATGATTAGATATTAATGTTAAGTGAATCAAACATGGTTCAAAAAATAGGGCAATATTCTATGATTAGGTAGGAAGTTAGAAAGCGGGATTTGGTTGGGGTTTGATACGTGAAATTGACTTGCTATTAGAATTTACACACAGTGACCATTGGTGGTTGAGTAAGCCATCAGCAGTTAGATAACCATCGATAGTTGGGTGACCATTATTGGTTGATTAAGAATCATCAATGGTTAAGTGATCATCAATGGTTACTGTTAGATTTGGCTTAGGTAAGAGTAGGTCTAGTTGGGATATTAGCTGAGTGATTTTGGGAGGTGGGTTTAGGCTGGAGCCTAGTTGTAAGATACAGAGGAATATTCAAAGTTATTTGGTCTAGTGGTTTGGTTGGGAGAGAAACAAAATAACTAATTATTAAAAATGTATACTTAGCTTTGTTGTTGTTGATCTGAATAATGTTGAGGTATGTAGCTAAAAAACTCATTGTGAAGCCCAAAGCAATTTTGGTAGAGTATCAATGTCTTGGCTATGATTGATGAATTACAATGCTTGTGTTCTCTATCATGCTCACTAAAATCTCTCCTAGATTCATTGATAAGAGACCTGCAAAAGAAGATATGATATAATAATCTCTGATAATTATTGACTCTCTCTGATGATTTTTGCCCTCTCTTTCACCTCCTCCTCCTCTCTTTCTATAGAAGGAAGGGAGAGATGAAATAACAAGTTCAAATAAGGTATTCAAAAGGTCATCTAATTTTACTTTTAACATGCATAATTATACAAGTGGCTGAGAATAAAAAATCAAGGTGGAGTTGAGCTAGATTTAACCTTTAAGGTGGTTAAAGGTTGACCATCAGTGGTTGGGTCTAACCATCGATGGTTAGGGGTCGACCATCGACGGTTAATAGGATAAGGTTAAAATAATCAAAGTTAATAATTTTGACTTAGGTTTGGTAGTTTAAAGGTTTTAAAGTGGTCTTGAGGGGGTATAGGGGTGGTTTAAGGGTTAATTCAACATCTAGAACACATTGTGTATGGTTTTCTAGTGTCTACATTTAGCCCCTTTTATTATGCAATTTGTATTTATAAGCTACAAAATAAAAAATGGATGGTAGGTCAAAGGTTTGACTGCCCTAAACATAGGAAGATGTGTTCCCCCTCAAACTATGATTTGATGAGGTGAAATAGAATTAGGTGTGGGTTTGATAAGTGGTTAAGTGGGTGATTATGTTGGCTGGATTGGGCATCGAGGCACAAACATGTGCATAGAATGTGACTAAATGTGATATTATATATTGCACATAGACTAGACTACCATGGTTGAGTTAGTTGGGTAAAAATTAGGTCAACACAAGAATGATAAGTGATAATTAGACCAAGTGACTTCATTTAGGCATGGTGATTAGTTTGTATTCATAAACACAAGTCTCATGGTCAAGGTCAGTGTATTCATAGGTATCCAAGGTAGGAAGTGCTCCCAAAAAGACACATGTGGTTTATGTATAAAAGTAGTGCAAGTTCAAGTTATTCAAGATGGAAATACTTGTATTAGGAAAAGTGACCAAGGTAAGGTCATCACAAAACATGAAAAAATTGGGCCAACATGACCAATATCAAGGGTATGTGGTTGGTTACTTGGTGAAGTAGGTAAGATCAATGGGTATGCAGCAATTAAGGAGGTTGGTAGAAAGTGGTTGTTGAACATAACTTTAAGTTGTAATGACAAAAAATTTAGGAGGTTGATCATCATCAATCACCTAATGACCATTGGTATTCGGACATCATCCCTAAAAGGGTGAGGTTAAAAGTCTGTTGAGGGTTATATTTGCTCATTTGAACATTGCTAACCTGCAGAGCTTATCTTTTAGCAAGTGTGAAAAAGTAGTGATGGTTGGAGGTTTTGTTAGTGATTAAGTGAGTTGAGTGTTCTTTGGGTGATTAAGGGTGATTATGTGTTGATAGAGGTGGATTGGTTGGAGACATTGACCCAAGAGGATGTAGAGTAAATGAGGGAGAGCACGAGGCATGGTGGTGGTTTTGAGGGCACCTCTACAATGGTGTTTGTGAAATGAGGTAGGGGGTGTAATGAAATTTGTAATATTTATTGTTTAAATATTCTTTTATGTTATTATGGATGGGTTTAGGCTATGTGTAGTGTTAAGGTTGGGGATAAGTGTAGGGTTAAGTTTTTGTAATTGGGTGGGTGGAGGTTTTGGGGATGAAAGTGGTAGAGGGGGTAAAATGTTGAAGGGGTAGTGTAGGTAGGTGAGGGTAGAATGGTTTAGATAAGATTTTAATTGATATGGTGGATGTTTTGATAGATTTAATATGTTAGGGTTAAGGTTGTTCACTGATGGTCACCACACATTGACTATTGATGGTCACTATCAATCATCATTGGTCGATGAGAAACTATCAAATAACTAATATATGGATCATTAGTAGTCGACGACCAAACTATCGATGGTTGATTATTGATTAGTGATGGTTATAAAAGGAATCATCATCTATCAACACTTGACCATTGATGGTCATATATTGATCGATGATATTTTTAAAAGGAACCATCGCTAGTTGACACTCGACCCTCAATAGTTGATGAATGAGATGAAATTAGGTGTAAAATTAAGGTTTGGGTAAATTGAGAAAGGTTGCATAAGTTAAGTTTAAAATGAAGTGTAAGGGTGTGTCTAAAAAAGGTTCAAGGTTAAATGGGTGGGTATATGAGTTATGATAGGTAGAGTCTAAGTTAAGTCTATGGTGTAGTTTGGTAGAAGAGGTGAACATGTAAGGTTGGAGATAGAGGTAATAGGTAGTAGTTCATAGGCGATGTTTAATGAGCTAGGTGAACTAAGGTATTAGTATGACCATATAGGTGAAGGAGTAGATACAAATGTGAGATCATGTGCCATAATTACTAGATGAGGTCTATCTAGCGATGACAGACTAGGAGTGGGACCACTTGTCAGTAGTGGGCTTGGGTGGCATTGGGTATTATCAATGTGTGCCTTAAGATGCAACTATGTTAGTGACACTCATTGAGAGATTGGATTCAAAGACTAACACATTCCTATTTCCTATCAGAGAGATGATGATCCTATCAGAGGACATTCATCATATCATACAACTACTGCTATGAGGTGAGTTGATATATCACATCGATGGTGAGGAGTGCGACTAGCTCATGGGTGTGTTGTATGGTGATGATGTGATGCATGCAAGGTGGCACACTAGAGGCATACATTATACACCCTTATATCACATCAATAGAGGCACAAGATGGGTCATCACTATGACAATGATGGTGGTGACTTGTTATGCATTTCTTGACTTGAGTAGTGATAGGTTTCCTTCTTTATTATTAGATGTTTTGGTAGGCATGGTGATGGATCAGATAGTGTATGCTTGGGAACCTATCCTAATAGTACAAATATATCAAAATATCTAGGTATATAGGGCACACATGAGGTATGGTATCAATTTTGGGTTTGTTTTGCACTATTGGGCTTATGAGCACATCAAAGTTATTTGACTAGGTGGGTTATCATGGCATGACTTTATTTAGATGGACTTTAGGGTGGGGTTTATGTAATGGAGGTACAATTATGCACTCATAGGAATAGGTAGAGGTTCAAATGATTTGTATTATTATAAGGATTGATTGGATACAATGGTGGTAGGTGTTGTGATTTGGCGATCATATGTTTAATTTCCTACATAGGCTAGTCATATGAGGCAGATTTTATCATTGTAGAGTTATAGATGGATCTATGGGAGGTGAGATCTAGAGGTAGATTTTATCCCTTTAGATAGGGTTTATAGATAGTTCAACCTCATTTAGGACATCCCAAGGTATTTTTTAAGATATTAAAAGGAGGATGCAGAGTTCCCATTACCTACACAAAAGCCCAAGGATGTGTTTATTGATCACGAGGAACTGCTAGTGAGTGTTGAGATTGATGATGTAGGAGTTACTAAGGAGTACCCTACATATTTATAGGCACATTATGATGTGGCCTTTTTGGACGTGATGAGGGTTTATAGGACATGGATGTGGATGTAGAGGTGAGGGTGGTGATCATAGGGATGAGGATGGCCCAGATAGATAGGCATTGATTGCTAAGAGGGATCAAGCATGAGTATCACTAGCCATAACATAAACATCCTTAGCATTAGTGACTCAAGAGAGGGATATATCATAGGTCTAGGTGGCCACTCTTACTAGGGAGAGGGATCAAGCTAGGGCTCAGCTAGACATGGTTACTTAAAAGAGATATTCTTTGAGGTAGGCAAGAGGAGTACCAATAGTTGTGGGACCACTAGGAACTATCGCGATGGTGAGATATGTAGCAACAATCAAAGATCTCCAATACTATGAGGCCTTGTGTTTTAGACATCTACCAGATGAGCCTAGATGGGGTGAGCATAGAGCTGAGATCATTAGAGGGGCTAGTAGTGTGACACCAAGTCAGTGGGCTACATTTGTATGGGGAAGACAAGCATAGGAGGTGGATAGACTCTATAAGGTAGTGGTGCTCTAGGGTCTTAGACTATGATGATACTTGTATTTTTGATGTATCATATGATTTTGATATCAACCTACGAGCTGATGTAACAAGATATATATACATTTTTGAGAGACATGTACATTATTATATATATGATCATTATTTTGATTATGATCTCGGGATATATAGATGTGATCATGGTTTATGGTTTGTGTTGATGAATGTGATGTTGTTTATTTATGATTATGTTCATATTATTATCATGTTATGGTTTATGTGTACTCACTTAGCTAAGCATGTGATGATGTGACTATTTAATTTATGCTCATGATGATATTTGATATTGATGGATGTTGTTTATGATATGATAATGTTTATGTTTTTTTGGACATGACTATGATGTTTGTGATTATTGGTATGATTATGGATGACTATGATGTAATTTATGTTCATGAAATTGTTATGGGTTAATGGATCATAGTTCTATGGATGTGATATATGGTAGGATTATTATGATGTAATTTATGTTCATAACATTGTTATGGGTTAATGGATCAGAGTTCTATGGATGTGTGATCCATAATCGATAACAATCAAGTGTCATAATAGAAAAATTCACACTTGAATAATGGATTGAAACCCTAAATTCATGATTTAATAAAAAATGATATTTTAAATGACTACATAATTTATTAAAAAAAATCACGTGGGCTAAAAATTTTAAAGTGCAAATAGAGACAAATTGATAAAATATACCAAACATGATTTGCTAACAGAGTTTGACTTAATAGCCTACATCTCTAGATCCACTCCAATAGGGATCACTCCTATTAAATTATCACAAAATAGCTTTACAATTTATATAGAAGTCTCTTCGAATAATCTTTATAGCCTTAACTTTGTCAGAGTATTACTCTCAAATGATTGATTCACAAAGTCTGAGGCAATTCAAAATACTCTAAAGTCTCTAACACTCCTTTGCATGCCTTATCTCCATAGAATAATGTTAAAAACATGCCTTCAAATCACACTTAGATTTATATAGTGCTTGGTATCATGGGTTTAGAAGTCAAGTACTCATCCTTTTACCCCAAAAGGGCACGGTTTGATTTCTATGCCTTACAGCTTTGTTCTTTATCAAAATCTAAAATCCCACATTACTCATGGGTCAAACACCGCTAATTTTAAAATAGTCTTGAAGGCTTATTTAAAAATGTCGATAAGGAATTTTATCCCACATTGGTAAATTAGGTGTTATGTTTGGTTTTGAAATACCATGAAATTTATGGTTGTTAATGCCTATACATACTATGCATTGACAGAGGCATGGATGTGTCATGACCTAAACTTGGCATTAACATGGGAGTGGTGGTGTGGAACCTCATGGAAAACTTGGAAGGTATGTTAGATGGTATTTGGCATGGAAATTTTGATGGCATGGTTTCATCTTTGGCCATGTATCACCTTCATGTGGTAAGATTTGACTCTACCACGTGGCAGCATATACCTTGATCTCCCTATGAAGTATTACAATGTTATATGAATTATCCCACATTTGTGGGTTTATAAAGCAATTGGGATTTAAATATAATAAAGGATACATAGTATTGTGAAGAAAGGAGGCCAAGGCACACCTCCTCATAAATAGTGTGTCGATCCTCACTCAGGGTCCCCAGTGATAAAAGAGTGGGACCCATATGACCAACTCCTTATGTTGTCAAAGACAAAATATAAAACCAAACCCAATTTTTTTACCATTTTATTAGTGAATTAAACACATGATATCTTGTGCATATAGGCTTGAAATCAACTTATTAAAATTATACCAAAAATCTCTCAATGAGCTCTACATTGTGCCATCAATCAACCCACAATTTGACAAATTTATTTTTAGAGAAAAACATAGATTTTCCTAGATCAATCCTCCCTACTCAAAGATTTTGGACCTCCAAAAGTTGATTAACTAGTAAAGAGGTGAGGGTATTTATCCCTCACACTTATAGCTTCCATTCATTTGGCATTGTTCGAGTGCATCCCTTTGAGACCAACATGAAGATACTCAACATCTCCCCTTCACAAAGTCTAAACCTCCCTATCAAGAATTGTATCTTCTTGCAATTTTTTTAGATACTAATGAGAAAATCTTCAATATAATGAATGGATACACTCTCATCATGATCTCCAATCATTAGAGGCTCATAAAATTTTAGATTTTTCATATTCACAACTAAATAAATCTACATGTAAGATGGCAAATCTAATCAAAAAGCATTTTTACTAATCTTTTTCATAATTTGGAGAAGGACCATACCAAATTGGTTTCAATTTTTTACCTTCACCTGTTAACCTTTCCTTACTGATGTGAAGCCATACCAAATCACCTATAGCAAATTGGTGATCTATACAATGTTTGTCATGTCTTGCTTTATACTTTTCCTGGATTTTCTCTAACTGATCTTCGATAGTCTGGTTTACCTATTGTATCTTTTCAAAGAACTTCTTGGATTTAATATCATCATTATGTTCATCACTAGATGAATCCTATCAATAACAAACATCTAGAGGAGATTTAGGCAAATATCCATAACAAACTTCAAAAGGATTTTTCATAGTAGAAGAATGAAGTGCATGATTGTAAGCATGTTGAATATAGCATAAATGTCCATCCCACAACTTGGGGTGTTTACTACAATAACCCCTAAGAAAATGTACCACTATGTGGTTTAAAACCTCTGTCTAACCATCAATCTATAGATGAAATGTATTGCTCTTATTCAACTTAGTGTCTATTAATTCCCACAGTGTTAACCAAATTTCCCCAAGAAACAAAGAATCCTAATCAAAAACAATAGAAATGGGAAAACCAAAATGAACCCATGATGCTAAAAGAAAAAGTGTGTCATACCTTCTCTTGTAATCTACTTAGTACACAGAATCAAATAACACATCTTGCTAAATCTATCCACTACCACATATAAGTAATCAAGTTTCCTTTGTAACATAGGCAAACCTTCTAAAAAATCCATGGAAATACTTTCCCAGGGATGGGTAGGAATAGGTAAGGGAGTGTAAAGTCCCAGTTTCCTATTTCTAGGCTTACTTGTGGCACAAAGAACACACCCCTTGATATATTTGGCAGCATTCCTGCATATGGGGCCATTAACAATACATTCTCAAATGTGTAACCATTTTACCAACTCCAAAATGACTAGAAATAAGAGAAGTATGTGTTTCCCTAATCATGTGCACCCTTTCATTATGAGGAATTTAAAGTTTACCCAAATGATATAAGAGTCCATTATGCACATGATAGTCTGATTCGTATACCTATTTACCACTTATGAAGTCTTTATACACATCCTTAAAATCACCATCATCAACATATTGTTCTTTATAACTTTCATGAGATAAAGAACCATGCTGTAAAAGAATAGATTCAACTACCACAAGAGGCCTAGAAAGTATGTCAGCAACTTTATTTTGAATACCTTTCTTATACCTGATCATAAGATGATACTATTGTAGGAAACCCATCCAATGAAAATTCCTAGACTATTGTAGCTTGGCCTATGACTGGAGATATTAGAGGGGCTAATGATCTGTATGTATCACTATTTCCTTGCCCATCAAGTAATGTTTCCAATTTTTAAAACTTTGAACCAATGCATAAAATTCTTTATCATAAGTCAGATAGTTTCTTACTGCACCTATGAAGGTCTCAGAATGATAGCATAATAGCTTCTTTCCTTGTATCAAGACAACTCCCATAGCATAATTACTTGCATCCATCTTGATGTCAAATGGCTACTACAAATCAAGAAGTGCCAAGATAGGAGTAGTACTAATCTTTGTCTTCAAAGTGTCGAAGGCCTTTTTCTGCTTGCCTCCCATCGAAATACCTATTTAGTACTAGTCAAATAATCCAAGGGTGATGCAATAAGTGAGAAATTAGTAATGAATTTCCTCCAATATTATACTACACCAAGAAAAATTCTAACCTTAATTACATTATTGGGTTGAGGCCATTTAATTATAACCTCAACTTTTCTTGGATCAATTTTCAACTCACCATGTCCTATAGTATAACCCAAGTAAACAAAAGAGGTCTTGCCAAATTCACATTTAGACAATTTCAAATAAAGTTTCTCCCTTCTTAATGCATCCATGAATTTCCTAATATGAATCACATGACCTTCCCAAGACTGACTAAAGATCAAAATATCATCTAAGTAGACTATAACAAAATCATCAAGAAATGACTTGAAAACATCATTCATCAGTCACATGAATGTAGCCGATGCATTTCACAATCCAAAAGGCATGACAAGCCATTCAAACAATCCCTATTTTATCTTGAAATAAATTTTCCAAATATCATCATCATTAATTCTAACCTGATGATAACCAATTTTCAATTCTACCTTAGTGAAATAAATAACATTTCTTAATTGATCAAGCAAATCATCAATACAAGGAAGAGGGTAATGATTCTTAATCGTAATTTTGTTCAAATCATGGAAATCACACACATTCACCATGTGCCATCTTTATTTGGCACCAAAATGATAGGTGAACCAATAGGAGATTTACTAGGATGAATAACACCCTTTCCTAAAAGTTCCATTGCCTGATTTTTGAATTCCTCATTTTTCACTACTAATAACCTGTACATGCCAATGTTAGGGAGAGGAGAATTCTGTAGCAATTAAATTTCATGTTGAACTCCCATTTTAGGGGGCAACCCTTTTGGATCCTAAAACATATCATCATAACTATAAATTATTTCAACCAATTCTTTTTTATGTCTAGGATCACAATTTTCCATAGCCTAGGAATATTCTTTCTCCTTAGACTTAATCAACATGAGACAAAAATTCTTGCTTGAATTGACTAGTCTTTCATTTGTCCTGTTGGCACCAAAGAAAGACTCATCTTAATATGATGTGATCTAACTATATATTTAATGCCATCCTTAACAAGAAAGTACTTATTCTCCTCCCTATAGAAGATTTATTTTCTATCACAAAGATAAGGGCTTCCTAAAACAATCCCACATATGTCTAGAGGAACTACATACAGATCAACCTCATCCATTAATTTAGATGTGATGTCAAATTTCAATCTAAAAGTTTTGGTTACTTGCATCTTTGTATCATCACATACCTAAAAAATTGGATAGGTTTTTGGATGGGGATTGGTTTTTAAGCCTAACTTTTTAACAATCTCCTCAGAAATCAAGTTTGTCTGTGATCCACTATCAAATAGAGTGTCAATCTTAGTATGTTTTAAAACAACCCTAATGTGGAACAACTCATTTCTTTTCTTATCATCATGCACATTTTTTTTATTTTTAAGAATTAAAATTAGATTACTTAGTGCTAGAAACAAAAAGAGAAGAACAATTCTGCATACTCATAGTTATGATCTTAGTTTCATCCCCAGAGTCTAAACCTAGATCCTGAACCACAGTATTAGTTTCCTTTCTTTCTTCCTAACCCTACTAGGAGGTATTAACTCAGGATGTAATTTCCAACACTTAGATTCATCATGATTTTTATTACAATTATTGCAAATTGACTTACTCTCTTCTTTAAGAATAGTAATAGTGGATTTTTGTTTACCCTTTTCAGAACTTTGTCCTTTAGAATGCTTAACATAAAATTGCTTACTTTTAGGAAAAGATTATTTTGTCTATTTTCCTCTAGCCTCTAAGTAAATATCTTTAACACATGCTTCATCTAAATTATTGGGATTGAGAACAGGAATCATGTGTTTCAAGTAACTATGCAACCCACCTATGTATTTAAGTAGTGTTTCTTGTGTAGAAAGAGGAATATTCAAAAGTAAAGCCTTTTTACTAAATTCTTATGTATATTCATGAACACTTTCATCCTTAGTTTATCTGAAAGATTACCAATCCATCATGGCTTATTTCATATATCCTAAAGTATAAAATTGCTTTTTGAGTGCATCAACAAATTCACTCCAAGTGGAAATCGAGTTACATGTATTAAGCTCATTTTCCTTCAACTTACTCTCCCACCAGATGAGAGTTGTGCCTCTCATTTTAAAATTAGCTAGGTGAATTTTAGCCTCATCATCTACAATCTTCTAAACCCTACAATATACTTCAATTTGCTTTATCTAGTTATCCATCTTTTTGGTATTAATCTCACTATTAAACATCAGTAATTCAAACTTAATATCTAGCTTTAGTGAAGGAAGAGATTCAGTGGCTTTTTTGTTTTTACCATTATTTGAAGAGGAGGAAGGTTTCTAAAAAATTTTACCACCTTCATCATGTTCTATTTACCTTCATGTTTCATGGTAAAGTTGATCAACCATATCCTTCATTTCTAAGAAGGCCTATCAAAAATCTGATTCACACTCAAAGTCATCTCCCATTTCTACAGTACATCTTGATCCAACCTTTGGATTGTACTCAACCAATTCACCTTCACCTTGCCTAGATCTTGACCTTATCAACATAATCTAGCAATCCACATGATTAAATATGAATTCTACTTTGATACCAAAAATCTAATCCATAAATGATAACAATCAAGTGTCGTAACAACAAAAATCACATTTGAATAATGGATTGAAACCTTAAATTCATGATTTAATAAAAATTGATATTTTAAATGACTATGGAATTTTTAAAAAAAATCACATGGGCTGAAATTTTAAAGTGCAAAAAGAGACAACTTGACAGAATATACCAAACATGATTTGATAATAGAGTTATACTTAATAGCCTACATCTCCAGATCAGCTCCAATGGGGATCAATCCTATTAAATTGTCACAAAATAGCTTTACAATTTCTTTAGAAGTCTCTTCCAATCATATTTATAGGATTAACTTTGTCAGATTATTACTCTCAAATGATTCACAAAGTCTGAGGCAATTCAAAATACTCTAAAGTCTCTAACATTCCTTTACATGCCTTGTCTCCATGGAATAACATTGAAAACATGCCTTCAAATAACACTTCGAGTACTTTATTTAGTGCTTTGTCTCATCGGTGTAGCATTCAAGTGCTTATCCTTTTACCCCAAAAGGGCACAGTTTGATTCCTATGCCTTGCATTTTATTTTTCATCGAAATCCAAAATCCCACATCACTCATGGGTCAAACACCACCATTTTTAAAATAGTCTTGAAGGCTTATTTGAAAATACCAATCAAGAATTTTATTTGAAATTGGTAAAGTGGGTGATATGTTTGGTGTTGAAATACCATGAATTTTGTGGTTTTTAATGCCTATACATAGGCATTGACATGGGTGTGGATGTGTCACATCCCAAACTTGGCATTAACGTGGGAGTAGTGGCATGGAACCTTCATGAAAAACTTGGAAGGTATGTTGGATGTTCTTTGGCATGGAGCTTTTGATGGCATGGTTTCATCTTTGGCCACGTATCACCTTCATGTGGTGAGATTTGACTCTGCCATGTGGTAGTGTATACCTTGATCTCCCTGTGAATTATTACAATGCTATATGAATTATCCCACATTCATGGGTTTACAAAGCAATTAGGAATTTAAATACAATTAAGGATACATAGCATTGTGAAGAAAGGAGGCCAAGACACCCCTCCTCAAAAAGAGTGTGTTCATCCTTGCTGAGGTTCCCCAATGAGCAAATAGTGAGACCCATATGACCAACTCCTTACGCTGTCAAAGATAAAATATAAAACCAAACCCAATTATTTTTACCCTTTTAATCTGGTGACTTCAACATGTAATATCTTGTGTATATGAGCTCAAAATTAACCTGTTAAAATTGTGCCAAAAATATCTCAATGATCTATACGTTGTGCCATTAATCAACCCATAATTTAATGACTTCATTTTTAGAGCAAAACATAAATCCTCCTAGATCAATGTGATAGATGGTAGGATGATTATGATGTTATGATTAGGTGATGGTATGTTCATGATGTTATGATATGATGATGTTTTTATGATGAGATGCTTTGTTGGACATGTGGATGAATCTTCACTTTCTTACCTAGATAGGCATGTGATGGATAGCATATGTGGACGATGTATGAAAGATGCTTCATGATTGGTTGGTGTTGGTTACTTAGATGAGATGATTGTAATGTGATGATGCTATCTATGAATAGATATATTTTTGAGGTAGATTGATGTGTGGTGACTAATGGACTTATGATGTGATAAAAGGTAATATTGTGATGATTTTATGTTTGTTATGATTGGTTATGATGGCTAAGATGTTTTTTATTAAAAAACATTTAAACAAGGCACAACACATTCTAAAACACATAATTGGTTTTTAAATGTTTTTAATGAGCTACAGATGATTAGATGAAGGTGGTTGACACATAAATTAAGTTGGATTAGAAAACTAAATGTGAGGAAGATAGGCTAATCAAGAGATAAACATCATAACAAATGTATCAACAATTAGATATGAGAGAATAAGATGAAGGCATGATGCTTCTTATTTGGCAAGGACTAAAACAAACTGAAGTATGATCTACTTATGAATATAAGTCCTTTGAATGCTTCATAGTAGCATCTATTAGTTGATTAAAAAGGTGTCTTGATCACATAATGTCAAGTAAGCTCAAAATCCCTTGTTTGTAGAGTCTATAAAGGGATATGGATGAAATTGAACCTTCTTGTGAGACTAGCATGCCTCTTTAGTAGGTTACCAAAGAGCCAATATAAACAAGTCCATGTCATTAAAAGTGTAGACTAATTGATGCAGGAAGTCTACTTGTGAAATCCAATTATAGATTCTAAAATTATTTTTCTTTTTCTAATTTTGAGAATGGGTTTTTTGTTATTTTGTTATTGCTTATAGGGATGGGGGAAGTTGATCAATATGAGAAGCTTCTAATAAATTGCTACACTTTGACAAATGCTTTACTCAGCCATCCTTCAAGGGAGTGGTCTAAGTTTATGATCTTTTTTTAAGGCTTTTGATAGTTGCCCTTCAAGGAAGCAGTCTACTTCATATTGAGCAATTTTTATATGTTTTGGTAGTTGTCCTTTAAGGGAGCATTATATGAATGCTTGGAATGACCCATATGAGTTTTGGATTTTTTATTGTCATTTTTTGATTGATTGTGTTTTTTTTTCCTATTGACATGGATTTACTTAGATAGGCTCAAAAGGTTCACCTTTATGAAGGCAAAACTAGAGCACAAGAAGGTTGATGATGGGTGAAATATGTTTAAGCAACAATGATCATGGGAATCTATCTTATAAGGGGATGGAAAGTACCATGGGGACCATGCCATAAGTAGAGCCATGGTACCCATGTTCAATATTAAGCAAAGGTTGTAACGGATAATCACATGATTCGATGTTAATCAGCTATCCTTAAAATAAGGGGATGCATATGTGTAAAACTAAGGGATAATCTTAAGTGAGAAAAAATGTGAGTTTAATCCTATTTAAAAAAATAAAGGACATAGATGTAAATCATTAAGGGGCTTAGGTTTTGATTTCCCTTCAAGAGAGTACAATTAGTAAGTTCCCAATCCATACTTGTGGGTGATGATATAAGGTCCAAGCCAATTGAAAGCAAACTTTCCCCACTTACTTTTCTCCATATTGGTGACATGTTGATTTTCCTTTAAGATGAAGTCTTTAATGTTAAATTCTTGAAATTTGAGGTGTTTGTTATAATCATGTTTGATTCAATTTTGATAGACATGAAGATGAGTAAGTGCAACCAAATGACGTTCGTCAAGTAGCTCAAGTTGAGCTAAACATTCTTGATGATAATTGCTTTCAAAAATGAGATTTTTTAGGGATATATGAAGAGAGGTAATTTGGAATTAAAAAGGCAAGACAATCTTTGCTCCAAACACAAGAGAGAAGGGGATAGTACCTATAAGGGTTTGAATGCTAGTGAGATATGCCCATAAGGTGAAGGGGATATATAAATGTCAATCCTAACTAGATGCATTAACCATTTTAGTTATCATGTTGTTGAGAGTTTTGTTAGAAGCTTTGGCCTATCTATTTGCTTATGGATGATAGGCGATTAGAAACTTAACTTGATATCGAATGCATCACAAATACCTTGGAATTTTTTGTATTTTAAAGATTTACCATTGTCGGTGATAATTTTATGAGGAACACCAAAATGATAGATAATGTGATGGTTGATAAAATTAATAATCTTTTAGATTTGGTTAAGATGAGAGGAATATCCTATACCCATTTGGTGAAATATTTAATTGCAGTGATGATAGAATGATGACACTATAAATAATGGGGGTTGATTACACTAATAAGATCCAAACCCCATTATGAGAAGGGCCAGATATCCTTGGATACTTGGAGGATATGGCTAGGTGCATGATATAAATTCTCATGTTATTGTCATTTGACACACTTTTTCACATAATCAAAGCAATCTTAGTTGAGAGTAGGCTAATACTAGCTAAGGTGAAGGATACATTTAATGGCAGCTAGACCACTAAAATGTCCTCCATAAATCCTAGCATGCATTTCCTTGATAACATGAGAAGTTTTGTGATGATGTAGGCAACAAAAGAGGAGACCTTTGAAGTTGTGTTTATAAATAATTCCCTCCAGTATGGTATAATGTGAGGTACTCTGGATAAATGCTCTTTGAACATTCCTAGAAAGGTTGGAAGGGGTGATGTCAAGGTTGAGATAGTCAAAGGTCTGTTGGTACCAAAGGTCAGGTTGGGTTTTTTCCACATTAAAGATGGTAGTAAAGTCTAATTTGACATAAGAGGGATAGGTAAGTTGATGGATAATAATAGTTATCTTAGAGTTAGAGGGTGTAGATAGGATATGGGATGCAAGAGAAGCCATCATATCGATAACTTGTTCATAAATCATGGAGTTGTTTGGATACAGTAGTGTTTAAATAATGCTAAGATTACATCAAATAGTTATTTGTATTATTGAAAAACATCATTATTACATTGATAAGAGTCATTGATTTGATTGACCACAAGTTGAGAATCACCAAAAATGTTGATAATTTTGACTCCCAAGGTAATGCAGTTTGAAGACCTATCATTAGGGCTTTGTACACAGCCATATTATTGGTACATTCAAAATCTATATTGAAATATAAAGGAATGGGTTCATCATGATGGGAGATAAGGATGATGTTGGCTCCCCCACCATATTGACACTTTGATGCATCGATAGTTACTTGATAGGTGAAGTCTTCTTGAGAGAGGGTTATGATAGACTCATCTAGAAATTTGAGGGGAGGAGGCCAGCTATCTACTAATGGTGATTGGCTAATTTATTAGTAATGACTTACCCTTTAATTAACGTTTGATAAAGGAACTCAAGGTCAAACTTAACTAAAATCATGAACCACTTGGCCATATGTTAATTTTGATATGGATTGGAGTGCATATACTTGAGTGAGTCGGTATTGGTTATGACATAGGTCATGTGGTTGAGAAGGTAATGGTGAAGTTTTATGGCCATAAAGACCAAGGTGAGGAAAAGTTTCTCAATATGGGTGTACCAAGTCTCTTAATCTACAAGAGTACAGTTAATGTAGTAGACAAATTTTTCTTTATGTTGCTCATCTCGATGAGCCAACATTGCCCTTAAGGAGTGGTCGGTGGTGGAAATATAAAGGTCAAAAATTTGATCTTCCTTGGGAAGAATGAGGATAGGTGGAGATAGAAGGTACTCTCTAAGTGAATCAAAGGCATTTTGATAGTCATTATTCCACTTAAAATATGCATCCTTCTTTATAAGGGGTTGTAAAGGTTGGCATTGATCCAAGAGTTAAGAGATAAAGTGATAAATGGATTGGAGCTTCCCCTACAAGCTACAGAGTTACTTAAGGTGGGTGGGAGGAGACATGTCAAGGATTTATTTGATTTTGGTAGGATTGACTTCAAATCCATAAATGGAGATGATAAAGCCAAAGAGTTTTCCTGACAAGACCCAAAAACACACTTCTTGGGGTTAAGGCAGACATGGTAATGGATGAGGCACTCGAAGATAATCTTAAGAATGGCCAAGAGATCTTTATGACATTTAAACTTCCCAAAAAGGTCATCAACATAGTCTTCTATAATTTTGTGAATAAATCCATGGAAGATGTAGGTCATAATGCATTGATAGGTTACAATATATTTCTTCAGTCTAAAAGGCATGACCCTATAGTAGAAGTTCTCTATGGGGTGATGAAGGTGGTTTTGTGTTGATCTTCAGGGGTAATTAAGATCTGATTGTAACCTGAGAACCCATCCATAAGAGATAACATCTCATGGATGACTATAAGATCAATAACCTAGTCAATTCTTGGTAGAGGAAATTCATCCTTTAGGCAAGCAAGGTTAAAGTCATGAAAGTCCATGCAAATGTGAATTCCCCCTATAGCTTTGGTGATAGGTACAGTGTTTGACACCCATTGGGTATAATCAATGGGCTGGATGAAATTCATGGATAAGAGACATTGAAGCTCTTCTTTGATAAGAGGGGCTATGTAAGGGTGCATTCATCAAATTTTTTACCTGACTAGCTTCGCATCATGGTTGGTGACTATATTGTGGGTAATGATAGAGGGATTGATTCTTGGCATGTCACTATAAAACCAAGCAAATGTTATGTTTTGGTCTTTCAAAAAGGAGGGGAAATCTTGAAGCTCCTCAAAATTTAGTGATTGGTCAATTTAGATAATGCATGGGTTACTAAAAGTACCCAATTTGATATCCATGGTGGATTCATTCAACATGGTTGAGGTCTCAGGTGGAAGAGAATTATGGATAGAGGAATCTTCTGCACCTAGATAGGTAAGAATTGAATCATCATCCTAACACAGAATGGTATTAATGGTAGGAGAGTCATTTCCTACCATCTCAAGATGAGTTAGAAGAATGGTTATGGTCACCTCATCCTTTTGATAAGTTAGGCTCTAAGGTTGATCATGTTGATAAAAAAAAGATAAGGGGGATGATGTTATAATCTTCAATTCTTGATGGTGGAGTGGAAGGTGAGGATGGGATTTCCTCAACAATGATGGTAATGGGAGGTGGGTTGGTTTGTCTTTTAGGTGGTGTGAAACTAAGGCCATGATTTTCATGAAGTTTTTGGGTCTTGATCAGAAGTAACTCATATGGCTTATGTTCATATCAACTTAGACTAAATCCCTTTCAAGCACACCTATAAAGATAAGTCTTGGAAAATTTTAGTTTATCAAGATAGGAAACACTTGAGGTGAATGGTCAAGGTGAAAAAGAGGTGGTGGAAGTGTCAAGGGGTTTATCACATCCCCCATAGATGAAATTGGTTTGACAAGTTGAGGGCCTAAAAGTAATAATGGATCTAAGATTGGGGTCATAATCAAGTTTTTGGCCAAGATTCCCATACTCTTGGGGAGTAGGAAAAACATCTAGTGTCAAAAGGTGATACTCCCCCAATGAAAGATGCTAGAAGATAGATTCCAAAGGGTCTATTATGGGTATTTGGGTAGAAAGGATGGATGAACTAATGGTTGTTTCATTGGTAGAAGAAGATGGGACTTCATCTTTTGTTAATGAAGTTTTATTGGATGGAGGAAGGAGAATGTCATTGGGTCACTATGTCATGTTGTATGATGTAAAAGGACTTGGGTCAGCTTGTATGGTAACAACTTGACCTTTGTGTTCAAATTTGATGCATCAGTGTAGGGTGGATGGTACATATCCCATAGAATGAATCCAAGGGCATCCCATTAAAACATTGTACTGTAACTCACCTTCTAATATATATGAGTTTAAGAGGCATGTGGGATCCTAGGAAAATGTGAAGGACAATAATTCCTAAAGTTATGGCCATGGTATCATTAAATGAGTGAAGCATCATTGAGGTTTTTAACATAATCTTCTCAAGTAATTTGAGTTGGTTATATGCGTGAGAGGAGATAATGTTTATGCTAGATCCCCTATAAATCATAATCTTTTTGATGTGGGTTTGGTTGATGTATGTGGTAATGAAGACTGGAGGATCTGGATCATCTGGATAGATGGAGGGTATTTCTAAATCCTTGAAGGTAACAAGGTTGAAATTTTGAAGAGCTCCGACAAAGGTTGCTAGAGGTTTAGGTCTTTTGGATTGAAAATCTTCTATCATCACTTGGTGGTAGGGGGTGAGGTAATTATTAGTTCATACAAACTGATCTTCACTAGTGTTTGGTAAAGTTATTTCAAAACTACTCATTGGATTGACTCAAATAGGTTGGATTGAGAGGGTCCCAAGATGGACACCTTGGGTTTGGTTGAAGGTAAAGGTGCTTGGTTTTGGTTGGGTGATTGGGTGTTGGAAAAGGGATATGTCCATGGAATGGACACCTTTGCCTTTCCCTTATCCCTTGGTTGAGCCTGTGATCATGTAACCACATGGATGGTATGGATTTGGGAGAGTCAGGCTAAAGGATTGCTTTGGTTCCACTTCACATTGAGATGAGAGTGGGGGAGTAGGTAAGTGTTGGTTGATGACTCCTTATTCTTGGGTTAGTGGTAGGCTCATAAGAGGCTCATCTGACATTAAGTTATCTTCATGATACAACTGATGAATTAATACTTGGAGAGCTTTATAATTCTCAATATTATGCCCAAGTTTTCTATAGTATGAGCATACTAATTCATCATTATACCAAAATGGTTTAGGATTATGTGGGTCAAATGGTTTTATAAGTGGTAAAGCTAAGCAAGATGCTTGTAATAGCCTCTGTGGGATGGTTATGTAAGACTCAAACAAAGGTGTCAAATGCATGGAGGTCTTAGGTTTGGTAGTTAAGGTGGAAGTCTTTTTAGGATTGGGTTTGATGGTAAGAGATTTGGGTGAAGTATCATTCTTGGTGGATGGTTTTAGTATGGATTGCTTAGGGATGAAAGGTGTTGGGGTAAATGCCTAAGAAGTAGGCAGTTTGGTTATATAAGTTTTGGTGAAAATAGGTGAGGATGAAAGTAGGAGTGATGGTGTGACCAAAAGTGGTGGTTGGATTTAGGTTTTGTCTGAGATGGATGGTTTCCTTACTAGGGTATAAGGGTGAGGTCTCAAAATAGAAGGCAAAGTGGAAAGAGGAGGTAGAGTTTTGGTTTGTGGAATCTTAGGTGGTTTCACCTTATATGTTGGCTTGGTTTAGGGTTTCTTTGATAGGTTTAGTGAATTTAATTCCAATTTCAATGAGGGGTGAGTAAGGTTCTGAATAAGGAATATTCTAAGGTTTTTGGTGGGCTTGGTTACAATGGTAGAAGGTGACTTGGTAATTTTAGGTGGACTCAGTTTAGATAATCCAGTATGGTTTGATTAGTAGAAGTTTTTAATGGTTTGGTTGTGATGATAGTGGGTTTGGTAGTGGAAATGGAATGTTGGGATGATAGAAGCATGGTTGGAGGTTTTTACTTGGTTAGGTAAGGAAGCCTAACACAATCCCAAAATGTGGCACGATCTGTGTTGGGTTGGGATAAATACTCCAAGTTTTGAACCAATCTAGAGAAGGGCCTATAGATAGGTTTTATCCTTTTGATATTGGTCTCAAAGGAAAAATGCATGGGTGGAGAGAGAGAATTGGTTACCTCATCTTTTTCCTCAATCAAAGGCTCCAAGGTTTGGGAAGATGAGTCTCCTATGGGAGAGGTAGGTAGAGTGACCTATTCCTTAGGGATTCTTTCCAAAGGAAGAGTGGATTGTTGTATGACAAAGTAAAATGATATGGTGGTAGTGGCTACCTCTTTTGGTATGTCTCCAAAAGGAGAGGTTGGTAGTTAAAATACCTCAATGAATGGAGAAAGGGGAAAAGTCATTTCCTTGGTCTCATTTTCTAAAGGAATGGAGAGTCACTCCACTACCTCAATAAGTGGAGGGGAAGGAAAGGTGGTTTCATTGATGGTTTCCTCAATAATTAGTTTACTTAGAACTATGTTAACAGTATGGACTTTGTGGTTGTGAGACGATTCTACTCTATCATTTTCATTGTTCACAGAAGGGCCATGGTTGGGAAATAGCTATCTAAATATGTCAAGTGAATGATTCAGGAGTGTATTGGGGTTATCCAACACAAGTTCCCCCTTATCAATGAGATTTTGGATGACATTCTTGAAGATATTACACCTATTAATGTCATGTCCAATGACATGGTAGAAAGCACACAATTCATTCTTCTTATACCAACTAGGTACAGGATGAGAGGAATCAAATTGTTTTAGGGGTTTTACTAGAGGAAGTTGTATGATATTTGATTTTTAAAACTTTTACAAGACTGAAGCACATGACTCCCCTAGTGGATTAAATTATTTTTGGTTGTTGCATTTTGGGCTTCTAGTGTTCTGGTTAGAGGAACTGGATGAGATGGGTTGGTTAATGATGAGTGGAAGGGTAGTTTTAAGAACAACCACATTCGTGGTTCCTTTGTTTTTGGAGTTAGTGTTGGTTTGATTGTTAGGTTTGGCGGAGTAAGTCTCATTTGATTTGAAGTTGGAATTCTTCTTTCTCAATTTTGACTTCCCCTCATCAATGGCTCTGTTCTCTCACTTTTGTGCCATGGTGAAAGCCTCATCAAAGGCCCTAAAAGTATAAACCCACAAAGTGGAGGAAATGTGTTTGGTACAAGCCCATGCAAATAGTTCAATTAGCTCAGGTTGGGGCAAAGAGAAAGAGAGTTGATTTATCAAGCTTCTCTAATGGTCTATGAATTCATCTATGGACTCATCATCAAATTTTTGAATGGAGTAGAGATCGATGATGGAAATTTTCTTAGAAATGTTTATGGAAAAGTGATCTAAGAAAGTATTAGCTAGTTGGGAAAAAGAAAAGAGGGAGTGCTTTGTAATAACATTGTACCAATATAGTGTCAGAACTGATAGAGACATCAAAAAGGTATGGATAAGGAGAGAATAATCATAGGTAATCAAATAACAAGAATTCCTAAATGCTCTCAGGTGTTGTTTACGGTCTTCTTTGCTCTAAAACTTTGAAAATTTAAAAAGTTCTCATTGGGGAGGATAAGGTTGAATGGGGATGGATGGATGAATTCATTTATTGCAAATTTGGTCATAAGATAAGAGGTTATGGGCACCAAAAATAGATGACTTCAAAGTAGTCATTTTGTCTATTAACATTTTGACAAGGTATGTTTGTGGTTGTGCACCCTCATAGTTGTAAGGTAGATTATGTTGAGTTTGGGTAAGTGTAACATATGGATAGTTGATGGGGGTTTGAGAAGCTATCACATATTGGTATGTGGATATGGGTGGTTGGGATGATGCCACATATGAATATGTGGAGATAGGTGGTTGGGTGGAAGGTAGAGTTACACATCACAGCTATAAGGGTGTCAGGTTTTTAGCCAAGATATACCAATTGTCAAAAATTATATTCAACCAGTGAACTAAGTTGGTTCTCCCCTTGGTAGTGAAATCCAAGTAAGATAGTTAGGAAAGGTGACCTCTAGGTGATTAAATCCTAGTCAAGCCTTATGTCAATATTTTTATGCTATATTAGGTGTAAGTGGTTTGGTCTTGTGTGTGTGATAAGGGTGAAGCTATGATCAATCCACTTGATTAATTAAGATATGTGAGATAAAATAAGGAATCAAACAATGTATGTAGTCAATTTTAAACCCAAAATGAAATTTTTATTTCGTTGTATGAGTATAAAACAAGAATAAGAAGCACTTAGATGCAACTATGAACCCAAGAAAAGACTCAAGGGTCCCACCGAGCATACCAAATTGTTTCACATAAATTTAGCTTTAATTTCTTAGAAGAAAGTTGTCAAACTTGAAAGAAGGGTAAGGTTAGTAGAACTTGGATTTGGTTTACACTCCATAATCTAGATGGTTATAGATACTCCTCTTTATCTAGGGAGGAATGACCTATAGATAAGAAAGCACTAAAGAAATGGTTGATTAGTTAAATAGTAGGGTGGATTGCCTAGTAAGCTAGGTCCAAGAAGCACAAGCTTCATTGGAAGTTGTCAATCCACACTTTTAAACAATAAATTTCTCAAAATAAAAGATAAATTACTTGCATAAATAATAGAAGATATTGAAATCAAATACAAGAAGTGCTTGAAAAGAGATGAATTTGAATCACGTTCGAGTAATCAGATCATGATGTATGATTCATGTTCAATTATTCATATAGATCTAATTGTACGAGTGAGATCAACATGTCAAAGATCTCAGATCAAATGTAATGTTGCCAACTATCATAATCTTGGGATCTTGGATCAATGATCAATGGCCAGCATTGAAATTTGAAGCAAAGAAACTCTAGAAGGGGTCATCTGGGAAAATTTGATTGGACTCCAAATGGACAAGATGGCTTATGTGTTCAAATGATGATAAATAAAATTATATAATGGATGAACAACATAGCAAGGAAGGCCACATGGGTGACTACATAGGATCAAAGGACTTTGTAGTAAAGTAAGTTCTTCAAACTCATATGCTGCCATGAAAGCTTGATCAAAGACTAAAGATAAATAATGAATACCAGATGTAAAGAATGAAATCCAAGAAAATAATGAGTGACTATAAATGGTAAATTCAAATGTATAGAAGATACATAAAAACCTAGAAAATGTCTATGACTATCATAGTATATGTGTTGACTCTCCTAGTTCAATTTCAAATTCTCAAGAGATGATCCATGATGAAAATTGTTTCACGAAGGCTAGCTGAAGAATATCTAAACCATTTTGGAGAGTTTGTCATGATTTATATAGAAATTTATCTTAAGAGGAATTCATGGTCTATTTCACACTCAGTTGCACCTATAATATAACTAGTTATCATGTTTTGATATGTGTTCTAGTGACTCTTGAACTTATTTCTTTTCTCCTCTCTCTGAAGTTCTATAAGTAGCTACCATTTTGGCCTTTGTAATCCAATACCACCCCATGTATGGTAAATCTCTACTAGTTTTGACATTTTACTTTGCCTTATAATAATAAATGTAATCTAGTTTGAGTTCATACATCATAATTTCAAAATGTGTGAAGGAATATTTAGTGAATAGTTAAGTGATATCTATCTATCCTTGCTTTCTCTCGATCTCCCATATTTGATGCAAGTGATTTCAACTTAGCAGGTCACATGAAGTTTTGTTAAATGTATGAGTGTGTTTTAAGTGTACAATGAACTTTAGTATCTATTATTGAGCTATAGCTGCATTCACCTTAGATGGTTTTTGTGCACTACACCTTCATATTGAAACACTAATGCTAGTGCATTCTAGGACTCTTAGGCTAGTGTTGTAGACATTGTATCTCTATGAAAGAGGTATGATAGTCTTATGAAATACCTTATGGTGTATCACCTCCTTTATATTAGGTTCAATTCTTGAAATCCCTAACTCTTTTCCCTATAAGTAACCAGTTAGCATAGTGATAAGCATTGCACGATATATTCAAAGAGCTATCCCTTTAAAATCTAGAGACTCACTTCCACCATAAGTACACCCACATAATTGAAACTATTTCCATGTTGCATAAATTTGGAAGAGGCTTGAACACCCTCTTTTAGAGTACAAGATTTGATGACAACATTTTTTACATGCTTGGTGGTACTCAGTCTTTAAGATAACTTGTCAAGGTTAATGTTGATCTTGATAACATCAGCCACAAATTGGTGTGATACTCAGAATTTGGTGACTCCATCAAGGTAAATTTAGTTCAAGGCCATTGTCTTGTTATACCTTGCTCTCATAATTCATGGTTCACACTAGGTCATTATCTAGAGGAGTTCTCAATCCCATTGACCCACTCTTTCAACTTAAACTTCCCCTTGGAATTAAATATCTTACTCCTAGTTTGTACTTTGAAGATTAAGAGTAATTTTCTAGTGAGGGAAGTCAAGAGAGTGAACAAGTTGAATAAATTGAAGATATTGAAGAAGAAATGGCTAGACCTCATGCTTTTCCTAACTTCAATACATAAAATCCAATTCACCTTCAGGTATATGATGACATTCCTCCTAACACCATGAAAGGTGTTCCTATATTCAATGGTGAAAGTCATGTTACACTGAGTTAACATATTAGAGATGTCTCTAACTTTTTTAGCTTCCGTAATATCACTCAAGAAAACATTGATATTAGAATCCTTTCCATGTCCCTTAGAGGGAAGGCTCTCGATTGGTATAGAACTCTATAAGGTGGATGAATCATGACATGGGATGAATTTAGAGCATTGTTGACCTTAAGATTTGGAAATGAGAGTGACCATACCTCTCTCATAAACCAACTTAACATGATCAAAAAAGGATCCAGATAAACAATAAATGATTTTAATGAGAGGTTCTAGAAGACTTGGAATAGACTGCCTCCTCCTATGAGGTCACCTCCCAGCTTTGTGTTTCCAACTTATTTGAGAGCTATTGGTACCAAAATTGCTTTCATGCTTCAATCGATGGGAGGTTTCACTCTCTTTGAAACATATGAGCTTATTGTCAAAGCTGAAAATAGTCTTATCCAAGTTGGAATATTGACACCTAAAGTGTCTATGCCTCCATTGTCTCATACTTTTGCCAATACTCTGGAGGTGGCTCAAATTCCTAATGCTAATACCAAGCCCAAGGATTCTCCTAAGAAGGTAGATAATGATATAAAAAGATGCATATATTCAATGGTTGGAAGCTAATCTTGTAAGAGTTAATATGCAACAAGATGCCTATTAGAATCCTTACCCCTATCAGCAACAATATGGTCAGCAATTTGGAAGAGGGAGAGGCCAACGGCAACATAATCCCAATAGGCCTACCAATGCATACAATCCTGACTCTACTACCAATGCAAGGGATATGGTACCCATTCATAGTAATTTGGTACAAGGTGATAATTGGTAGTAAGGCTAATTTATGGATTCTAATGAAGGTAGAGATTAGTCTTTTGTTTTTCAAGGAGAGGTTACTCCCCTTTTATCAGTTGAAGATGAAGTGATGATGCAAACAAGTGAAGGTGAGCAACCTCAAGAAGAGATCTTCATTAACTTCCTAATTGAGGATAATTTTGTGATTAAATAAGGAACCTTAGTTGAAAAAACATTAGAGCTAAGATAAAGGCTTTAGGTGGTGAAATTATTATTCCTACGAGCTCATCCAATCCTCCTATAAAGTAGCAAGGCATAGTTGTAAGTGTGACAGTTCTAAAAGCTTCAACACCTCCATCAAGTCAAAATATGATAAGGTCTACTGCTATTCTCAGGGTCCAAGCACTTCATTGCCTCAAATAATCCAAGATAAAGTAGATAAGGCTTATTTAAACATTGTAGATTCATTTAATAATACTAAAACATCCATTTCCCTTTGGGATATTCAGCATATGCCTAGTCAGAAAGAGCTCCTTAAAAAATAGTTATCCGCTATCCCTACTAGTGTCCCTCCTATAAATCAAACTAAAAGTCATGTTATTGTTGAAAGTGTCCCTAATGGCATTTTTGAACCATCCACTAGAGCTGATAATCCTCCTCTATTCTATCTCACTCTCATAGTGGATAACAAGTTGGTCCATAGCTGCATAGTTAATAGTGTAGCTTCAACTTTGGTCATGCCCAAAGTGGTAGCTAACAAGATGGGCCTAAAATATAAGACACATAGTAAAGGTAACCTTTAATTATATGGTATACCTACTAATATAGTGGGACTGATAAATAACTTGAAAGTTTTCTTACATGATTGTCCTAGTTTCCCTATCTTGTAAGACATAGTTATGGTTGATCTCCCAACCCACTTTACAATCTGCCTATCAAGGGACTTCATAGCCAAGATAGGTGGATATCTCTTAGTTGACTAGTCTTTCTTCAACTTTATAACAAGGTATAGGTTCAAGGTAACAATTAGGACACAACCTCATGCAAGGTTTCATATAGAACCTTACATTGAGACAAGTTCTAATTTGAATTGTGTTATTCAAGAAGAAAGGGATTCTATTGTAGATTATGGCACTTCCTCCAAGATTGAAGGCAATGTAGATTTGTTTATTTATGAATATTGTACTAACACTTATGAGCATGATCCTTTTTCTCTCATGGAGGAAAATAATCTAGGAGTATATTGTATACATGAATAAGGAATATTGGCATGTCTACTTGCCAAATAAGAGGGTGAAGAAGATGAGATGTGGAAAATGTTTTTCGATGGTTCAAGAAGTAAAATTAGTGTAGGAGATGGTGTAATTTTGGTCTCTCCATCCAAACATAAATATTATGCTTCATCTAGATTCCATTTCATTTGTACTTGTAATGTGGCTGAGTATGAAGGTTTAATTTATGGCCTTCAATGGGCAAGGAGAAAAGGAATCAAGAACTTGAAAGTATATGGAGATAGTGAATTAGGTTAGGAATGTGGTTGCTACCAAGAAACCTTTTCTCAAATCATATAATCATATGGTATGGTATTTTCTTGAAGACTTCAATGCATTCAATATACAATCAGTCCCAAGGGAGCAGAATAATCATGTTGATAGATTAGCTGCCATACGAGCTCAATTTGATACTCTAACTATCATAAAAGAGGAGGGAAAATAGTTTCATATTAAGATCATTATAAAACATTTTATACTTGATAATGAAGTGTCTTTTCAAGTTTTTTATAATGACAAATACATTGCATTCTTCCTACAAAATGAGGTTGAGTTTTCTTCAAGAAATCAAATGATGCTCCAAGAATAATTAGATAATCAAATTGTGCAACTAAGAATCAATAAGATACCTAAAGTTTTGGTGACCTTAAAAATTATCTTCAATAATAATGATAAAAATAAGGATAAAGTGAGTATGTCTACAAAAGAGGAAAATTATGAAAGGGTCTTAATCTTCAAGGACAAACTCCTCAAACTAGGCAAGGTATGTTTTACTTTAGAGAAGCAAGCATTCATTGATTTGTATAGAGAGTTTCATGACATATTTTCTTGGGAGTATAAGTACTTGAAATGATTTGATTTATCCTAGAACACCATAATATTGAGTTGGAACCTAGAGTTAAACTGGTCAAATAGAAATAAAGACCCATTAATCCCAAGGTTGAGTAACTCATGAGGTTAGAGCTCACTAAACTCCTTGAATCTAAAATAATATTTCCTATCAACTATTCAACATGGGTAGATAATATTGTGCTTGTTATAAATAATAATGGGGAGATAATATTTTATGTGGACTTTAGGGATCTTAGTAGGGTGTCACTCAAAGATCACTACCCTTTACCCTCAATGGAGTAGATTTTGTAAATTGTTTTAGGTTTTCAATGTTTTTCTCTTCTAAATGGATACTCGAGTTATAATCAGATTCAAGTCAATAAAGATGATCAGTTTAAGACTTCATTTACCACTAAATGGGGGAATTTTTCTTATAAGAAGATGCCATTTGGTTTCTCAAATGTTGGTGCTACCTTTCAAAGAGCAATGGACATGGCCTTCAAAGGTTTGATTAATGAGATGTTGTTGGTTTTTATAGATGATATAATAGTGTTTATAAATATGCTAATGAACATATCAAACACTTAAGATAAGTGTTTGAAAGATGCATGCAGTATGGAGTATCTCTTAATCCAAATAAATGCATCTTTGATGTACATGAAGGTAAAATCTTAGGGCACATTGTTTTCAAAGATGGTTTGGCTATTGATTTTGAAAGGATAGAGGAAATTTTAGGCCTATCATTACCCTTACATAAGAAAGGTCTTCAAATTTTATTAGGCAAGATAAAAAATTTAAAAATATTCATACCTAGTTTTGCATCTTTGGTGAAACCTATCACATCTATGATCAAGAAGAACTAGGTCTTTTCCTGGACTAAAGAAGGTAAGAACAGTTTTGAAGCCATTAGGAAAGAAATTGCACAATTTCATACTCTTTTGAATCTTAAATTTACTAAATACTTCATGTTGTATTGATTTTCTAACCTTGATACTATCTCAGCCATGTTAATGCAAAATAATGAAGAGGGTGTGGAGCAGCCTATTGCATTCGTTAGTCAAGGTCTAGAAGATTATGAAGTCAAGTACACTTTTATGGAAAAATAAGTCATTATTTTTGTAAGGGGATTAAAGAAGTTTAGGCATAGGGTTTCAAACAATAAAATTCACGTTATGGTTTCTCATCCTAGTACCAAGGAATTTATTTTGAGTAGAGACCTTAGTGAGAAGAGAGTAGGGTGGATCACTAAGGTAATGGAGTATGATGTTGATATCAAAGTAAAAAAATTGGTAAGAGGTAAAGGCCTTTGTAAAAACTTATTTTTATATTTTCATGAGTCAAAAGAAGAGGTTCTAGTCAATCATGATTGCTCCCAGCCAGTTGATTCCTTGCATATACATAGTTGGACACAAGATATGATCAATTTTTTTCAAAATGGTGAGTATCCTAATAATATGAGTAGATCACAAAGGAGATATTTTATATTGAAATATATTCTCTTTTGTCTTTTGTATGGTGTGCATTTTAGGAGGGACATCAATGGTGTACTATTGATATGAGTTGATAATGATCAATTTAGGGTGTTACTCAAGAAGTTTCATGATGGGACAACAGGAGGCCATTTCTCTCTAAGAACCATAGCTACCAAGATCATGAAGGTAGGCTATTATTGGCCCAACCTTTTCAAATACTACCATGCTTGGGTGAGAAGGTGTTTATAATGTGTTTTTTTTAAGGAAAATAGAAGCTTGTAGCTCTTCCTTTAAAGCATATCCAAGTTGATCAAACTTTCATACAATAGGGTCTTGACTTCATTAGCATGATAAATCCCCCATCAAGTGATGGTCATAAATGGATACTCATATGACTAAATATTTTAAAAGATGGGTTGAGGTAGTAGCATTGAAGAAAGTTAATGAGAATGCTATCTTGGAGTTATATGAGAGCATCATAATAAGGTTTATCACTCCTTATAATATTATTTCAAATAATGCTCTTACTTTTATAAGTACTAAGACAGCTAATTGGGCACATAGTAATGGCATATTATTGAGTACTTTATCTAACTATTACCATCAAAGTAATGGGCTGGTTAAATATAATAACAAGAATTTGATCAAAATCATCAAGAGAACCTTGGATCATAATCAGAGGGCTTGGCACACCAAATTGAAGATAGCCTTGTGGGCTAACAAGATAACTCCCAAGAGGTCAATAGGGAATCTGCTTTTGTGTTTGTCTATGGAAGAAAAGTCGGGTTGTCTATCTCTCAAGAGTTATCTACCTTAGAGTTGGCACATCAACTAGATTTGCTTGATAATAATACAATGGAGGTGAGATTGATATAATTAATAGAGTTCCAAGAGGCCATAGAAAAGGCTCATCAAGCTATGAAACATCACCAAGTGCTAATGAAGAGGTCATTTGACAAGAAGGCAACTTCAAGAACATTCTAGGAAGGTGATATAGTGTTGAAATGGGATGAAGATAGAGCAAAACCAGGGAGACACACCAATTTTAACACCCTATAGATTGGAATATATGTCATCATCAAGTGCAATCAAAGTAATTCTTTTTAGTTAGCAAGAATGAATGGAGAAGAGATACCTATCCCTGTGAATGGGATACATTTGAAACCTTGTTATTGAGGGGTAAAAGTTCAATTTTGTATATAGTATATTAGGTGTGTCTTTTGTTTCTATTGTGTGTGTTGTGTTCCCTAAATATTCCAATTGAACATATGTTTATTTTTATTTTTTGTTTTTTCCTTCTTGTTTCTTATTGTTCTATGTTTTCAAAGGCATTTATGTGTTAAACATGTTGTACATGTGACTCTATAGCTCAATGGACTGGATTAGGCAATTGGTCATGACATAGCAAGCATGCCACCCTCGGGAAATCACCAAGAGTGTTGACCATTTTTACCACAAGTTAAAATGAATCAATCCCCCTATAGCCAAAATATTATATAAAGGGCTCATTATAACATCATAGGGTATTGCATAGTTCTATTTGATGTCATTTCATATGCCATTCTAGCTTTGGTCATCATCTAGTCTAGTCCTTGTGTCATTTGATATCTTAGGGGTCATTTTAGAGTCATATATGAAAGTGATAGGTTTTCATAGAGTTCAAGCAGTCATAGCATGGGATGAGTTGCATAGGCTTTATAAGTTCATCAGAGCCTTCACAAGATAAAGTGGTGGTTTATAGAACAAGTCCAGAATTCTTTCAAGTTTTTGGCTAAGTGTTGGGGACTCGTCGGACATTTTGTCTACACAAAAAAGTCTGAAGACCTATTTTTTTTGGAAAAAATTCTGAAACATAAGTATTTCCTTCAATAAAAACATTCTTCAACAATTTTCTTGAAGATAAAATTCTTTTAGACAAAGTGTATGAAGAAAATAGTCTGATGCAAAAATCTTGAAGGTTTGTTTCTTTTGGACATTTTGTCCACAGCAAAAGAGCCAAGTCTGATTTCTTTCAAATAAATTATCCAATATGAAAGGCTAAGGACATTCTTTTGGATAAAATTTTTGAAACATAAATCCCGATGACCCATTTTATTTCAATAAAATTTGCTGATGCAAAAAGTTTTTAGCCATCATTCTTGTGGTGAAATTATACCAAAGATAAAGATCTTAAAGAAATTTCCCATAGCCCTGATAGAATTTAATTATTTTGAAAAATTTGATCTAGTAGAGTATGACATTCACACAAACATCAAAAATGAGAATAAGCAAAAAATAATTGGAGTTCAAAAAGTGACAATCATGTAAATGTCATTGACACTCTCACAAACATCAAATTTAAGTCATGGAAAATAACCATTGGGATTCAAATATCTCAGAGATGGTCATGTAGATGTCAAATACATTCACACAAATGTCAAATATAGGCATGTGAACATCAAGTTTGGGCCCCGTAAAATAGTCATTTTATTTTAAATAGTGGGTCTCAGTAGATCAACAGTCAGCATGCCATTGTATACCAAAATCAATGAAGCATATGATTTGATAGTATAAATGGGTTCTAAAGATATATGGGGCACATTTTATCATGTAAAAGTAGATCAATGGTGCAAGTAGATTTAAAATGTTAATGAATCTTAGGATTGAATCACATTCAAGCAGCTAGATCATGATTTATGACTCATGTTCAATCATACATCTAGATCTAATGGTTTGATCCAGGTTAATAGCTTAAGGAGCCTAGATCAAAGGTAATGTTACCAACTGTCATAATCTCAAGATCTTAGATCAATGATCAATGGCTAGGTTTGAAAGTTGAAGCAAAAAAACTCTATAAGGGGTCGACTGGGAAAATTTGATTAGACTTCATATGGACAAAATGGGCTACTTGTTCATATCAAAAAATAACATGGTAAGGAAGGCCACATGGGAGACTACCTAGGATCAAAGGACTCTATAGCAAAGCAATCTCTTCAAACTCATATGTTACCATAAAAGTTTAGTTGAAGACTAAAGATAAATAGTGACTACCAGATGTAAAGAACAAAGTCTAGGAAAGTAATGAGTGCCTGTAGATGGTAAATGCAAATGTCTAGAAGATAGATAACAAACTAGAAAATGTTTGTGACTATCATAGTATATGTGTTGACTCTTTTAGTTTAGTTTCAAATGCTCAAGATATGATCCATGATGAAAATAGTTTCATGAAGGCTACCTAAAAAATCTCCACCATTTTAGAGAGTTTGTCATGATTTATATGGAAATTTGTCTTAAGAGGCATTCATGGTCTATTTCACACTCAAATTCACATGCAACATAGCTAGTTATTATGCCTAGAAATGTGTTCCAGTGACTCTTGAACTTCTTTCTTTTCTTCTCTCTCTAAAGTTCTATAAGTAACTACCATTTTGGCATGTGTAATCTAATACCACCCCATGTATGGCAAAGCCCTACTAGTTTGGACATTATACTTTGCCTTAGAAAAATAAATGTAATTTGGTTTGATTTCATACATCATCTTTTCAAAATGTGTGAAGGGATCTATAGTGAATAGTTAAGTGATATTTATCTATCCTTGATTTCTCTTGATCCTTCCATATTTGATGCAAGTGATTTCAGACTGGTAAGTCATGTGAAGTGTTGTTAAATGTATGAGTTTGTTTTAAATGTATAATGAACTTTAGTATATTCTATTGAGCTATAGTTTCATTCAGCTTGGATGGTTTTCATGCACTACACCTTCATATTGAAACATTGATGCTATTGCATTTTAAGACTCTTAGGCTAGTGTTGTAGACATTGTCTCTTTGTGAAAGAGGTATGATAGTCTTGTGAAAGACCTTATAGTGTATCACATCCTTTAGATTAGGTTCAATTTTGGGAAACCTAACTCTTTTCCCCTTAAGTAATCAGTTAGAATAGTGATAATCATTGCATGATATATTCAGGGAGCTATCCCTTTAAAATATAGAGACTCACTTCTGCCATAAGTACATCCACATACTTGGAAGTGTTTCCATGTTTACCAAATCTAGAAGAGGCTTGAACACCCTCTTCTAGGGTGAAATATTTGGTGACAATAGTAGGGTCACAGGAAGTATGATTACATAAGTCCCCAAGGTACAAGTAGTTGGTGTTTGAATGAACAAGGAATGTTGTGCAGTACCTAAAAGCCATGCCAAATCAAAAGAGAGTAATAACCAAAAATATAAAATGAAAAATTACGTGCACTTACTAGATAAGGATGGTGGTGGAAGAAAATTATGGCATGGTACATAGGTGAGAGTTCAAATGTTACATAATCCAAAATCCAATTCCAACTCTAACTCCAGTTTCAACTCCTACAAAGAAGGGACATAAGTGATATCAAATAAAATCATACTATCCAAAATGACATTCACTAAGGCATCGGTGCCCTAGTGTTCTCCCTATGAGGGATATCGGTGAAATGGATGTCCTCAAAGAAAGAGAGAAAATCACATGCTACCTTGAAGAGGGGAAATAATTTAGCACTAAGGATAGCCCAGACACTGATGAGTTGAGACACAGCTAAGAGTGAGTCAGATAATAACTACACATAGCACGTGCCGAACTTATGGTCATCATTCAAGGCACAAATTATTATGTGATACTTGATGGCATCATTCATCTCACTGGTAAGGAAGAAACTAGTTACAACAAGCTCATGGCTTCATGGATCATCAATAACCCAAACCATAGCTACCGGTCCTGAGTTGCCCTGACTATTGACATCTATGTGAATCACCACTGAGAGGTGTAGCATGAAGGGGGTATAGAATGCAAGACTAAAAAATTTCAAAAATTTATCTCAAAGTGAAGTGGTATAAGAAAGTTACACAAAGGAAATAAATAATGAAACCAAGCCATAATCACAGTAGTTGACTAACATCATATGTGGTGAGAGGTAACAAGGATTAGTAGGGGGAAGTTCAGAGAAGATGAAGACTAGTCAATAAGACTAGAGTAAGTGTTGAACCACCATATCCAACTTATAACCCTACCTAAAATAATGATGAATAAGACAGAGGGAGTTAGAATAGATTGACTACAAAAGAGTAGAGAAATGACTAACTAAAAGAAGCATAGCAAGTAACTTTTATCCCTGGGTACCCAAGAGATGGAACTCTCTCTCAGTTGGTCATCTTGAATGGCACATATCAATCTGATGGTTGCTCTCTCACTTGTGAAGGCTCTCCCTCCTCTAGTATGCTAATTCCTCTATGTATTTACACAAACAAGTGAATAGGTAAATGGATTAGTCTACTAGCTAAAAAATGAGTAAGAACACCCATAATAGAATGGGTGCCACATCTAATACTTAGGGATATGTTCCTTGATGTCGTGATGACACCCATGATGGAGTGAGTACCACATCTACTAATGGGGGTATATCCACATAGTCATTTATACTAGGTGGGTGTATGAACCTCACTCAATCTAGTGAGGGCATGATACCAAATACAACAGTTAGAGGTAGATTCAGCATGACATGAGACATCCATAGAAAAATAGAGGGTGGATGCAGTAGATTCCAAGGTGTGAATGGATAGAGTAGAGGCTGAGATCGATCAGTTATGGGTTGAGTTAGCCCAAGAGCAAGCTAGAGGAACTGAGGCACCTGGAGTGAGGGCAGACTGACTAGATATACTAGAGGAGACCATATCTCAATTGTTCAAGAGGTAGAGATTAAGATCTCCACCAAGAACATAACTACCATAAATAACACCCAATCATAGGCTGAAAAGGATATGGATATGTATCCATGTATGTGGTAGTTTTTTAGGACTACAATTCCAAGCTGACAATAAGACATGTGATGTACCTAGAGAAAAACATGTATTTTTATGATATATATAGTGGTTTTCTCATTACTAGCACATGTGTGTATATGATTTTGTGTGTGATGTATATGTTTCATCTGATATAGACTACTAGATACATGTGATTAAATAGTAGGAACTATTAATAAAGGACCCATGTGCACACACATATACCAATGGCATGGAGGTTAGTGATGTTAGAAGAGAGGAAAGTCTCACCTTACCACCATAGGCAACTTTCTTAGAGGGACATGCAGGCCCTAGACATGAAATGTCTTGAGGTAGAACCCATTTATCGGGTGTTGTAATGGCTCACCTTTAAGGGTTGAGAGATGAAAATCCCAATTATATAGAGAGGTAGTGATAACAAAAGGGCCCAACCACTTGTGTGCAAATTTTCCCTTATTATAGTGATCCTTATCAAAAAAGAGGACCTTATCACCTACCTTGAATTTTGTGGTATTGATGGTACTAGTAAGCACAGTTGTGATCAAGAGTGGATAGGCATCATTCATATAATTGCTCAAGCTTGGTGAGGTGAGTAGTGTGTTCTTCTTCATCAAAAAGAGACCCAAAAGTCTTAACATGTAGTTCATGAATTAAGACCTCTAAGGGAATAACAACCTTAGACCCATACACAAAAGAGTATAGGGTTGCCCCCATAGCCATTTGAAAGCTAGTTTGATAAGCCCAAAGGGTAGGATAGAGCATGAGATACTAGTCCTTCTTAGACTAGGCAATAGTACAAAAAAGTATCTTCTTCAAAGTTTTATTTCAAGACTCTGCTTGCCCATTTCTTTGGGGGTAATGGGTAGATGATAAAACGTTCAGCAAGCTCATGCATCTCAGGGCTTTGGAAACCTGGGCCATTATCATCCATAATCACTGTGGGCACACCAAAAATATAGATAAGTTGGTTTAGGATAAACTTGGTGATGATCTTCCCACACATACTGCTAAGAAGCATGGCCTCAACCCACTTTATAAAATAGTCAATGGTGATAAACCAGTGATGGCCATCAAAAGATGCATGTTTAAACTCATTGATGGAGTTGAGAGCCCAAAATGAGAAAGTCCAAAGGGCAAAATAGAGTGTAAGAGGTTAGCAGGGGTATTGATGGCATCCTTGGTGACTTGGCACATCTTACACTTCTTGGCATATTAGACAACATCCTTAACAAGAGTGAGCCAGTAGTAGCCCATCCTAATAATACATTGAGTGGTGGCTTTCCCTCCTAGGTGGCTACCACAAACACTCTCATGATACCCCTCAAGCATGAGAGGGATATCTTTAGGGGTGAGAAATTGTATTAACACACCATCAAGACCCCTCTTGAATAAGATGCCACCAATGATGACATAATGGATGGATGGATTATAGATTTGATATAATTCTTAGAAATAAATGGTGATGGGATAAGATTTGTGCTCAAGGTAACAAACAATGTTCCAATACTAATCACACTTAAATACCTCAACATGGTTGACTGAGTAGGCCATCTCATCAAGAAAGGCATCATCAACCAGTTTCACATTAGGGTTGGGTAGTGGGCACTCAATGAATTGGTCAACCATAGATAAGCCCTTGGTGGACTTTTGGTTAATGATGTAGAGGTCAAATTCTTGAAGAAGCATGATCCACCTTGTATTCCTATCAAAAAGATGTGTCTTATTGAGAAAGTAGTAGAGTGGATCAGATTGGACAATCACATTGGTAGTCTAGCCCAACATGTAATGTCTCAATTTATTCATATCAAAGTTGAGAGAGAGGCACTAATGCTCAACAAGAGATTAATTGAGTTCAAGACCAACCAATGTTTGAGAGATGTAGTAAATAGTTCTCTCTATCAGTATCATCCTTTTGGCATAGCATGCCCCCAATGGAAAGATCAGTGATAGAGATGTATAAGATTAACTCATGCCCCTTAATGTGTGCCATTAGGATAGGGGGATTATGAATCAACCACTTCAGTTCCTTGAAAGCCACTTGTTATTTATCAGACCACAAGAATGGAGTGTCCTTGTGGAGGAGATGCGTGAGGGGTATGGATTTATGAGCATACTCTTCCAAAAAACATTTGAGAAAGTTGAGCCTTCCAAATAAGGATTGTAACTAAACAAGGTTGCATAGGGGAGTCATCTCTAAGATCTCCTTGATCTCAAGATCCACTTTAATTCCCCTTCATGAAACAAGGAAGCCAAGAATCTTTTCAGCAAAAATACCAAAAATGCACTTCTCAAGGTTGAGATTGATGTGATATTCTCATAGATGCTCAAAGATGATCCTAAGGTCTCGTACATGCTCATCCCACTTACAATATTTTTTTAGGAGATCATAGACATAGAACTCAATGATATTTTGGATAAGGTCATGAAAAACATGGGTTATAGCATGCTAATATTTGGCCCTAGTGTTCTTCAAACCAAAAAGCATGAAGGCATAACATAAGGTACCCCATGGGGTAGTGAATGTCATCTTTTGTTGGTCTTAAAGTGCAATCTAGATTTGGTTATACCTAGAGAAACCACCCATGAGGGACATGATCTCAAAATTAGTGGTGAAATTAACAATTTGGTCTATCAAAGGAGTAGGAAAATTATCCTTTGGACAAGCCATATTAATATTCTAAAAGTCAATGTAAATACAAATAGCACCATTATTCTTGAGAATGGGAACAATGTTAGAAATCCATTGAGGGTAGTCAACAACTTGGATAAATCCAACTCAGATGAGTCTCTTGATCTCTACCTTGACTAACTAAGAGACTTTAAGCATTATTGGTCATTATTTTTACCAAACGAGCTAGGTCCCATTATCTATAACGATATTATAGAAAACTATGTAAGGATTCATGTCCTTCATATCAGCATATTCCTAAGAGAATACATCTAAAAATTCACATAAGAAGGTGACCAAAACATCATATTCCTCTAGATCAAGGCTAGAATTGATCTTGATAATTTTAGGCCTTATTGAAATACCAAGGTTAACATATATGGATCCTTAAACATTCATAGCATTACCTTCCTTAAAATACTCAAGTGTTCGAGGGAGAGACTCATCTAACACTTTAGGTTCAACCACCAGGACATTCACTATAGGAAGGTCTGGGGTTGGTCCATCTATGAGAGGAATCTCCATACCAAGACGATCAAGGGGATAATGATACTTATAACAAGTTTGCATGATATTAGTGTAAGCCTTTCTCTCCTTGAATAGGTTCTGTGTCATAACATGAATGAAATAGCACTCGAGATCAGACTCAACCACTCTAGTGGTCTCATCGAGAGATGCATGGAGAGAGCCTATACTCTGATGGGCAAATCATGATGAAAGGGGGATCTCAACATCTAGGGAAACATCCTAGAAGATATCTTTTAAAATAGATGAGTTGGCCTGGCATCATGGAGTGAAATATGGAGTCAAATGACATATGTCAGACTCAAACATAGGGGGGTGTATGAGAATCTATAGACCCCCAAGAGGAGACAACCAAAGCCTCACCTAAAGACTTTGTCTTTGCATAAAATAACATCCAGGGATCTGGGTTAGCCTCTAGGGGCCAAAATTGACCTAGATCTTCACGTTCCCCACTAGCATAACTATGTCTTTATTTAAACCCACAAAATTAAGGAGAGAATTAGATAGCTTTTTCTAACTAATATGAAGCTCATTGAACACACAAAAGGGCATGATATTCAATGTAGCTCCTTCATCAACAATACACCACTTGATGTGGTAATCATCAACATAAGTCTCAATATAGAGAGGGAACTGAGCCCTATTTTCAAAAACCAAAGCATCTATCAAAGAGGCTAGGCTGAAAGATAATATGAAATGACAGGGGTGCTCATGTGCATCAGATTTGAATAACACTTTGATGTCATCATCTAGTGGACTCTCATGAGAGATACCAAGCTCATCAAAAATGAGTCCTCTTTGCTCAAGGCAAAGGCAAAGAAGGTATCAAATTGAGATCCTAACCAAGAGGCCTTATAACTCCTATATGATCAAGTAAGGATATTGCCTAGCCTAGGGAGGGATGTTATACCTAATGTAAAATCTAACTTTAGGGTTCCCTATCCTTGTGGGTTGGATAGAGGGCCCAGCACCACTAGTCTCTCCAACAAGATCGATGGCCCAACTTGAGTGCATATTGAAAAAGCACTCGTACCCAGTAGAGGCTATATTAATAGCAGTAATAACCTTGTTGCTCTCATGCTTATATTTCCCTCTTGGGTCAGCCTAGGAGGAGTCAGAAGAGGTGGAAGAGTAAGAAGGAGAACAAGGGGCCTTAGCCTTTAATTTCTTTTTTTCTTCTTACTCTCCTTATCATGGTTAGGTAGAGGGTATTTGAACACATTCAACTTATGTTTGCGTTCCACAAGAGGATAAATTTGAGATGGAGTCAAGGCTTACGTACCAAAATTTTGGGCAGCATAATTGGCATCATCATGACCCCTCATCTGATGCAAATTACAAAACTAGGTGGGGTTATAAGGAAACACCATTCATTGTTTTGTTGTGCTTGATTCATAATCCTTATTTTTATTTGGATTCTTGCTCAAATCATTCACCTCATGGTTGTCCTTCTTCTCAAGAAGAGAATCAGTGATACCATCATCGATTGCATTATGATTGTGATTGTATAAAGAGGATGCCTTTTGGGTTAGTATACGTCGCATGTCTGTATGTACCTTAAATACTTAAATCTTTAGACACTAATTAAAATCTTCATCATAAGAGGTGGGTTCACATTTAAGGACCTCAAGGTAAACTTCCTACCTCAATGCTCACACAAACATATCATAAAGCTAGTTATTTGAGAACTTAGTCCTACATGTATGAATGGTTGAATCCCACCTACACACAAAATCAAAGTTTGACTCACCCTTGACCTTATCCATAGAGATGAGTGACTAGATGTCAAGGTTAAATGGTTTGGATATATATAAATATTGGAAGAAGTCATCTAGAAAGAGTTGGAAACTAGAGAGAGAATCTAGAGGTAGATTTTAAAACTAGATAAGAGTTTTAGTTTTAGTAGAGAGATTCAACATCATGACTTCATCCTATTCCCAATCCATACACACCATCGTGAATGTCCTAATATGCTCTATAGGACTAGATTCCTACATCCCATTAAACTTAGGTAGTTTAGGGATAGGAGTAAGAAGGGAATAGCATGCACCTAAGGGGTTATAGGATTCCAACAGAGATCCTCATAATCATGGTTGATATCAAGCTAGAAATTAACTTTAATAAGGGGATCATGATGGTGATGATGTTGTGTATGCCCATAGGTATCACCATGACCATGATCATGGGGAGAATTATGTCAAGTTAGCTCCTAATATGGAATATGCTCATGATTGAAATCATTTCTACCATTAGGTGGGGAATGACCATGAGAAGTGTGATGGTCCCTAAAGAGATGATGGGAAGGCATGAAATGCTCATGAAAATAGTTTTGATATCTAAAATATCCATGCTATTGATCATGTGCCATCAGACAAGGGTTAATTGATGGGTGTTGATGCTCCTAATAAGCCTCCCATGGATTTATAATCTATAAATGATGATCCAAATCAACACGCTCATCAAAAACTCTAAAAAATGATTAAGAGGATGGGAGGACCCCCCATGATGGGAATACCTCACCAAGTTGGAATACTTATAACCCATAGCATGGATATGAGGATGTTATTTCTCTAGAGTCTTTAGCTAGGAAAGAGGCAGGGAACTCGCATGAGAACTAGTTGAGGCACTCAAAATTGAGCATGTGTGAGCTTTATTTCCATAGGAAGCATATCATCAAATCCTAGGGGGAGAAGGATGCACTTCATTCATTTGAATGCATCTACGATAATCATCAATGATCACACGTAGCTCATCAGGTCTTAGTCATGTAAGGGGATCCTCATCACCTCAAATGGATGAATGAGATGTAGAATGAGGTTGAGATGAAAGATCCTCAGTTGAATGAAGCTCAAAATAGTGAAAAGGAGATCGAGTCCATTGGTTATAGTCTTGATAGTCTTATTCCCTTTTGAATGTGAGGGTGTGGAATACCATGTTGGGTCGAGGGAAGCTCCTGGATCCTATGGTGTCTATGGTGTTCTATTGCAAATGCAACTTGCTTATGAGTGAGCTTAGGGATGAGACCCTAAATCTACCAAGATTGGAATCCCTAGGGTGGGAGATTATCCATGGATGTAATGAATCAAGAGAAACATGAAAGGTAACCAAAAATTCAAATTGATAGAGAACTAATAGGGAGAATGACACAAAATCAAAGCAAGAGAAAACAACCAAGGTGAGATTCAAAACACAATTGAAAGCAAATCCTAACATCTAAAAAAGGGGAGTTAGCTAAGAGATATCTAAACAAGATAAAAATAATGTGAAACCATATGTGAGGTCCTATTAGGCATGCCAAAATATATCTCCAAGAATATGAATGGAACTACCAGTGTTTGGTAGGGTGTTAAAACAAACCACTAAGAAGCTAGAAGGCTCAAAGCTTCTATGGGCTACAAGAGGTCTATAGTGGCTATTAGGTTTACCAGTTTACACTAGGATATAGACAAACTTGTGAACCATGTTAGGGCTAGTACGATCGGGCACACAAAGGATGTAAGTATCTCTAGTGGATCTAACCATAGTAACACAAGTAGCTAAGACTAGACTATTGATTCTATATAAATTGTGGAAATAACAATACCAAATAAAGACAGTTAACAAATGAAATGTAAATCTAGATACTAAGGAATTTTTAGGCCAAATAAAATACATTTTATTAAATAAATAAATTTTAAATAATAGGTTCAAGAGCATGCCTAGTCTAGGTTTGAGCTATCTTTTGAATTCAACACTATTATTTTCTAACAATGCAATGTTCTAGTTTAGCAAGAGAGAGATTGTTTAAGTAAGTTGTCTAGTTCCTTTTGAGAATGTAGAGTCCTACTATGTAATAAAATTATTTCCAATGCAAGCATAACATGTAATTTTAAATATTTCAATCAATGAAGATATCTTGTAAACACATATGAATGCATAAACTTCATAAACTATTCTAAACAATGCACAAAATAACTAAATCACCAAAAAAAATCAAACCCTAGCATATATACTACACAAAATAATGGAGTTTTACTTATCATATAAAAGTTCCCTCAAATCAAGCTCAAAGAAGATGTGTAAATGTTTTATCAACCAGGAATCCAAGCTAGGAAGCAATGTAGGAGGAAGACCAAGATATGTACAAGCTAAAGTCCAAACCAAAAGCCAAGATTAAAGGAGGAGGTGAAGTGATAACTTGAAATGGTGTAAGAGCTCCAAGAAAATACACCAATTAGGTGCAATGAAAAATTTAAAAGCTGTAATCAATCCACAAGAAATCATGAATAACTGAGAGTATCAATGGAGTCTCTAAGAAAATGTATAGTAGCATATGGGACCTTCTATCACCAATCAAGCTCAAGAGTGCCAAGAAGGAATCAAGAAAGATTCAAGAAGCATGAGAGTCAAGAGAAGGAAGAAAAATCAAGAGAAAGGGTGGAGATAGAAGATAGAGGCTCAAATGAATGATAATGAGGAATATATCCCAACCTTAATCCACCAAAATACCTAAAAATAGCCATTTTTGACTGTTTGGGTCCAAATAGGAAATTTTACATGCATTCTACTGAGGCCATAGCTTGGGTCAAATAGAGGATTAAGCTAGTCAACAGACTCCCAAAAGGCCCTAGTAGGTCACTAGAGGGCTTGTCTTTATGTTAAAGTGTCAAGATGGACTAAAGATGTATGAAGGGTAAGAATATGATGTGGGAGAGGTCCAAGCAAGTGGTGAATGTCTCAAAGTGAGATGATCAGGGTCAGTAGTCTGCATGTGAGTTGATGTGTAATCATAGGGAGGAGTAGGGTCATGGGAAGTATGATTATAGATAGTTATCCCTAAGTCCCTTACTATCCATCGAGAATGCAATATTCCCTTGATATGTTATTAGGTGAATTAAATCTAGATATCAAAAAGTTAAACTCCCCTTGCCTTACTCTTTGACTTAGATGAAGCAGGTAGGGAATGTTTCCATTACCTTAATGGGTAGGGAAAGTTTGAGATTAGGGTAGGGAATTCTTAATGGTTCCCCCCATATATATATGGTGGGCCCCCAATTCCTACGCTATATTTTGATATATTTTATTAGGGATTGAGGAATACTCATAGTATGACAGGGCCCCAGTTTGGTCTTTAGGGCCACTAAGCCATGCCCAAGCTCTATGTGACCCCTCATTGATACACTAGATTAAGGCATGTTCCCTTCTTCCCTTCATATATCAAGTCTAGTATATATCAATTTGGGTATAGATCAAGTTGGGTTTTGAAACACACTCTATCATCTACCAGATTAGAACACACTCTATTGGATTGGTGACTACCTATCTATCTATCTATCAATCTATTATAATATGGACATACTCTCAATGACATATAGAGAAAATGAGAAGTCAATTATGGGGTTGGGATTGGAATTTTAAACTAGTCTCTAGTCACTCCTATCTATGTATATATAAATTTAGATTCTTAACTCTGGGAAGGGGGTTCTTATATTCCTAAATCCTAATATATATATGCAAGTAATACAATTTCATCCCAATCTTTGCTTGATTTCCTACCTATTTATTCTAGTTTGGGGATTTAAATACACACTATCTCCATGGTCTAATTATGGATTGCCATATAGATCTTCAAATCCCACCAAATAATCTTACAATATCTTTGAGTTCCTTATTTGATTGAAAGAGGATGATGAAATAAGAGTTTTTTTGGGCCTTATTTGAGTGATTAAAATTTAGAATGAGAACATAATCCAATCAGGCACTAGTAAGAAGATATTTCACCCACCATCAAGGTATTAGATTGAATGACTAAGGATGAGGATGGAGTGAGTAGAGATGATGAGGGACAATGAGGGTGTCATTATGGATGGTGAGGGAAGGTGAGGGTCAATGAGGGATTGATTATAGATAATGAGGGAGTGATTCAGGAGGATGAGGGATCGTGAGGGTCAATGATTGAGTGATTAGGGATGATGAGGGTCAAGGAGGGAGTGATTAAGGATGATGAGGGATGGTGAAGGATGGTAATGGTCTATGAGAGAGTGATTAGGTATTATGAAGGAGTGATTAGAGATTATTATGGATTGTTAAATTCAATGAGGGAGTGATTAGAGACTATGAGAGATGAGGAGGGATTGATCAGGAATTATTAGGGATGATGAATCAATGATTAGGGATGATGAGGGATGGTGAGGGTTAATGAGGGAATGATTAGGTATGATGAGGGAGTGATTAGAGATGATGATGGATGGTGAGGTTCAATGAGAGAGTGATTAGGGATGATGAGGGACAAGGATTGAGTGATTAGGGATGATAAGGTATTAGGAGAAAGTGATTAGGGATGAGGGAGGCATGATGAGCAAGTGAAATTAACATAAAGTGGTTGTTTGATGTGCATAATTCATCAAATTTGACCTGTGTTATCCAAATCACACCACTTTATCTTGAATTCAAATTAAGTTTCTTGTAAACTTCAATTTTGAACAAACCTAGGTCTCTTAGAAATGCCAACAAGTAATTCTGAAACACAAAAAGCTAAAAAATGATTATATGATTACAATAAATGGACATAAATTACAAATGTTAGGCCCTAAAATCCCTAGGTAATATTGAGAGCCTAAAAATGCCTAAGTACTAATAAGATTGGATTTTGAAAAACTATCTCCCACATCATAAGGCATGAGTTATGAGACCAACTCTATCAGATGTAAAGTGACCATAGTTTATTATATTTACTAAAATATTTTTTTATTAAATAATCTACCCCTTCCAATTAAACCATTCTAACACTTACAATAGGTATTTTATGTGTTTTTTTTACAATGTATGCATTATGTTCACTAAATAAAACACATAAACATTTTAGCGTGTATGCATTTAGGTTCGATGATCTTGAGCCTAGTTTAAAATAACACATATGCTTTATAGACATTACGTGTACACTTATGTCTATACCCTGTATGCATTATAATAAATCTCCATTAAATTTTCCCCCAAATCTATGTATTTTCCCATCTTGAAGAGTTCCCTGGTAGGCTAGGATTTTGATGAGATCATACGTGACAAATTTGGAAGTTTATGATTTTCTTGAATTTTGATTTTTTGGGGATTTTTAACCATTTTTTTGCATTTTAAAAATTTCACCAGACACTATCATCAACAAGATGGACACTATCATCAAACATTCAACTTTAATGTCTCTTTTCAGATAATAATGTCCTACACTATTGTCCAAATTTAATGAAAGCATTTGATGCCAACATCCAACTCAAGATTGATAAAATTGTCATCAGTTTTTACACTAATTTTTATATGATTTATGACTAACATTTCTTATTTTCCTTCTATATTTTCATAAGGACATTCAAGTATGTGATTTAAGACATGGTAGGCATATATTGACATTGATTGAGCTAAGTCTTGATGCAATTAATTAGGATATTTTAGATCAAGTAAGACTTGGTCTAACCAGGCAATTATGATATCCATCTTATTACAACATTAGTTGAGAGGTGGAATGCAGATACTTGTACCTTTTGGATCTTCACAAAGGAAATGACCTTTATGTTGGAGGATGTGTATCAAACTATTCACTTTCAAATTATAAGATAGAGGGATTAAGTGTCAAGGGACCCTATTATTGGATACATCCAGAGGTCTCTTGTACATTTCACTGAACATAAACATGTTGAGGTATATCCCTTTGAGATAATGCATCTAGAGGATATCATTAAATCTGATGTTCCATAATTACAAAAATTTATTTGTTGCTTGATTGCATCATTCATTGTAGTAGGTGGTAGTGGAGTTGTGATATCATATTACATGTATCACATTGTTCACAGTATCAAGGAGAGGTGCATGATATTCATGGGGGCACACTATGGTGGCCCACATATTTTGTTTATAGTCTCACGATGAAGGCTTGGGAGTAGACACACTTATACATGTATGGGCATATGATCATCTTTTTTTTGTGTGACCAGTTAGTGAGCCACTTGCAAGGTTGTCCCATCCACATATATTTGTGGATTAGTTGGTATTACCCCAATACATGGGTCGCATGACTATAGAGTATCACATGATACTCAATTGACTCACTCTTGATCAGATAGTATGGCATCTATACAAGACATTTAGTGTTTAGCCTGAAGATGGATAATATTTATAGAGAGTGAGGGTTAGTATGTGGTTGGTTGATTAGTTTCGTGGTTTGTATGAGAATTTTTAGTATGATTGTGTGTTTCACCAATTTTGGATTCACCAAGTAAGCCCTTTAGTTCCCTATCCTTGACAACATACTATATGATCTATTCATAGGCTAAATGATAGGGTTGGCACCACTACAACTAATATATCACTACACCTATATGGGGAGATAGATTATGTAGTTCCGTTAGCATATGGTGATGATGCAAGTGTATAATTGAGTATTATCAATGGTATACTAGTGCTCAATGACCACTTTTATTTCCTATCATGATTGCCCCTTATAGTGTAGTACATGTAACACATATTAGTGTTGGAGGAGGTAGAGGTGCAAGTGCTCTTATAGGCCCACAACCTCTAGATGAGGTAGTTATTTGTGAAATATCTAATTATATGATGTGATTTACTTGATTTTGTATATATAATTTTATTTTTAGATCATGTTGATATATATATATTGGTGGCTTTTGGTGGTTTTTGGAAACCAAGAGTGGGCCACGATGGTTGATCTTGTCATGTGCACTTTGACACATAGCATACCAATGGACATTATTGGTGACAATGTTATGAAACATATTACCAATATTTTAAGTGTGCATGTACCCTTTTTTGATCATGTTGCCATGGTTATGGCAGCATAACATGTAATGGCAATCAAGCAAGTAGATCTACACATAGAGCTAACTAGGTAGGTCAATCTTAAGAGGATCATTATAGAGATCATGCATTCATTGATTGATAAATATGATGACATAAGGCTTGAGAATGAGTAGACACAACACCATCTAAGAGCCCTAGAGGAGACATTATGAGATTTCTCTTACTCTCATGGTCCTTGGAAAGATTTTGGAGCCTCCACATCAAGGGGTATGAGGCTCATGGATGTAGACAAAAATGACTCATATACTCTAGGAGATACGCCCCCGATATATGATAGATATTTTGTATAAACATTGTATTGTTTATATATATATATATATATATATATATATATATATATATATATATATCTTGTTCTTAGTATTATGAGTGCAAGTGTATGATTTTATTATGTTGCTTTAAGTATTTCATAGTTTTAACTTATGTGAAGCGATTTGAAATTTATGTTTGTTAATTATATGATTTTATTTTTATTTTAAAATCACCATCTATATCATGGAATCCAATTGGAAAAAAGAATGTTTGACTATGATTATTATGTTGTCACTAATTTTATGCTTTCTAGTTTTCTTTTAGTACCACATCTTGCTACATGGAAAACATAGTTTTTGATGCAGGAGTGGGTTCTAAAATCTTTGGATTTGTGCTTCCCCCAAGTACATATCTAGCAAGAGATTGATCAACAAATGGCTCCTTTGTAGGACTAGTGTGGGAAATATCAATCAATGTAGAGCATGTATTGGGAGAGGCACTTCTTCCAATGGTTTATTTCTACAAAGGCCAATAGACTATTCATTCCTTGGGATGAGTGTCATGGGATGCTTTTGTCCTCTTAAATTGACTTATGGAAGAAGTGAGAGAAGGATACCATGTTTTCTTGTTCTTAAATGTAAAAACTCCTCTATCTTCCAATTATGTACGCTTATGTCGAAAAGCATAACAAGTACTATTATGATATTCATTAATACCATGATAAGTGCAAAATGTTTATCCCTTGATATTTTAAAATCTATGTGGTGGATGATAGTAGTTTGGAGGAAGAGTAATCAACTTAATATCCAATAATACATTCATTATTTCATGTGGTTAATCCTTAGTATGATCAAACTGAAGTGAATGTCTCTTAGTAGAAGTAGATGCTCTAATTATAGGAAGTACTCAATATGTTGATTTTTTAAATTTATGTAGTGATTTAATTATTTGTTGTTTGCTATGCATACTTGTTGATGGCTTATGAACCTCTTTGGTTGATTTATTTACTTTGTAATAATTGTTAACAAAACTTTTGCCTTTTAATTGGGAATGCATTTAATTTCATGTTGTCATTCACCAGGTCACATGCATACTTGTGCATATATATATATAGGCTATCAATGAAGTGTAATGCTGATGTAAAGCTCTTTATTTAAGTGGATAAATAATACCCTTAATGAATATGAATTTTCTTTCTAAATCTAAGGGTCTATATGTCAAATAATATAATACATTCTTGAATCATATAGCATAATCTGAAATAGACTCATCACATTGTTACTTTAAAATGTTCTAATGTATGTTTAGGCACATCATACTTGTGAAAATTTGAGAGGAATATGTTCTCTAACTTTTTTAAAGTGGGTAAGGAACCATCTGGTAGACTATGAAACCAATCACTAGCTAATTTTGTTAAACTTCTATGAAAATCCTTTAGTAATAATAGTACATCCTTAGCCCAATGACTAAAGGCATGTACATATTGAGTTAAATGGGTATAAGGCTCATCTTGACCATATAATAAAGGGAGTGTAAGCATGATAACTTCGATTGGATAAGGATATTCAAAAACACTTCTTATAAGAGGTTGGCCTTCTAAAATATTGTCGTGAATACTCTCATGACATGAGAAGACTTGTAAATTAAGAGCTACAACTTATTTTTGAAGATCTTCTAAAACATTCATTAGGGATACAATGTGACTAGTAGGAAGGTGGGAAGTATGGTAATATGCACTTATGGGTTTTAATGTACCATCTACTTAAAATGTAGGGATAATGGACTCATCAGAACTATTTTTGTACTCTAAGTTGGCATCATTCCATGTTCTAGGAGTATTGCATAAAAGAATGTTCATAATGCATGATGTATGTAAATAAAAAATTATATATTTGTTAACATTAAGAAGATTTTTATGACTACTATGTAAAAAATCATTGCATATGAGCCCAATTGACATATCATGCATATTATTTTGATAACAAGTTTGGCTACTTGAATCTTTATTAGATGAAAGAAATGAAATTTCACTTTTTTATTCACAAAGCATTAAAATATTATAAGGAGAAAGCATTGTATGAAAGTATTATTCTTCATCACTATGATCATTGTAATTTTCCTTCTAATAAAAGTTATCATAATCATTTGATTCACTTTTACATTCATCATGTATAATACTTTGGCTAGTGCTATCATTTTTGTATTTCCATTCTAAAAAGAGAAGGAGATAAGAATTGCATGCATTTATTTTTTTGAGATCTAGAGAGAGAAACATATCTTAAGTTTTTTGCATTTTATAAGAATTGAAAATAATATTCAATCTTTACAACATTTTCAACATTTGGTAGATAAGGAAAACAATCAACATTTGCATCATCTAGTAAAGAAGATATATAGTCAACATTTTTTAGCACACATCATGAGAAGATTCTATGAATGGAAAATGACTATAATAAACATTTTGAATAATATGCTTCTTTATTGTTTGAATGCATGCCTATTTTATAAGATTGAATGTGATGTAATGCATTAGCAAATGGTAAATAAAAACTAGGTGTTTTCTAAAATAATGCATCAGTAAATTGTAAATCAAACAACATGGGATAAATAGGAGAACTAGGCTCCTCACTCTCACTTTCTAAATATGTGGAATATCTATCATAATTATAATCATAAATAGTGCTAAGAGTATCTATGTAATCATCAATATTTGCATTTACATCAACTTGAGTATTTGTCTATTCAGTATTATAAGTGTAAGGGGTTGCTACAAAATAAGAATTTTTATCATAATTTTGATTAGACATGAGATCCTCATAAGCGATGTATTGATCATCATGGAGATTGAATATTAAATCCAAATGATGAGGCTCATCAAGATCTTCACTATGGGGATTCATTTTGAATAGTATAAATCCAAACACACTAAAAATTGTAAACACAAAGGCTAGGGTAACAAGGATAACAAGCATCACCTACATGATGCCCATATAAAAATTAGAACTAGAAAATAAATGCAACAATTTGAAACTCTTAGATGTTAAGACCTTATGACAGGCTAGGGTTTTGTTCAAAGGTTGGGTTCATCAGAATGTTTTATCTAAAATGGGATTTTATACAAATACCTTATAGAAATAAAACTTTGAATGTATTAATATAATATTTAAATTCCAATAATAAAGTATAGTATTTGAAATAAATTAATTCAAGCATGTGTAATAAATATAATTAATAGACTAAGTAATTTAGGGTTAACAGAAAGCATTTTTTTTTATTATTATGTTCTAGATCATCATAACCGATCAGTTTCATCTTAGTCATGTAATGTGTCCCTGTGTTCTGTTGATTTTGGGTTTTGTCTCTTTTTTTGGCCTGGACACTAGCATCAACACTATTGTCCTGATTTCAATGGTTTTGTCCCTATATTATATCCAACTCAAATTCTTCTTGGATTTGCACCTATACTTGTGTTTCTTATTTCTATCTAATTTTTTGATGAGTTTGTGCATGATAATTATATGATAGAAAAACCCTAACTTCTAGTCTTTTACACCCCAGTGACTCAATAAAAATGGATTAACACATGATTCGAGCTAACCCTAGCAACCCTATTATAATAAGTGTTACCTACATACCCATATAGTCTGAAGAGGGCCTTAGACTCACATGCATTTCTCCCTCTTAGGTGTATGTGTGTGATGATGATTGTGTGACTATGTGTTCTTCTTTTATAATAATTCAAACTTTAGTTCTATAGATTCAGTGTATAGTGTAATTCAATATTTTTTGAATAAAAAATTTATATGCTAATTGAGAGGCTTACTTGATGATCTAATACTATGCCCTAGCCTTGTATATATAAGTAACCTTTTAATATAAATTATGACTTATTGGCGCGCAAAATCTGACCATAGAACAAACATTTCGATCCTTAAAACTAGTCATAAAGTGAAAAGTATGGAAATAGGGAAGAGAATTAGGTATGACACTATTGTTGGATTTAGAACACTATCATGGATTGTAGATTATAAAGACTTGATAAATAGTAAAGATCACAAGACTCGGGGATCCCTGTAACTTGATGGCTAGATGTAACATGCCCACTGGGGTCTACTTAAAATAACATAAAAAAAATTAAACTTAATCAATGTATTCTTTCATTAGATTTCACCACAAGAATCTAATTAGTGATCCAGATAAAACAATCTAAGTATGCCAACTAAAAAATAAGCATGTGACATCTATCCACACCGATCACTATCATCAGATAAAACACATAACTAAATATAGAAAGTAATTATAAATATCCAACTATGATTGGTATAATGATATAGCCAATGTTGTCAATGTACAGATAATTAAATAATTACATATCATCAAAAATAATGTCTCAATAATAATAAATACAATATAATTTACCAGATATAAGATACAAGATGCAAGGCTCCACAGAGCATGAGTTTTCTAAAACTCCAGTATCTATAGCAATCTCAAGTGTAATCTCCAAATAAATATTATTGTGGGGAAGGAGAGCATCATCCGATTGTTTTTTCATGCCAACCATAGACCATAAATTCTCTGTACAATCTCCTATTAAGAAATGTCCCTCCCTTCATGAATAAGTAGATAGTGATGTTATGGGAATCCAAAAAGACAAGCTAGAACCCATGTGCTATATGATTTCTAAGAACATGTAGTGTACCATAAAGAAATACATTCTAACATGATATCGCACAAACATGTAAATCATACATATAAAATTATAATATCTAACTAACATTACTTTGGCCAAAGTTTTCAATAGTTATTGATCTCTAGGATTAGTGAAATTCATACACACCGCTTGATCGGATTACGTTCATCTAGAATTGGTGATGCTAGTAAGCTAGTGAAGTCCGTCTCACTACTTAGTACCATCAATACAAGATTTAATTAATATATATAACCAACAGATTCATACATATTACTTTCTACTATTATGCATAAAACATGCTAAACACAAGAATAATTAAAATGCATACATTTAGTCTGTCAAATGTATGAATGAATCTCCACTATATTAATTTTTACATAACTAATAAGCATAACAAGTACAGCTTATACCATTTGGGTATAATATATATAGGCTACATATTTATAACTCATGTAAGTAGTTTCAAATATAATGCACTCTATGACAAATGATAATATCATAGTTCATTGCTCATTTATACATCTATTCAATTACAAACAACCAGTCATGATAAGGAGAGTCATAAATCTCACAAAAACATAATCTTTAATTTAAAAACTAGTTACATTTAAAAGAGATTGTATTCATGTAGTTATAGTTTCCTGACCCTCAGAATCTTATAATTTATCTTTAACAGTCAATAAAACTATGGTTATAGTCACATGACCCAATACACCAATTTATGTTATATATTTATATGAATACTTAAATCTACATATAGGTATATTTCTTATATATATGCCTTGATACATATTAACTATATTCATAATACGTACCACATATAAGTACTCTAATAATATTTAAATACAGTTTCTAAATGTCAATAATCATTTACAAGTCTTAGCCAAAAACTTAAACCATAATAACTTCCCATTCATAAGTGAGCATCATAATACATTAATATTTATGTATGGTTAATAAACTAGATACTATGGTCAATAGACTGACTATATCCATATTTAAGTCATATCAACATTAGACATTCACATAGATATCTCACCATGACTTAGAATATATACAACCCCACTATTAAACATCATATTGAATATACTTGAATATAAACATGGAAATCACATTACTATTAGATCACGATACTATTAGTAACCAGACTACGAACATTACGATACTATAAATGTTTAATATTCATCATATTAAATATCATGATACCGAATATACAGATATTAGATATTCATGTCAATCCATGGATATGAAGTTTAATACTAAATTTCATGTTACTATGTTAATATCAGAATTAATCATGGGTTTCATAATGGACATAAAACACACAGTCTTTAGAACATACACAGTTTGTTGTAAATATACCATCAGTTTGTTATATTACTCAGCCATAAATTTTTAGGGTTTGAATTTCAATTATTCTCAGTTCATACATATGTATATCATTATTTTGTTTCAATTAGTAAATAAATAAATGGAAGTTCATTCTCAGTTTGTTATATATGTTATACTTGTAGTGAACACATTGCAGTTCTAACTCTATATACTTATAATGAACACATGATTCTAATTTGAATTCCTCTTGTGTTATCCTATCGTTATTCTTTTATATATGCTATATTTTATAGTTCACTGTTATACACACTATATTTGTATAGTTCACTATTATATATTCTATATTTGTATAGTTCACTATACTTTTTATAAATAGTTCATTGTATATCTAAATCAGTTCAGTATATATACTCATATCACTCTTAAATATCACCATATATTCATTATTGAAAAATAACATGCAGATCATTGTTTTAAATGTCAATCACACAGTCCAAAACTCACATTTTTGAGTTAGTTCTTGAAAATGGTGCACCTTATGTTCTATCATACATTTAAGTAGAAGTGGGGTGATGTTAAAAAGGTAAGAAGATCAATGAAATATAGTGGAATAAAAAGGAAACCTGGATGTCAATGTTGCCTGTATATATATATATATATATATATATATATATATATATATATATATATATATATATATATATATATAGGCATGTTATACTATTTTATTATTTTATATTTTTTTGTATTTATGATCATCTATGATGATCAACATGAATATTGGTGATTATCAATTCCTTATATACTAATATTATAATTAGTGCTTACTATGTTCTTATCAGCAATGTATCCAGTATTGGCAACACTAAAATGAGTATTGGTGTTTAGAGAAATCGTATATTAAGCTCATCTCATTAGTCATCTACAGTGATCAAGCAGGCTTGTGAATTAGAAAATGTTATGGATGTTGAGGGACTTTTACTCTTTTTGTGTTCATATATGGTCTCACAATTTGGAATAATTATATGCTCAACCATCGTTACTACAAATAAATTCATAATTTTGAACATATATTTATTCACAATTCAAAAGCATCACTTACCTGGTAATAGTGTCCATGTTGAAGCAGCATGAACTAGAAGATCTCCTACATCGTGCCTCTTTCCTCTTTACTCCAATCTGTGTTGTCTCCTTATCTCTTATTCACACCTTTTTTTCTCCTCCTCTTCTATCTTATTCTCCCTTATGCCGCGTCACTTTGCCTTTTTACTCTTTTTTCAATTTTTATAAAAACTTCTAAGTCACCAAACCTTCTTTAATTAAAATGAATTTTCCCTTTCTTTTTATTTTCATGACTTTCTTTAAGGCTCGCCCCTTTTAAATCTTGCCCTTCTTTTTCTTTTTTTTTCTAATTCACCCAAAGCTAAAAAATCTTTGTTTTATTTATTTTACTCCCTTTTTCTATTTTCTTCTACTTTTCTTATTTTTATATATTTTTATAATGACTTAATAATAATTAAATCATTTAATTTGAATTTACACTATTCACATAAATTTACATTTTTTAAAACATTAATGCTCATGACATAATAGCATAACATAATCATACTGCAATATTATACATTTAAAGCTACGCATAATATCCACATAAGCTTTAAACTGAACTAACATACAACTAGTCATGCATAAATAATTATCTAATACAGACATCATCAAAAATATACTAACTCTAACCATTCAAATTATGCATATAATGCGTACTAGTTAATATGGTGTGTGCATAGGTTCTATTCGTTTCTTTATCATCTCCCAACACCTCCAGCTATGTCACCCTCTCTGATGATGCTCTCCCTCCATCATGGTTTAAGGGATGAATTTTTCCTGCATCAAATTCATGACAAAAAAGTAATTAGTCCATAACATCATGATATATATATATTATAAAATACTGCTGAAATAATCAATCAACATGATCACAATGTAAAGAATATACAATATAGCTAAACTTATAGCAATGCAATCATGAAACCAAAGCAACATACATTTGTCACATAAAAGCATATGACTTATAGATTAGTTAATAATAATCAAATCAAATTACCAAATATAAAAATTCATGAATAATCAAGTAAATTTGATTAGCGAGGATTCGGGATATAACACTAGAAGATGGAAAAATTGTCAGAAGACACAGAAGATCAGCTAGAAAAAGAAAGAGGGGCATGGAACCAAGGATGTCCATGCAATATCTCACCACTAAATATTTAACTTTCTATCAAAAGGTATATACATCCAAGACTATATAAAAATACATTATAATTGAAGTTTGTACCAAAAATGGGTATCTACAGGTTTGTACATGGCTTGTCCAAACACTTATGGTTGTGGGAAAGGGAAAGAATCCAAAAAAATGCCTCACAAGGAAGAAATGGATTTCATAACTTTGGATCATTTGGTTTCTAAGATGGTTCACCAACTTCAGTCATATATGCAAAGCATGGTGAAGAAAGAAGATCTCTATGCGATAAAGGGGACATCAATGTGGTCAAAGGGAACATGCATGATGTGAAGTCTCAATTGAAAACTATCAGTGGGACATTAAACATTGTTATGACTCATTTTCAACATCTAAATATTCCTCCACTACTTCATTTGGGTCTTCCCAACCAAAACACTCAAAACTCAAATATCAGTATAATGAACGTGATGCCAAAAGTGGATGTGCACAAGTTTGGTGGTAAGGATACACTCAATTGGATAAATCAAATGGAAAATTCATTTGATCTACATCAAACCCCATGTTCACAAAAGGTGTTCAAGGAATATTTTTATTTGGAACCTAAGTAGTTCATCTGGTATAGGTGGTCGTGTGCTCAAAAGAAAAAAAAATGTCTTCCTGTTACTTGGTCAGTGTCTATTGAGGAGTTTCAGATTTAGTATCATAACATCATCTTAGAAAACTACTTCAAACAATTAACAAAGTTATGAAAATAAGGCCTATAATTGTATTCAATAATTTTAGAATCTATCCTCATGCATGGATGACATCAATGAGGATAGTATGAATGATTGTTCTTGGATGGGCTCAAGGATAACATCCAATTTGATGTTTTCATGTTTAATCCAAGCTCAGTATATGAATCCATATAATTAGTGTGAAATGTAGAGAAAATAAATATGTTCAAAATAATGGCTTTCACTAATGGCCTAGAATGTAATTTCCCATCACAATCATTTTTTTAGCCTACAAGATTGACCACTTAGCCAATTGAAAAGAAGCGTGCAAAAGGGTTATGTTTTGGTTGTGATATAAAGTGGAGAAAAGGACATAAATGTGTTGAGAAAAATATGTTATACATTGAATGAGCCAATGAAGATGAATAATATGGTGAGGCCTTAGGTGAAGAATAGGAAGAGACAAAGGAGGAATCTAAATATTCCCACCCTACTATCTCATGTCATGCACTTTTAGTTATTATCACTTCTCAAACCCTTAAGGTTGTGGGTTTCCTCAAGAAACAAAAGGTAATAGTTTTTATTGACTCATTGAGTACACATAACTTCATCAATAGTAAGTTGGATACCTGTATGAACTATTTCATTTACCCAACACTAGAATTTTAGGTCATGATTGCAGATGGTGGCACAGTCAATTGTTCTAACAAATCCCATAGTCTCATGTTTGTTATGGGAGACTACAAACTAAATTATCTTATGTTTTTTATTCCCATGGGTGGGGTAGACATTATTTTTGGAGTCCAATGGCTCACAATTTTTGGCACAATAGAGATGAATTTATAGGAAATGTTCATGTGCTTTCATTCTGAAGGTAAAATCTCCATTACTTGTTAGTTCGTATCAAAAGATGAAGATTCCCAAAAAAGGAACTCAAGGATTTGTAGCATGATTTTTTTCCATATAAGTTTAACCAACAAAGGTGTCTACACATCTTGGTCTATAGATAATTATTGATGACCAACCAATTATTTTTGGCACCATGCCAAAAGGACTACCATCGAGTAGAGAACATGATCATGCCATTCCCCTGCTTTCAAGTAGTCAAACACCCAAAATTAGAGCATACAAGCATCCTTATGCCCAAAAACGTGAAATTGAAAATATGTTACATGAGATGTTGGAGGTGATTATTATAATACATAGCCAAAGTGAATATTCATCCCTGGTGGCCATGATGCAAAGATATATAATACGTTCAAAATTTGAACTCTACTCTTATTGTTTCACATTGATTGATGTCTCACTGGATTCATCCCTCCTAGATAATGCATCTAATGTAACATTCTATTTTTATTTATTAAAGATGATTTCAAAGTCATTTACCAACATTTTATTCACCCATTTTTGTTGTTCTTCTAATGATAATCATTGTTCTAAAAAATATTTAAAACTTTCATCATCAATCTTTACCTTAAAGTGTCAACCCATCAAATAAGGTCTCCTTTGTTTGACTACTTGAAGAATAACTAGCATCTATTTCTCATAGATTGGATTTAGCCTATTTTTACCCTTGAGTTGAAGACTTTCAAATGCAATGGGTCTTCCTTCCTACATGAGTACTACCCCCAAGCCATAACTGGATGCATCACATTCCACAATAAAAAAATTGGAAGAAGCAAGTGTAGCCAAAACTGGAGTGGTACACATAGCATCCCTCAACTTCTCAAAGGTCTTGGTAATTGTTTCATTTCAATATAATATACTTTCTTCAACAAGGTTGTGAATGGTGCTATAATGTTGCCATAATTTTTAAAAACTATGTGATAATACCCTGTTAGCCCCAAAAAGTCTCTAATATTCTTGAGGGTTTTTAGAACCTGTTATTCCATTATAGCTTTGATTTTTTGAGTGTCTACTTTGAATTTTACATGTGAAATAGTCTGACCCAAGCAATCCAAAAATAAATAAAAATTGACTCAAGGGGGATATATATAAATTTGTGTTTGAATGCATGGTGTATCAACAAAATAAGGGTGAAACAATTAAGACACTTGGTCTTTTGCAACCTTTATCCATTCCTATCCAGAGGTGGGACGAGGTATCCATGGACTTGATTATAGGGTTATCAAGGTCTGAAGGGTAAAATATCATCATGATAATTATGGATAGGCTCACAATATATGCTCATTTTTTCTCCTTGTCGCGACCATTTATAGTTAGTAGAACAGTAATTATTTTTTTGAATATAATTCAAAAGTTTCATGATGCTCGCAAGATCATTATAAGTGATTTTGATCTCATATGTACCAGTAACTTTTAGACTCATTTATTCTCATGTTTGGGTCATTTGACTCGTAACTCATCATATCATCCTCAATCTGATAAGAAAATAGAGGTGGTCAATAAATGTTTAGAAAGGTATCTCCATTGTTTTGTATCAGATAAATAATATCGGTTGGTTCATTGGCTACCACTAACATAATGGTGGTATAACACTTCATTCCATTCCTCTTCCAAAATGTCTTCATTTATGTCACTTTATTGTTATCATTCCCCATCTGTCACTTCATCCTTGCAGGTGCAACCCCAGGTTCGAGTTGTTGAAGAACACATTCAACATCAATAGGAAGTACTAGCTAGTCTAAGAGAGCATTTGGCAATGGCATAGAATAGAATAAAGCAAAAAAGTGGATCAGCACTATAGTGAAAGGCATTTTTACATGGGTGATTGGGTCTTTGTGTGTTTGTAGCCATATAAGTAGATATCTTTGAAGTAGTATAAAAAGTATAATAAAGTTTTTTCTAAGTATTACATCCCTTATAAGATCCTGAATAAAAAATTTAGTGTTGTAAACAAGATGGAACTACCCCAATCCACTCACATACATCTTGTATTTCATGTATCTACCCTGAAGAAGGTAATTGGACAAAGATTTTCTACCCGGACTAGGTTACTAGAATTATGTGAAGAATCTAGAGTCATTCTAGAACCTAAAAAAATCATACACACATGCATAAAAATGATGAGAATAAGAGACATTAATAAGTATTTGATCAATTAGAAGAATTTAAACTGTGAAGTTGCAACATGGAAGGATGAATGTTTTCTACGGTAGCATCTAGAGTTGTTCAACATTGAGGGCAACATTGTTTTGAAGTGGAGGGGCGTGTAACACCCTTAACCTATAGTGTGTCTAAGGATATATGTGGTCGAGTTGTGGCTTATACCTCCTTTCATATTATCTTATTACATTTCTCTATGTTCTTATATTTTTAGTAGGGTCAGCTTATGGAATAACCATGGCCCAAATAGAGTATATATAGGAGATAGCAGTTAGTCTTTGAGGCTCATATTTTGAATCATATTCTTATTGTATTATTGTGTAGGTTGCCCCCTTGAAATGGCTCTGTCATTATTTATCAAGTATTTTTCTCTTTTGTCAAATGATTGTTGTGGATCTGCTTATTTTACTCATAATTATGTGATATATTAATCCATTGATGTGAATCCTCTAAGTGATTTCATTACAAGTGGTGCATAAGAGTTCTCATCAATGTTTTAAGGAACTTTATGGTCAATTTATCAATTATTTGAGGTGTGAGGATATGTAAGGTCATGGTTAGAGTTTTTGCACATATTCCAGAAACTAGATTACTAGCTCCAACTCCTTGACAAGGTTGCCCAAGTCAAATAACATTACACTTGTTGCTTTTCCTCTTGCATCCATTATTGGAGAATTAGATCGAAGATAAAAAGAAGTCAAATCAAACTTTTTTCCTATCAACTATACACGACAATTTCACAACCCTATTTAGTATTTGACAACACGCTTGTACAAAAAAAATATAGAACCTAAAACAAAGAATATTATAGATTTGGTCCCTCCACGAGTACACATTTGGTGGGTCATTGATTTTGCCTAATACAAATTCAGTGTTGTCTTGAATCTGTCCTTTCAATTTTTAACTGGCATATTCGGAAGACAACCTTCCAGTCACTTCCATGTTTCTATTCTAGCATCATAAAATCAAGAGTAACTAGGTGTATCAAATTTCAGCCTCCTTTGTATTTTCATCTCTTGTACATGCCTTACTCAATTGTTTTTATATTTGTCCCTATTTTGGACATATTAAGACAAATCAGAGTATTGTAGTTTACTGTTAATTCATAGATCTCCCTATTCCCTAGATGTAATCATTTATGTGTATGTTATTTAACCCTAAACCATAAATAATGCAAACATTTTGATGAACCCCTCCATTATTAAATCACTTACACCTTACCATCTTGAGGTTCAAGATTAGTTATTTGAATTAGTGCAGTTGAGATTCAACGATGCTCAACAATCTTATCACTACTCTACATTCATGAGGATTGGGGCATTTATCTTCCTAATTGAAGTGCTTGCATAGTTACACAAATTTGGGGCACAATCACCCCAACTCTCCATGTACTTCAATAAGGAATTAAAATTCTCTAATGTTTCAACAAAGAAACATTATCTCCAACAAATTATAAGGCAACATAGTTTACCCACATATAAGTGTTAAGAATACAGAACACGAGCAATATTAATAAAATAATGATAGAATTAAAATGTAAAAAATATAATACAAGATAAACATAGATTTAACATGGTTCACCCAATATGGGCTACGTCCACACAGAAGTAACTAGTTTTTCTCTTTATTCAGTCCAACAAAATGAAGGGATAAAACCTAAAATACATCTATTGCAATCTCCTCTTCACTCACATATAGCATACCATCATAATTATAATGCCCTCATATCAAAATGAGGGTTACATTTAAGGAAAAAATGCACAAATATAATTTATACCATTAAATATGTAACCTAATAGTGAACGGTCCATATTTACTACAAACTTACAATATTTTACAATGCATTTTTAACTAAATTTTACTTTGGGGGTGTTGTCCCCAAACCCCTGCCAGGGGGGGCTTCCAAGTAGGTCACCGCCCCCTGGACTCCCATGGCAACCATAATGGGGGGAGTTGCCTCCCCACACCCCCTCTATCAAGAACTGAGAATTATAATAAGATCAGGGTCCACCATCCAACAATCTCCCACTTGGAAACTGATTGTTGCAACTCCACCGTTATAACTCTTCCTTAGACTTTTCTTTGAACTTTGATCTTGGCATGTTTCTCATCTTATTTTTTATCTCTGAAGCCCTATTGAAGCTGAACAACTCTCTTGTTTCTCCTTTGTGATTGTTTTCATTAATATATTTGCGAGATTCTGACTTGTATGGATCTTTTCCGACTTTAATTGACCATCCTCTAAAATTTAACAAATGAAGTGATGCTTGAGTTGTATATGTTTGGTTTTTAAGTGGAATGTTGAGTTCTTTGTTAAATGAATCGCACTCTAACTATCACTATACAACTTACAATTTTCATGCTTGTGTCTTCACTCTTCCATGAACTGTTGCATCCATATCATCTCCTTGCTAGCTTTTATAGCTGCAACATACTCTACCTCTATAGTTGACAAAGCAATTATCTTCTACAATTTTGAAATCTAACTAACTATTGTATCACCAACAGTAAAAACATAACTTGTGATGTTCCTCCTACCATCTAAATCTCTAGCCATGTATGCATCAACATATCCTTGTAAGGTAACATCTGACCCTTCATAGCACAACTATCTATTCATGGTTCCTCTCAAGTACCTAAGAATCCACTTGAATGCATCCCAATGCTCTTTTCTTGAATTGTTCATAAGCCTGTTGACAACTCCCACTGCATGTGCAATGTCTGGTCTAGTGCACACCATAGCATACATTAAACTTTCAACTACTAAAGCATAGGGCACTTTAGACATGTAATTGATTTCTTTTTGTGTTTTAGGACACTATTTCTTGCTTAATTTGAAGTGCCCTCGCAAAGGTGTACTCACGAGTTTTGCATCTTGCATATTGAACCTGACTAACACCTTCTTTATGTATTATTCTTGAGATAATGTCAATTTTTTATTTTTCTTGTCTCTTTTTATTCTCATACTAAGGATTTGCTTTGTTAACACCCAAATCTTTCATTGCAAATGAATTTGCCAATTTTTATTTTGAGATCATTTATATCATGCATGTTACACCCTGCAATAAGCATGTCATCTACATACAATAACAAGATAATATAGATGCCATTATTTAATCTCTTCAAATAGACACAGTGGTTAGAATGACATCTACTATAACCTTGTTTTGTCATAAACATGTCAAATTTTAAATACCATTGTCTTGGAGCTTGCATTAGATCATACAAACTCTTCTTCAACCTGCACACCATTTTATCCTTACCTTTTACTTTGTATCCCTGTGGGTGCTTCATATGTATTTTTTCCTCCAAATCACCATGAAGAAAATCAGTCTTCACATCTAATTGTTCAAGGTGCAAATCTTCTACTGCTACCAAACTTAAAACAGTTCTTATAGAAGTCATTTTTACAACTGAAAAAATATATTTCAACAAAATCAATACCTTTATTTTATTCAAACCCCTTTACAACAAGTCTAGCCTTGTACCTCTTTTTGCCTCCATCTTCCTTCAACCTATAAATCCATTTATTCTGCAATGATATTTTACCTACAGGTAACTGAACCAAATCCCATGTTTGGTTATGTACCAAGGAGTCCATCTCCTCTTTCATGCCTTGCTCCCACTTCTTTCTTATTTCTAACTACATTGTTTCTTCATAGCTTTATATCTCACCACCATCAGACAATAATAAATAATAAAGTAAAGGAGAGTATCATTCAAGGAGTCTACTTACTCTAATAGAGCTTCTAACTACACTTTTAGGAGTTTGAAGTACTTGTTGTAGTTGTTGCACATTCTGATTTTTTAGCACTTTTAAAATTTTATTTCTTATGATTTCATCAAGTACTACATATTTTGTATTTGATTTTTTTTATTTCTTTCCCTGCAACTGATCTTTGTACATGACCTTCTCATTAAATATCACATCTATACTCCTAATGATTTTTAGATTTTTAAAATCTCATAAACGATAACCAAAATCATTAACTCCATATCCAATAAAAGTACATTTCTTAAATTTTCCTTCAAGCTTGGTTCTATTTTTTTATCAATATGGATAAATGCTTCACAACTGAAACTATTTAAAAAAGAATAATATACCTTTTTACCTGTCCATGCTTCTTTTTGAATTCCACCATCCAAAAAATTTGAAGGCCCTTTGTTTATTAAGTAAACAACAATATCCACAGCACCTACCCAAAACTGTAAGGGCAACCCTACATGTAATTTCATGCTCCTTGCACGCTCCATGATTGTCATGTTCATCCTTTCTAACACACCATTTTGTTATGATGTTATTGGATCCTTCTTCTCTATAAATTTTATGGGGTGAACAGTAATTATCAAATTTTTTGTTGCAGTATTCACTTCCATTGTCTGATCTGACACACTTCAACTTATTCCCTGTCTAATTCTCGACCAAAGCTTTCCATTTCTTAAAAGTATAAAAATTTATCATATTTTTTTCGTATGCAATAAACTCAAGTTTTTCTAGTCGCATCGTCAATAAAAATAACATAATAAGAAGAGACACCAAGAATGATACTTGAGTCGATCCCCATACATCTGTATACACAAGCTCTAACTTTTCATCCTTGTTTATCTTCCCAACTCTGAGAAATATGAATCTCTTTTGTTTTTCATACACAAAGTGCTCACAAAAATCCAAATCCACCTTCTTCAAATCTGGCAACAAATTCTTTGAGTAGAGAACTTGCATCCCCTTCTCACTCATGTGCCCAAGTTTGTGGTGCCATAATTTTGTATCCACTTCCGTAGAAGCTAAAGCAATAGAAGAGTCAAAATTACCATTAGATAAACATAATGTACCTACCTTCTCTCCTTTTGCTATTACCAATGATCTTTTAATGACCTTCCACAAATTTTTTGCAAATGTAATTGTGCAACCCTCACTTCCCAACTACCCTGTTGAAATTAGATTTATTCTCAACTCAGGAACATGTCTCACCTCTTTTAGCAACCATTTATTTTCATTTGATAATTTTATATGTATCTTACCCTTTCCAACAATTTTACAAGGTTCACCATCACCCAAATAAACCTGTCCAAAATCACCTTGAACATAATCTTGAAAATATTTCCTATGGGGTGTAGCATGAAATGAAGCATCTGAATCTAACACCCAAGATTCATTAATATTATCTAAGGAAAGGATTAAATCATCTTGAAACACATCACCTACTACATTTGCTTCCTGATTTTTATCTTGTTGTTCATCTCCTTGCTTTCCTTTTCGAAACCAACAATCTTTCTTCAGATATCATTTCTTTCCACAGATCTACCACACTAGTGTTCCTCTAGAGTTGGATCTGCCCTTCTTAGACTTCCCACGATTCCCTGGGCCCTTCTCTCTATCTTTTTTTCTTCCCCTATTCTCCATAGTCAAAGCATTACCTGATGTCTCACTTGTGCTTTTTCGTCACATTTTCTCGTTAAGAATAACAATAATAACATCATCAAACTTTAAAGTATTTGAACTAGAAACAGAATTACTCATAACCATGACCAAGCCATTCTAGGTTTTTATCAATGAGCACATAATCAAAAGAGCCCTAACCTCATCATCAAAATTTAATCTTACAGAGCTTAATTGATTTATGACTATATTAAATTCATTTAAATGATCAGCAACAAACCCTCCTTCTGACATCTTCATATTAAATAAACGTTTCATAAAAAACACCTTGTTGGAGCTTGAGTTTTTTCATACACTCTATCTAATGCCTTTATCACGTACATTGTTGTCTTTTATTTTGAAATATTGAAGGCCGCCAATGCTTCCAAGCACAATCGTATTATTCCTAATGCATTTCTATCAAGAACCTCTCATTCTTCATCCTTCATATTCGTCGGCGTCTTTGCTAACCCGCCCAATGGTAAGAAAATATCCTTTTGATATAGATAGTCCTCCATTTGCATCTTTTATAGCTAGTATTTTTGAATGCTAAATTGTTTTACCTTAAACTTGCCTTCTTCCACGATTGCTCTCACTTGACTAAGAACCCTCTTTTCCTGCAAGTTTATCTGTCAAATAAATCTTCAGCTCTTATACTAGTTGTTAAAAATATAGAACACAGAGTAATATTAATGAAATAAAAATAAAATTAAAATGTAAAAAATACAATACAAGATAGATAGATTTAACGTGGTTCACTCAATATGGGCTACATCCACACATAAACAGCCAATTCTTCTCTTTATTCAATCCAACAAAATGAAGGGATAAAACCTGCAATACAACCACTGCAATTTCATATTCACTCATATACAACATGCCGTCATAATTACAATGCCCTCATATCAAAAGGAGGGTTACATATAGGCCAAAAATACATAAACATAATTTCTACCATTAGATATGCAACCTAATAGTGAACGGTCCAAATTTACTACAAAATTATAATATTTTACAATGCATTTTTAACTAAATTTTGCTTCGGAGGCGTTGCCCCCAGTACCCCCGTCAAGAGGGATTTCAAGTAGGTCGTCCCCCACCTTGGATCTCTATGGCGACCATAATGGGAGGGAGTTCCGCTCCCCCCCACACCCCCTGTCAAGAACTAAAAATTATAATAAGATTAGGCTCCACCATCCAACAATGAGTGTAATCCTTTCTTGCTCTTAAACTTTTTCAATTTTCAATTTCAAATTTCATAAACGGTCATTAACTACTACATTTTCATTGCAAGTTTTCATGAAGCAAAGTTGCACTTTTGGAGCCATCTCCCAAAGACAAAGTATGTTTTACACACTCAAGTATATTCTTTTTACTCTGATATTTGTATTGAATTTCAATACTAAAATAAAATGGGGGGCATTTATAGCTACTAAAATATTGTATTATGCACTTGACAGTGTCATTTTTGACGTACCTTCACCATACATGACTTGTGCACACATATATCCATTTTATTCACTATTATCTCATATCTACATGTTTATTATGAATCTAATCCTTTCGTTTTGTTATCAATCACCTACATGAACCTCTTAGTTTGTGACAAGCCAACTAAATATCTTAATCAGTCCCAGATCATCATATCCACATTACTGTCTCCTAAACACTACTATCAAGGTTAAATAGTTTTGTCGACAAAACTGACCTAAGGGTGACATTAGTGAACCTCACATACCAATGGTTACTTTTTAAAATTAGATCATTCTTATGGGTTGGACCATTTTTCTAGCATGTTGGTGGCGTGATAAATTACTCAAACAAAATCATATAAATACAAATCAAACCCACACTTAGGACTCCCTTGGCACTTATCTATCAAGCATTTATACACTACTACACATTGATAAAATTTGTCTATCACTAGGAGCAACCATCAACCAAGTCTAAAACACATAAAACCAAGTCAAGAGAAATCATTATCAAGTATTGAAAGCTAGATTCTAGGTGCATTAATATAGCAAATAAGCACAATTACCCATTCATATTAAGGGAAAGAAATGTGTCGCTTGAATTTCCTCTTCAAAGTCTTGGATATGTAGGCAACAGTCAAACATCAGTGGGGGTGATTGGGTTCATCTTAGCGCATTAAACTTCTCAATTTTGTATAGGTTTCCATCCTCACATGTGGACCTAGGGTTTCAAAGAGAAATAAATTGATCTCTGAAGTTGCACACACATTCAAGCATCAAGATCACACACACACACAGGTATTATAAGCAGGTACAATTGAGTGTACGATCATAGAGAGCCAAATCAGCCCAGGATAGTAATGTCAGCCTCAATCACTAGCATCATCTTTCTGCCCCAGTGTAAAATTAGTGACCTTGCATGCACAAACAATTAGTTTGAGATTTGAGCGATTCATGGGCCTCCTTCCAACCCTTATCCACTATCAAAAGCCAATCTCAGTCAATCAGCAAATTAGAGAAGCTAAATATCTTAATCTTTTTTGTATTTTCTATATTTAGCACATGCCACTTGCTAGATCTATTTCAGTAGTTTACATTCATATATATGCTTAGCTTCCATACTTTACAATCTGAATTATATTCCAGATTTATTTTAATTATGGTTCACATAATCAAAATAAGTTAAAACAATTACATATACAATTGAGTCTAGCAAGCCACATTCAGGGAGAAGAATTCATATTCCACTATTTGTTCAACTTGCCCAGCGTCAAAGAGAATGAACTCTTGATTTGGTGTAAAAGACCTAGAGAATAGTTCTTGAAAATAGTATCACAATCCACTACTAGTCTTTCCACCAAGCAACTAGGGATTATAGACCCAATTTGTGAAGCATGACATTTAGCAAAAGTTCTTGAATACGTAGGATGGAAGGTGAGTCAAATGTTAAAAGTTTGAACTTCCTTTATAAGGTAGGCCATCGAATCCAATCTTTAGACGTGATAAGACATCTAACATTGGAAGTGCCTTTTTTTTTAAGTCGGATGGCTTGGATACCTTGTGTGTTGGCAAGAGACATGTTGGCATTCGTCATGATAAGAGACCACCATAGATTATGGTAATTGAAAGAAAGACTAATTTTGAACCTGTCATCGATCCACTTGAAGTAGGGCTTGACAAATTCGAAGGCTTTTTCCAAATACTTTTGGCCACAAAGGATCCCTTAATTTTGACTGGGGGAGAAAGTGACGAGCAAAGTGTGGAACCCTATAGTCTTCCAACAACTATTGTCATGGGGAGACCCAATAGAGATTCAATATTTCAAAATAATTAGCCAAGCCTCACACCATTCAATAGCTTGCATCACCCATTTAGCGCATAAAACAATGTTCTTCTTATAGATATTAATGTTTGCGCCACCCTTGACCTAAGAGAGGCGAAAAATCTCCCAAGCTTGCTTGGCATTGGTTCAAAGAAAATCTCTAAACAACATAGCTAACTTCTTATAAGAGGCTTTAGAATGAGCCCAGCAAGAAAAGTGGTAGACATGAGTAGAAGCAAAGACGTTAATGCAAACTTGAAACTTCCTTGCTAAAAAAAATGCTAAAGATACATATCTAATATAAGCAATTTTGGGATATTATACAATTTAAATTAATTGTTTAAAAAATACTTCTTCTTAGCCCATTATAAAAACCATATGTCCTAAGTTTCAACTTTTAGGGCACCAATTTGAAAAATACTTAATTTTGATCCTTTTGTGGGCTTTTTTTAAAGAAAACACCAATTTAAATCATAAAAAATCATTTTATGTTATATGATTTGTGTGGATGTTTTAATATAAAAATTATATTTTGAAAAAAATATTTTAAAATTTTTAATTATTTTTTAAAATTATTATAAAAAAGTTTAACAAATTGTAATGTAATGGTTAAAAATTGTATTGATGTAATAGTTAAAATGTGCATTCATAAAAGAATGCAGATCAAGTCATAATCCTCCTTTTTTCGTAAAAGGATATTTCAGAGAAGGCCATTATCATGGAGTCAACGATTATGACTCAATCCCAAACAACTTGATAATAGGCCCCAAGTTCCCACAACTATTCCCTAGCCCTCAAGGCCCTATTATTATTTGTTTTGTTATTCATTAAGATGTTTTAATATAGAAATTTTATACTAAAAATAAACTATATCAAAAAAATTAACTATTTTTTTAAAAATGCCTTTTGATAAAAGTATATACATGCTCAGCCTAATCCATCCATAGAAATTACCGCTTAAAACCTATAAATATTTCACGGGCAAATTGCACTCAATTATTCTTTACTTGATCTCCACTGGAGTTTTAACACAATTATCCTTTACTTGATCTCCACTAGAGTTTTAACTGACTGACATTTTAATAAGAAAAAAATCGGTTGAAAGGAGAACAAAGGTATTCAGTATTTTTCTTGGCTAGGATTTGCCCACCAAATTCTTAAAAGGTTTCTAAGCACAAGTATTTTTTGCATTGAACTAGAGGGTGATTGTTTAAACAATGTTTAAATGTTTTAAAGAATAGGTGACTATCCCCTACCAGCATCCCCAATGGTTTCACAATCATGCCATGTAGACCTCCTCTTGCATGTGGTTGCAAGTCTTTCATCATTACCGTCTACAAACAAAAAAACAAATTATTATATCCCTCGTGAGTTGAGGATTCCATTCCACTATTAACACTATACCTACATCCACTAAAGGATTGTTTTTTCAGTGAAGTATTTGCTAGAAAGTCCATATTAGTGAAGGTGTGTTTTTCTGCCAGCCCCTACATTCGAAGCTGAATAGATTTTCTTCGCAGGATCGATAATTGTATCCATTATTTGTATGACTAGCATTATATTATATATATAATTACTAGATGGTGCTTTCCAATAAATAAAAATATTGGATAGCTTCAAGGATGGCAGGGACGAGTTTGAATTCAAACATATTTGTAATTTTCTAATGTAAACAAAAGCTGTAATTATGTATGAAGATTGGCTCAATATACCATAATCCACTAAGCATTTGTTTATATTGTATTTTGTAAATTCTATCTAAAAAAATAGAGTTTTACCTCTATATAACCAGGAAAACAAATGGTTTGTCAAAATGACTGGTTCGCTGGTAAAGGGATACGGTTCTGTTCTTGGTTAATGGATTTGAACCCAAACATGTGCATCACATAAGGAAATAAAAAAAGCACATCTCAGGTAAATTCTCGCAGAAAACCTTGGCAGCTAAGTCAAATGAGATACTCCATAACTATACCATTGGGACACATACCATTACTGACAGTTACCAAAGCTACAAAGCGGTCAAGCATCTAAGTGTGCCTTGATAACCTCCATATTCAATACTTCTAAAGCAAATGTATCCATACACTCATGTCTATTATTATAACAATCAGGGAAAGATTTAGCTGGGGAGATGGAATCTATTTAGCTTGCTAGACGCCCCTCAAACATAGATTTTGTCGATGTCAACAAACATATCCACTCAAGACGGACAGCAAAATGCATCTAATGAATATTCTCAGTCATACTAATACCATAAATCTACATCACCATGATGCATTTTGCTAAAAAAGGTTCATTTTTCTAGAGGAATAGAAATTGTGTTATACGATATAAGAAATAAGCACCTCATCATTTGCTGCCATGGAATTGAAACATCAAGATACAAAATGTTTCACAAGATTACTGGTTCTCAAGTGACTCAGAAGAGAGATCAATTTAGAGGCATTCACTGCAGACATTACACCATAGGAAATAATCAAGATATGCAAATGAGAACCACCGAAGACAATATTCAGACTTGTGTAAACAGTTTACCTACTTCAGGCAAATGAGATTTCTAGATCTCAAAATATATTAATCAAAAGCATTATAGGAACTTAGCACCAATCAGATTAAGAGAAAAATATAGATCAAAGGCTTTCTATTCGATCTGGAACTGTGAATTTCTACATTGGAGATAGGATAAAGCCCTTGAATTTCTGGTGTCTGGTCTAAACCCAGTTTTGGCAAGATTCGTAGAAAATATGCAAAATTCGCAGTAGTCCTAATAAAACATGGCATGGCAGTGATTCATGACAAGGTCACTCAGACATGGTTTGCTTTGCAGTAGGTCTTTCCTAATAAAACATTGCATGGCAGTGATTCATGCCAACTTCACTCATTTATGGTTTACTTATCAGTCTTTAAGGAATGTCTACGTCAAACACAATAGAGAACTTCCTATTGCAATAGGAATGTTTATTTCTAAGCTCCCCTAGCGGGCTTTGGCTAACTCATTTACCCCTTATCCTGCCCCGACCTTTGTCAGAAAAGCTCAGTTTATGACATTCTCGGGATCAACCAAATTTTTATGACGAGTCTCCATCTCCCTTCACAAGGAGAGTTTCCTGCTCTCCTCCGTTGTAGACCCCTCAGTCTCTTGCTACCAAAAATGAGCATCCTACTCTTTTAAAAAAAAGTTGTTCTAGAGGGCTCACTAAAGAGTGTATAATTAAAGATAAAATGAGCTTCCTACTCGTTTAGATGAAAGGTTATTCTGTTCCTTCGGAAAGGCACGGAACTGCTTCTTAGGCAGCGACTTATAGGGCAAACCACCCTTCAGGGACCCTATGATAAAAGAAAATTAAAGATAAACCCACTGTGTCGATCACAATTTCTCGGTTTTACACTCAGGGTATCTCCCACACCAATTCAGCTCCATTTCATAACTCCACTTTAAAGTGGTGATTTAGTCAACTGCAGTTAACTCCATTTCTGGCCCTGCTTTCCCCTCATAAATTTAAATCTAATTCAAACTTTGTTTATTTCCTTCGCATAAGTTTTAAATAATTTTTAGGCCATCAGATTGCAGTCATCTTTTACTGGTTAATGCTAACTTGTTATCAAACATTTATGTTTTATTTGGGTCATTTAAACATGTGCTCTTGCACGATGGCCATTCTGAACCTTTACCTAGAATGTTAATTAACATTGTCTGGCTGGATATTCTTAAGACACACATCTTGTTTTTAAAAACCTCTCCCCACTTGACCGTCTGTATTTCTATGTGCCTTTCGGTAATCTTTTGGCCTTGGATGTTTTCGTTTATATGTTCCAACCCGACGAGATTCAGTTTCATAAGATACATGACACCCCAAACCAGGATTATGGTTAGACAAAGATTCATGACCCCACAAAATTCACTGCAATAAATATATCAAACCTGAAACTGCCAAAAACAAGTTATGGAACCAAAAAAAGGGCATAAATAAAGCATGAAAATGGAGGGAATGACTATTATTGGCCAAAAAACTAAGCCCCCTTAAAACAATATAGGGAAATTAATTATGAACTGTCATACATCCACCATCCAATTCGAATTGAGGAAAACACAACATCATACGATGAAAGGATTGAATCAGTGGTGTTCTATACAGATACACAACAAAAAGAAAATCATAAATTGCTTTAACATGTAAAGCTGGCATATTCCTATTAGACATTAATGCCACTGGAGGAGGAAACTCAGTACAATAATGAACTTCAATAATTATATGACTACTTGCTATGAAACCACAGATTCTCTTGAACCATTGCCAGAAAAGCAATGTGGACGGTTCAACTTTATGTACAAAAAAACATCTCTGCCTCAAACATAAGCTTTCTTAAAAAAACCTCCAGGCATTAAGAACCTCTAAAGCACATCTTAAAGAAGTTTTGAACTACCCAGGCATTCATCATCTATTAAAAACCAGGCACATGTCGAAAGAAACATCCAGCTGCACAACATTCAACAATATGAAATTATACAATTCACATTTGATTAGATAGAAAGATAAACAGCATATACACTCAACAATATATTGAATAAAATATTAATATTCAAAATCATTTAAATGTAGTACTCCAATTTATGTCAGGATGCCAAAAAGGAGCTCAAGTAGAAAATTTCAGAAAGGCTTAAATCTAGTCCAAAAATTATACATTTAATGTTAAAATTCACCATCCTCAAACCGAGAAAGATCTGATGAACAAATGACATGCTTTCTATTAGAAAAATAGCTCAAATGACCTCGAAAAATATACAGCTCATAATAACATGTTCATTAAGAGTTTCTCAGAGCACCTCATAAAGTATTCTGCACTCACATTGGCCACATTTGCCCTCCCTTTTTTAAGATTTTAATAGATAAGACAAGTAAACTATACCTGAATGTACCAGGAAAAACATAGCCCTATTAAGTTATAACATCTCTCCATGTGAAACCCTCCACACAACCAAAAGGTCTCTTTTATGCAATAAGCTTCTCGCACTCTTTAAGGTCGCCACTTTGAGCACCCAATACTCTTTCTGCAGCTGGATTTGATTTTATAGCACGCTGGGCTGCTTCAAAAATTGTTCTCCTAACCTGTCCATCTTCTTCCACCTTTGACATGGCTTCCTTTAGCAACCTCAGATCTGTTGCTCCTGCAAAGGTGAGTTTTCCAACTATATCCCCAAGATGCCTCGGTGCTAGTGGTATGTCAATGGTTATATCATCGCATTCCTCAGCAACAAGAATTATTCCTTGCTTTATATCTCTGTCTGAAAGTGTCTTTTCAGAAAATAGGTGCTCTAAAAGTGCTATAACTAATTCCACATGACGTTCAGTCTTTTCCATTGCCAACAAAACAGCTTGGCAAACAAATTCAGGATAATAACTGGGCCACTTTAACTCCTCAACACAAAGCTTTGCCTCTGCTTTATCCTGAATACTGAAATACTCCTCCAACAATGATTTAGACTTCTTATCTAAATCAATTGGTGGTTTTCCTGCTGGCACGTGCCTTTCAGTAACAGGCAAGGGTGCTGAAAACTTATCTTTTTCTGCTTCAACTTTGGAAATGCCTGGAGGGTTGTAAGATCTAGGTCCTCCAAATGAACCTTGAATAACAGGCTCAGGTGCCCCTATATTGGGCACCGATGATGGCCTAGCAACTGAGTTCTGCAGTAACGCACTTGGTTTACCAGAAAATAACCCTCCAGTACCCTGTGGCAACAGTTTAGCATTACCTACCGAAGGCTTTATAACTGGTGCTTGAGAACGCCCTTGACCAGGATTTCCAGCAGGGGATGACATTGGAGATTCATTTTTGCTTCCAATACGACCGCGAGCAAACACTTCCCATCCATCAGAGTCTGTTCCAGGCATACCTGGCATCTTCCGAGTCCCAGGCATCCCAGGCATGCTAGACATTCCAGGCATTCCAGGCATCATTCCCCCAGGCCGTCCAATACCAAAATTGCTCCCACCACTCAAACCAATGCCAGGTGCACCACGACCATTACGCATGTTGGTTGTTCCGGGCCTTAATCCCAGCTTTTGTTCAGCTTCGGAATGGATTTCATTTATAGTTTTCGCTTTGACCTGCAATTATCAAAAGGATGGCTAGTCAAAACTCAAAAACATACAGGGATCAACCAAAAATATTACAAAACGACAGTCAGAACCCACAGCAGCCTTTAGGAATCATCATCAACAAAAATGTAAAATAAAGGAAGATTGAAAACTACCTCTTCACGTCGAGGAACCCATTTGTTAGCACGCAAATCTAAAACATCACGAACCATGAACCTCATTCGAGATACCAAGTGAGGATTATTGCTCAGCTCCTTCATCCGAGCAAAATATGAATTGTTGATGATGCTTGACTTAGGGTTTTCTTCGAGCTGTTTTCCAACTGTATTGAACAGCTGGCAAAGAGCCTCCACATTCTCCTCAGCTGGAGAAGGAGCTTTCACATCCTGGCCTAATAATTCCTGTCTCATAGATAATACAAGAAAACAGTGATGTCCTTTTCGCATTTTAATATTACTCAGCCACAATTACAGTTTATCATAAAATTCTTTACAGGTGCTCCCAGTGAAAGCTAAGTACAATTTTTCATAAAAGAAAGGGGTGAACAAACATCTAGTGCTCACCACGATTAAATTTCAGAAAATGTTTAATAGAAAATGAATCAAATAAACATGATGTTTAGTTGACACAGTTGTCTCAAAATATACATTCTAATATAATGAATCATAATATTTATGATGTTGCCAAGAATTAATAATCATATAAAGTTGAAACCCAAACAGAAGTATAAAATTCGTGTACAAACCTGAACACAGTGATGAACAATTTTTTCAGGTATCATCTTTTGCTTGAAAAGCTCTCCAATGAGCCTTATGTTTCCTAAAGTGCGAAGCTTAACCATCTTCTCTTTGTCTCGGCGTTCAGCTTCCTGCTCCGGGGCTGTCATCTGTTTGATCTCGGCTCGCAAATTATCTGCTCCCTCAAATGCTTCTTGGCAAATATTGAGCAAAATCCGCCTGAAAGCTATAGGTTTTCCATCTGGTTCATCGGAAGGGAATTGAGGTAATGCAGTACTTAGATCTTGACACAATAGTGCATACATGGGACAAAATGTTGGTTCCAATACTGCCTTCTCAAATATAAGTGATATCACCCCCTGCCAATAAATGATACTATTGTTAGTCAAAACCTGTTAAATTGATTTCACAAAGTGGAAGCCCATAAAATTGTTTAGCAACATAAGAAATCAACTTCAGAACTTTAGCAGGATGCCAATAAATCATGCACCAGAATAAAAAGAACAAGACCTGCAGAATATCTGCTGTGGTAATCCCTGCATTTATAAGTTGGTCTTTAAGAACATCAAACTTTTCTGGAGTCAACTTATTGAGTATCCTGCGTAACAAATTCCAATTAGACATTCAGTTCCTAGAGTGTACCAAACCTTTTGTCATAAACCAGCATTCCCAAAAAAAAATTATAGGCAAAAACTTATTAAAATTTAAAAAATGGTTAGAAGGGTCATATTTAATAATTTATTAGACACACTTTCTATAGTGCCCCGACACTTGGGCCACTTTCCAGAAAAAGCTAGTTAAAAAAAAAAATGTTAGAAGTATGGTTAGAAGGCTTATTACCCTTTAACAGTTTTGAGAACTTTATCTTTCTCAGATACAGTGCCCCTCCTGGCAGACCATGGAGCAGCAGCCTTTACTAGAGCAGGAGCTGGCCCCACCTGTGTAGAGAGAATTTTTTGAAAGGTGTCAGATATTAAATATCCATTTGAATAGCCTGAGACTCCATATCAGTTTAGAAGAGTTACAGCTACTCTTCTACAATCTCCTACATTTCTAGGATTATAAACTGTAAGTTTGAAGGTTTCAAACACATAACGGATAAGAAAGAGGATGTACTAGCACAGATATCTTAAATACATATATCTGAAATATATCGAGAGATATCAATCCCAAGGCTTTTATCTTGGATTTTTCACATACCACATTGATCAATAATTCCATTACCTTATCTGCCAATTTCCCACTGACTGGTGGCAAATGACATCAATCTAGATACACCATTGTGTTGGGCTCAAAAAATATTTCCAGGGAAAAAATCACGGGCTCCAAACTCCACCATATGGCCAAGATATTACAATTTTTCAATTGACTTCTCCAAGCAAAATGAAAAACTTCTAAGCGACAATCAAATAGACGTCAATTTTAAGGTTGGAATTTCCCTGTGACGGTCAAATGGACATCAAATTTAAGATCCAACATAATTGTGAACAACTCATTCCATTACAGTCCCTTGCTGCCATAGTAGAACCCCTATTGGCATAATTAACAAAATGAAAAAATCACCATAGGGATATGGTAGCACAATTAGATCAAAAGCTTGTAACTAAGAAGCATCACAGTGATAACAAAAAGGCAAGGACAGCAGGCAATGCTAAACAATATTTTTACAAGAGAAGAAGACTTTGCTAACACAACAACTTGAGGAGTTTCACCCTGAAGCTTGCCTCCAGATTGACATGGTCTTTGATATAGGGAATGATATATATAACTTACTTGACTCAAGTCAGCATGAATGTGTGACAATTACAAATCATAACAAGCACATACAAAACATTTGCAACAACAGATACTGTAAATTTAACCCAACAATGGTTTGCTATTTACCCTTGCAACACATAGTAACACAAGCTACCTCAGAAACATAGATAAGTCAATGTAAAGCCTATCATGAGTTTTAAGGAGCTCTTGAACATTCAGAGGGGGGAAGAACCTGTAAATTCTTCTTTAAAAATAACATAACGTCTTACATTACCAGAACAAGTTACAAGTTTCATAACACAGTTAATTTTGAAGTGGAAGAGCAGACGGCAGCAATTGAAAATACCTCAATCTAGGAACTAAATTAAATTCAATACAGGTAATAAAAGCATAGCTGACACAGAGTTATGTCAATGCAAAAAGAATCAAACAAATGAATACCCCTGGAGCTGATTGCACTTGAAGTTTAGAAAACTGGGAGTTGAATTGCTCTTGGCGGGCAGACTGATAACCAGATTCCTGTTGTCTTGAACTTAATCCATATTCTCTGCTTTCACGCATTGTTTCCCACGACCTTTCCTCTGGACCAGCAGCAGGTGGTGGTGCCCGGCCTCGCCAATCACGGGTATCAGCCTCAGCATATCGTACATTGGATTGTGTTGGTACCTATAGACAACAACATTTAAATAAGCTGAGACTACGTAACTTAAGGGAAACCGCAATGTAGAGTAGTTATATACCCATACAAAGATATCAAAGCACTTTAAAACCTTAAATATTAAAACCTTCAGAATCCATATTGGGAAACAAACAGGAGGGAGAAAATCCAAAAACATTAAATGTAGAAACCTATATTAATAACTTTGAATTATCTCATATTGGATTAATAACTTTGATCATTACTAAACTAGATTGGATTGATAACATTGACCATTGGATTAATAAATACGATTACTAAACTAGATTGATATAACATCATAATAACAGATATTTTCATAAGGAGATTAATGTAATCTCTGGTGTCTTTAGCTTAATTCACTTGAAAGAAGAATTCAAAGAAACCCCAGAAACATTCTTTATAATATTATCAGGCTTACATTAACCTCATTGCGGCCCCAAAGAGGCTCATCACTGACAAGCAGCTCCGATTCTATGTCCTGTCTGGCTTTGTGAATCTCATCAAGTATGGTTACAACTGCCTGTTATCCACCAAATAGAATTTAAAACTAAAATAGAACAAAATTGTTAACACAAGCATCTGACACCCCCATATTACTATTGAAATTCACTTCAAAAAGGAAGCAACAACAAAATCCAAAATTAATCTTTACCATTACAAAATATATTTAAATTGTGTCATCATTATGATACAAACATATTATAAAAAACATATCGTGATATGCACCATAAATAAAACAATTAGGAAATGTAAAGAAACTTATTTCTGGCAAAAATTGGTCAACCCAGAAAACTCAACCAAATACATGTTCAAAGTAGGCAACAACATACCTCTTGTAACTGCAGTAGTTGGTCCCGTGTATACTGTATTCGTTCATGACTCTCAAACCTTGAATCCAATGTCTGCAATACACAGAAATTTTAAACATGTTTCTACTTATGCATACTTATTCAACAAAGACAAAAATACAATATCACTTAACATGGACAATCATAACAATATATTGCAAACAAAGTACATCTAAATCAAAAACAAGTTTATTTCTTTCAGCCTTGAAAAGAAATGGAAAAAAAAAAACATAAACAATGCAAGGTTAGAATTTCAATATTACTCACTGCAAAATGCTGGTATAAGTATTAAACATGAGATGCAACTAGGAAAATGACAACCCAAATATTACTAATAAGGAAACAAACTGTGCAAGTTTCAAATCAAAGTTAAGAATTGTATAAAAAATCCTTCATTGATCCCTTACCAGCTTGAGAAGTGAAAATCCGAACATTTAAAGCCACCCAGAGTTCATAACCACAGATCCATAATATGGAGGAAAGTACAAAACTAATTTAAATGTGAGAACTCGTAATAGAATCACTTTATATCATAGATCAGTTGCCATATGAAATTTGATGCAAAAAATAATGAGATTAGATCAAAATTTTGATGATAAATTGCAATGTGAATTTAAAGGATGGACAAAGTTGCAATATCAGGAAAATTTCTAAAAAGTTATAACTATAAGACAAAACAGACCCAGAGCAATAAAAAATATGCCCAATTTACCAGAATAAAAATCCCTAAGGTATTCAAGAGCATCACAATTTGCTAATTCTTACGGATTGGACATATTAATAGTAAGAGAAGTTGAAAAAAAATTAAATATTTAAGAGTAACTTACGATAAACTTAATGCCAAGAAGTAGGGTTTCTCAGACTGAAGAAATGTTGGTATTGGTTGCCAAATCTGTACCTAGGGTTGTGGACCCCAATTGCATAGTCAAATACAACATGCTAAAAACATCCACTTCAATTTAAACCTTGCATACTTCAGCACAAGGCAGTTACAGTTTTAAGGTTGCACAGGTCATACAGGGACAACAATCATGCCCTGTGTTGTCTCACTGCTCACTGCTGAATGATGACGGCCTTGTTTACCACCATAAAGAAAACCACTGGCTTACAACAGCCTGGTGAACTAGCAAAAGCAATATTACCATTCACACCTCAGCATATACAAAATGTCAAGTAAATCATACCTACTAATTAAATTCATAAGAAACATACTATCATACAAAACTTCTTGTTCCAATGGCATAATCTTTTCTGTGGCATTAATAGTGCACAATACAAACCTGGGTCAAGCTCATATCGTTAAAAGTGATATAAGAGAATACCATCACCATTTTACAGTTGTAATATCCAGCAATTGATGTTTGGATAGCCACCTAACAGCATAGACTGGAAATTATAGTATCGATCTTGATATGTGACACACTATAAAATCATGCTATCACTGTAGTGTTTGCGTATGCAAAAATACACAGCCTACAAACCCCAAACCCTGCCGGAGAGGGAAAACCTCATATTGATCAGAGTTGTTCTCTTCACATTAATCTGGCCACGTCACCTTACACTATGCATTGTAAACCACGTACATAGCTCAACAAAATCCATTGAGTTGTCTTCTATCAGTAAGATGGGACACTTGTTGAAGGGATGGGATTCAAAATTGAGCAGGTGGATGCAGTGGAATTGCTGGCTTTTAATGAAACATTGTAAAAAATAGTATGCGATGATAGCCAATAGTATAACAAGAGGAACAACTTCTCAAGGATAACAGGCCTTTGACATACTGCAAAAACAGTATACTGAAAAAAAAAACCTAGATGCACTTAAGCAAGATGAACATTTCAGTATACGGACATAAAATAAAGTGCTTCAAGAGTGAAGAGTGACTCAAAAGAAGTTCAATCGATTGAAGATTATTCGAAGACTACTACCACGGATTAGAGCAGAGCTGCTATAAGGCACAATCAGATCTAAAGCGGAATCTTCTCTTTCCAGCCATCCTAGCAATATTTTGTTTAAAAGAGAATAAACAAAATTAGTAACAACACCCACACAAAGTAGCTAAAAACTTGATAAACAAATTGCCCAAAAAAGAACACGATCACAAATCCAATAAAATTATTTCATTCGGGCTCAGATGATAAAAATTCCGAAAACCCATGTGTAAGATATGAAATATTTCAGAAACCCCAAAAACAAATATCAGATTTTGGAGGTGTAAATGGGCGTAATTTTCGAAAACGCGGATTCAAAAACGCAACTAGTATTCAAATCGGACAATACAGAGAATACAACCCCAATACAACGATCCACGTAAAACTAAAAAAGCAGAAACCAAGATCATTTAAAACCCTGTATACCCCACAAAAAAAGGGTTCTTTCCCTACTTTCTTGTAAGCGGGCAGATGGGCAATCCAGATATAAGATGAAAAAGAGACCCAGATCCAGAAAAGCGATAAAAAGATAAAATAGCATACTCTAGTTGCTTGAGGCCGGAAACCCTGAGATCCATAGCTCAAATCCCCGGAAACAGCAGCGGCGCCGGCGGCAGCAGAAAGAGCTGCGTTGGAGTCAAAACGAGTTCCAAAGGAACGCCCTTTAACTCCTCCTCCTGGCCGTAAATTGATGGACTGATCCGCCTGCATAATAACTCTCTCTCTTCCTCTATAAAACACAGATTAACAGACTGCAACGCCTTCTAGAGGCCTCCTCTGATCCTCTTTCAATAAAAAAAAAGAACACCCAATGAGATGAAAAGATCTATCTATATAATGGATTCCTCGACGGAGAAGGAGAATCCACAGAAAAAGAGAAGAGAGAGGCTCTTAAGGGAAGAAGAAGAAAAAAGAAGATGCCGAGGATGATGAAATCAAATAAGAGCCCATTAATGCTGATTAGTGTAAATCATAGTTTGTTACGGCTAAATTTTGATTAGGTCCTTATATTATATACCGGGGGCTTTCTTTTCCCCTTTTCTTCACTTAAATTTTTTAGGTTGTTTTTTTGGGTAAGTCGGGTAATTTGGATTCTTAGGTTTTTAAATCTTTTTGAGTTTCTTTGGTCGGTCGATTTTGTCATGGGGTGAATGGATATGGGCAAATGGTAGGTCGGTCATGGGGCCCTTGGAGAGTGGGCAGTGAGTGTGCATAGTATGGGTGTGTGGACAGTGGATGTTATGAGGAAGTCCATGTGTGTTTAATAAAACTTACAGTTTGTATTGAATGGACTAGTGGGTGTGATTTCTGTAAGTGGATCACTGATGGGATTTGTTGTCTCAGCTTTTCTTTTTGGTTTGAATTTTATTTTTCATTTGGTGATTTAGAAAGATCTAGCATATATATTAGTGTTTTGTTCTATTTTTATTTGACAATGAAAATATATGATTAATAAGTGAAATTTAAGAGATATTATAATGAATTTTGATTTTGAAACTTGTTAAATATGAAAATTTGTTATTTTTATAAAATATTAAGAAGAAATGTACTTAGTTTAAATCTAATTTTCTATTGATTGTTTTTGATATATGATAATATGAACCGATAAAAGGTAACATTGTAATAGTGTGTGATCGAAGACATATTCTAAAACTATTTTTGAGTAGGACTAGTCCCTTGGATAACAACACAAGTTGGTCATGTTTGTTGATTGTGGACTTGTCCCAGTTAACTTTGACTTATAACTAACAATGAAAAATAAAGAAAATCAAAACTTTGATGGTGACATATCAGAATAGGATCTAAGAATATCCCTAAATAGGGTCGCGCTCTCTAGACAATAGCACAAGGACTTGCATACTTGAATTACAGACTTGTCTGCATTGACCATGATAAAAATAATACTTTGCCTTTTGTACCTATGTTTATTGATCGCATTGTGATAGTTAAATTTGGATTGTGCCACACGAAAGTCAATGTTTTCTTCTTCTCCTCTTTGAAACCATAAGGGTCTTTGTGAGAGCTGAAAACCTAGAAAAAGGGGGAAGTGTAATGGGTTGAGTTGACCCCAATCACCACGTTGATGATTGAATGTTGCATGTGTATCCAAATCGTTCAGAGAGGGAAATCAAGTCACGCATAGTTCTCCCACGTAAAGTGATTGTGCAATTATGTTTCTAGACTATATGTATGCAGTTAGATATATGATTTTGATACTTAATAATGATAGCTATCGACTTGATTTGAGATGCTTCCTAGTTGATTTGAGACTATTCTCATTGCTTGATATTGATTTTGGGAAGAATATGGTGGGGTTGTTCAATGTGCGGTAGTGTAAAAGATAGATACTCAATTAGGAATCAAATTATTTTTTAAATGAGATTTTGATTTGTTTATATAGTGAATTCTTTTGACAATTTCCTTTAGCCGACCTTACAAAATGTGTGGGAAGACCCAAAAGGATATTTCAAAAATTGGAAACTAGCCATTATTTGGCATGTGACACGACTGCTCTAGTTGGACAAGTCTATGGTAGCGGACCTATCCACCTAGCACAAATCTATCATGAAAAATTAGGGATAATTGTCTTTAGCCAAAGACAATTTGAGGGTGGTATAAAGCAATTTGAGTATTTTACGTTGGAAGTTATGTGTAGTATTGATGGCAAACAAAAGGATGAAGCTCAAATTTAGATAAATGGCTTAGAGGATTGGCTAATAAGAGTTATGTATTTGGGTGCAAGTCGAAGGGTTTAGGATGTGTCAAGAATTAGCATTGTCAAGTGCATGTCACAACACGTGAAGTAGTCATTTGTCCATATTTGAAATTCGAAAAAGCTAAACTTTGAAAATTGAAAGATTTAAACAAGAGCAAGGAAGGAGTACATTTGTATGGAGATGAAACCATGTTGATTTGTAACCTATAATCGATGATGGAGAACTATGTTCCCTTGTTAAAGTATTTAGAGAGATGGTTCCTTATGTTAAACCAATGGTGAATGAAGTGCAATCATGGCTCGATTTTTGAATAAGTAATCAAGCCCTTGAGTTTGAAAGATGTGTGTTGCTAAATTTATGAATGAGGAGAAGTACCCAATGTCTTAATCTATTAATAAGGCAAAACCGCGATGGGTTCCCTATAAGTGATGCCAACATTGTTGAGTGTCACTAGACTCAAACATACATCTCCATAACAAAAGATAGATTCATACAACAGGTCAATAAATCATAGTTTATTATGACTAATTTCTTGATTAAGTCCTTTTATTTATATACCCGAGGCTTTCTTTTTCCTTTTTATTCACTTTATTTTTTTTAGGTTTTTTGGGTAAGTCGAGTAATTTGGTTTCTTAGGTTTTCAAATCATTTGAGTTTCTTGGGTCAGTCGATTTTATCATGGGGTGAATGGATATGGGAAAATGTTAGGTCGATCATGAGACCCTGGGTTCATTCAATAGTGGGAGTTGAGTGTGCATTGTAATACAGGTGTGTAGATGTTAGGAGAAATTCCATGTGTGTATAATTAAACTTACAAGGTTTATTGAATGGACTATTGGGTACTATGATTTGTATAAGTGGATCAGTAAAGGGGTTTGTTGTTTCAGTGAGATTTTAGTTTCAATTATGAGATATGAAATTTGTTGTTTCACTCTTTTTTTTATTTGAATTTTATTTTTCATTTAGAAAAATGGGATCATAAAATACATTTACAAATATCTAACATATATATTAGTGTTTTACTCTATCTTTGAAAATGTATGACTAGTAGGAGTAAAACTTGAGAGATATCAGAATGTTAAATGTGTACAATTATTAATTCTTTTTTTGAAACTCGTTAAATATGGGAAATTTTTATTTTTTGAAAACACTAAGAAGAAATGTACATAGCTTAAATCTGATTTTTTATTGATTGTTTATGATATCTGACAATATGAACCAAGAAAAGGCAAGACTATGATAGTGTGTGATCAAAGGTAGATTTTGAAACTATTTCTAGATAGGACCATGCCCCTTAGATAACAATGTAGGTCAATCCTGTATGTTGACTACAAACTTGTCCTAGTTGACTATGACTAATAACTGACAATGAGAAACTGAGAAAATTAGAACTTTAATGGTGATAGATCAAAAGCAAAATATGAGAATATTCATGAACATGATCGTGCTCCCTAAAAGATACTGCAGGCTATTCACATCCTTTTATGCCTTTGTTTGTTGATTATGCTAAGATAGCTAAATTCAGATTGTGTTAAGTGGAAGTCATTTTCTTATTCTTCACTTTGAAACCCTAAGGGTCTTCATGCAAGTCAAAAACTCATAAAAAATAGAGAGAAAGTGTAATGGGTTGAGCTGACCCTAATCACCCCCTTGATGATTGAACGTTGCTTATATATCTAGATACTTTGAAGAGGGAAATCAAGCCACACATAGTTCTCCCACCTAGAGTGATTATGCAATTGTGCTCCTAAACTATATGTACGTAGTTACAAATATGGTTTTAATACTTAACAATGATATCTCTTGACTTGATTTGAGATGATTCAGAGTTGATTTGAGATTGTTCCTAGTGCTTGATATTGAATCTGGGAATAATATGTTAATTTTGCTCAATATGCAGTAGCATAAAATATAGATTGAAATGACCTTTTGATTTGTTTATATAGCAAAATCTTTTGACAATTTCCTTTAGTCAACTTTACAAAATGTGTCAGAGGCCCCAAAATGAGATTTTGAAATTTGGAAACAAGCCATTGTTTGGCGTGGGTTGCGATCACTCGTAATTAAATTACTTAGATATTCATACAGAATGATTTTATATTGCACAGAATAAGCAAATATGAGAGATCACACAAATATAATTGATAGTAGAACAAAATACTAGATAATATAGCAAAGGCACTTCGAGGGGGCAACCTCCACATCAATGCACTAATAGCAAAATACTTAACATAATGAATAAAGACTAACAATTAGCTCCTATATATAGTTTACTTAGCCAAGGTTATTCCATAGGCTGACCTATCTAAGAACATAGATAAATGTAACAAGTAAATAAAAGAGGTATGTAAGCCACAAGTTGGCCACACATATCCCTAGACACACCAATGGTTAAGGGTGTAACAAGCCCCTCCCCTTCAAAACAATATTGTCCTCAACGTTGTGACAACTCTAGATGCTACTGCACAAATGCTTCATCCTCCCAAGTGGTATCTTCACATGGTAGATTTTTTCATTTGATCAGGTACTCGGTAATTGCTCTGAAATGTAGCTACTTGGTGCACCTTTGAAGGATTGCCTCTGGATCAAGAACAACTCTACCTTCCTTTGAATGGCAACTTTGTGTCCAATGACTTTCTTCAGGCATGATACATGAAATATTGGATGTATGTGAGTGGATGAAGGAAACTCTAACTTGTAGGCCACAATCCCAATTTTCTGTAAGATCTGATAAGGCCCATAATACTTAGGGGACAACTTGTTATCATTTTTTTGTTGATTGAATGACATCTATTTATATGGATGCAAGCGAACAAAGACCCAATCACCAATGTCAAAATACCTCTCACTTCTATGTTGATTTGCCTGTTGCTTCATGCGATTCTGGGCCATAACTAAATTTTCATGCAAACTTGCAAGGACCCTGTTGATGGTGAATATGTTCTTCAACTGCACGAACCTTAGGATAGACCTTCAAGGTTGAAGTGATGGATGGAGGGTGGTATCCATATAGTGCCACAAAAGGAGACATTTTGGAAGAACTATGAATAAAAGTATTATACCACCATTCAACAAGTGGCAGCCAATGAACCCATTTATCATGTTTATAAAAAACAAAACAATGGAGATATTCTTCTAGACATTTGTTGACTACCTCAGTTTGTCCATCAGATTGAGGATGATAGGATGAACTATGAACCAATTGGGTGCCCAAACATGTAAATAACTCAGTCCAAAAATTACTAGTAAAAATGGGATCTCTATCACTAACAATGATCTTAAAGGTCTCATATAGTTTTTGAACTATATTAAGAAAAGCAGTAGCTACTGTACTAGCAACAAATGGCTAGGTTAATGAACACAAATGAGCATACTTACTGAGACAATCTAAAACAACCATGATAACATTTTGACCATCAGATCTTGGTAACCCTGTAATGAAATCCATATATACCTCTTCCCAATGCTGGTTAGGGATGAATAAAGGCTATAAAAGACCTAAGGTTTTGATGGTTTTGACTTTATTTTGTTGACAAATCATACATTCAGCTACATATTTCTACACATCCCCCTTGAGACCTTCCCAAAAAAATCCTGCTTGATTCTATGATAGGTTTTCAAAAATCCTGAATGACCCCCAATTGGAGTTGCATGAAGTTCTTGAAGGATTTTTTGTTTAAGAAGAGAATTCTTACATAGGTACAATTTATCTTTATACCATGATGCATTACCTTTCCACGTGAAATTTTCAAATCCACCTAAAATTTGCTAAAGAGTTTGAATCAAATCATGGGTAACACTATCATGTTCCCATTATAATTGTGCTTCCTCTAGCCAATCTACCTGCAAAATGGTTATGGCACATAGTAATGCCTCAATTGATTCATCTTTTATAAATAGTGCATCTACCACCACATTGTCCTTGCCTTTTTTGTAGACTATTTCAAAATCATAGCGTAACATATTAGTTACCCATTTTTGTTGTTCTTCAGATGACAACTTTTGTTCTAAAAAATGTTTAAGACTATCATGATTAGTCTTTACCTGAAAGTGATGACCCATCAAATAAGGTCTCCATTGTTTAATTGCATGCAAAATGGCCATCATTTCCTTTTCATAGATGGGCTTGTGTTGATTTTTACCCTTTAGTTGACAACTTTTAAATGTAAGTGGTATGCCTTTTTAAATGAATATAACACCCATACCATACCCAGATGCATCACATTCAACCACAAAAGTCTTAGAAAAATTAGGAGTGGCCAATACTAGAGTAGTGCACATAGCCAATTTCAATTATTCAAATGCCCAAGTAGCTATATCTGTCCACTAAAAGGAGTCTTTCTTTAACAAAGAGGTGAGTGGGTCTACCATACTACCATAATTTTTGACAAACCTACGATAGTAACCATTAAGTCCTAAAAATCTCTAGAGTTGCTTGAGTGTCTTAGGAATTGGCCAGTCCACCATTGCTTGGATTTTTGTAGGATCCACTTTCACTCCTTCATAAGACACCAAATGACCCAAATATTTAACCTCACCAATCCCAAAAGTACATTTGGAAGGTTTCGTATACAATTGATTTTGCTCCAAAATGGAGAGTACCCGTTTCATATGTTGCAAATGGTCTTCCCAATTTCTACTATAAATGAGGCTATCATTAAAGAATACCAGAACAAATTTCTTCAAAAATGGATTAAAAATAGTATTCATCAAACTATGAAAAGTAGATGGTGCATTTGTTAGACCAAAAGGTATAACCAAAAACTCATAATGGCCCTCATGAGTCCTGAAAGTGGTTTTGTGTATGTCTTCATCACTGAGCCAAATTTGATGATACCCAAAACGTAGATCTAACTCGGTAAAATAAAGAGCACCATTCAATTCATCTAGCAAATCATCAATGATAGGAATTAGAAACTTATCTTTGATAGTGTACTTGTTGAGGTCTTTGTAGTTAGGGCACATCCTCCAAGTGTCATCTTTCTTTCTCACCATGACAATTTGTGAAGAGTATTCACTTTGACTATGGCGAATGATTCCTGCATCTAACATCTCTTGTACCATCTTTTCAATTTCACTTTTTTAGGCATAGGGAAACCTGTATGGCCTGATGTTGGGTGGTGTACTACCAAAAATAAGTGTGATAGCATGATCATGCGTGCAGCTAGGTGGAAGTCCTTTTGGCATATCTCTAAAAACAACATAATGAGCATCAATAATTTTTTGTAGATCAAGAGATGGAGATGGCTAAGTTGGTTATACTTTTATAGAAAATAAGCGAGCTAAAAATCCCTCAGCACCCTTACAAAGAATCTTTGTCATTTGATGGGAGCTAACAAGTTGTGGAGATTTAGCCTTTAATCCCCTTAGCTCAAATGTCATGTCTTCAGAATGAAAATGCATGAATATTTCTTGAAAATTCATCTCAATAGTGCCCAAAGTGGTGAGCCACTGGACTCCCAGAACAATATCAGCTCCACCCATGGGAATAGCAAACATAAGAGAATCTAATAAGTAGTCTCCCATGGCCAAATTAATACCATGACATTTTCTTGAATAGCTGACAATACCACCATATGCAATCATAACCTATAATTTTGGAGCTAGATAAATGAAATAGTTCAAATGAGCAACCAACTTACTATGGATGAAGTTGTGTGTGCTCCCAGAATCAATCAAGACAGTGACCTTTTGTTTCTTAAGGAAATCCATCACCTTAAGATTTTGGGGAGTAATAATACCTGAAAGGGCATGACATGAAATAGTAGGCTAAAAGTCTTCAGATTCCTCCTTAGAAACTTCTACATCCTCATCATGTACTTCTTCATCATCATTGGCACCTTCAATGTAAAACTACTTCTTTTCACCACGATGACGGTCTTTGCTCCATTTGCTATCACAACCATAACACAACCCTTTGGCTCTCTTCTCCTCAATTTTTTATTGTGTTAATCTGGTGAGCTATGGAAATGATGGTGCTGAGAAGTTACGATCACGACCAATAGTGAAAGTTTTCCTTTTGACCATCTCTTTTTCTTTTATCATGCATGCCTTAGGGATAGCTTCTAATACAGATGTTGGGTTAAACATTCAAACCTTGAATTGGATGTTATCTTTGAAGCCACCCAAAAATAGATTAGTCAAATTTTCCTTAGTGATATCTTCCACCTATAAAGAGAGATTATGAAACTAATGAATATAATCCTTCACAGTTCCTGTTTACTGCAGCTTGGCTAATTCGCTGAAATAGTTCTCAAAGACATTATTTCTATAATGATCTGAGAACTCCTTAGTGAAAATAGTCCGTGTAATAAGAGCACCATTCTTTTTCTTTTGAGCACATAACCAATGATACCAAATGAATTACTCAGGTTCTAGATACAGGGACGCCACTATCACCCTCTGAGAACTAGGGGGTTGATGCAGCTCAAATAAATTCTAAATTTGGGTAATCCAAGTGAGAGGATCCTTACCATCAAACTTATGCATGCCCACTTTTGGCAACATCGGTTTCATAATAGCATGGGAGTTGTTGAGAAAAGGATTTGAATGCTGAAATGGAGGGTTATTGGGCTAAAACTGAGATGTAAGGGCAGCCAATTGTGTAGTGATATGCTATAATTCATTATGAACCCCATTAATCTCTCTATGCATCCCTGAAACATTAGCTTGGACTGCAACAAAGTCATCATGCCTCACCAAGTTCTGTATATATGCTTGAAGCTGAGAAATCACTAGATCTAAAGTTCTAGATTCCATGTCATCGACAGAAGGAGTCTTAAGAGTTTCTTACCCCAATTTTCTTTCTCAAGTACCTGGACCTACCATATATAAATGTTAGGAGGGTTTTGACCCTGAAAAAAGTGTACTAAGAAATGGTACTGTTGTGATCACCTTGTCAAGGTGAATGTAATGACTGCCTTTGTGCACTAGGGTAAAAATTTTGATACCAAAAAAGTGTACCGATAGAATATACCATTATGATTGTCTCGCTGAGATGAATCCAATGACTACAATTGTGCAAGGGGAATTTTTTTTCCAAACTTTTTTTTTTAATATTTTTTTCAAAAAAGTTTTTTGAGCAATACTACACTGACTGAAAAAATTAATTCTTCTTAGATTGCAAGTTATGTTTTTTCTCTCTCGTCACTCTCATAAGCCATGCCTCACCAAATCTGAAAAAAAAGTCACATGAAACTTGCCCAAATCGAAGCTCTGATACCACTTATAATAAAATTACTTAGATATTCACATAAAATGATTTTATATTGCGCATAATAAATAAATATGAGAGATCACATAGAGATAATTGACAACAAAACATAATACTAGATAATATAGCAAGCCACTTCGAGGGGGCAACCTCCACATCAATGCACTAATAGTAGAATACTTAACATAATGAATAAAGACTAACCACTAGCTCCTATATATAGTCTACTTAGACAAGGTTATTCCATAGGTTGACCTATCTAAAAACATAGAGAAATATAACAAGTAAATAAAAGAGGTATGTAAGCCACAAGTCGGCCACACATATCCCTAGACACACCAATGGTTAAGAGCGTAACATTGATCTAGGTGGATAAGTCTATGGTAACAGGCCTATCCACCTTGTGCAAACCTATCCTAAAAATTCAAGGACAACTATCCTTAACCAAAAATTGTTTGAGGGTAGTATAACGCAATTTGAACATTTTAATTTGTAAGTTTTGTGTGGTATTAATGGAAAACAAAAGGTTCAAGCCCACATGTATATATATATATATATATATATATATGGCTTAGAGGATTGGTGAATAAAATTTATATATTTGGGCACAAGTGAAATGGTTTAAGATGTGTCAAGCATTAGCATTATCAAGTGCCTTTAAAAAAATATAGGTATTTAATGCCCCCCCTGTTGGGTTGTTTTAGTTGATTCCAACTCCAGTGTTGAATTCTATCCCAATGAGCTATCGCACTGGCCCTATCACATGAGATTTAGGTCTTACACACTCACTCGAAGCACACAGTGAAAGACTGGTTCCTGAAGGTTTTATAAGACAATGTTATATGTTAGTTCATACCTTTCTCTTTATGCAGTTTCAAACAAGGATTATTTAACAACACAAATATACTACTATGATCCTTATAGTTTTAGATGCAATTATTAGTATTACTATATGGATCACCATCATTATCTAGCATTAGTGACTTAGAAAATAAAAATATACCAATAACAAGAGACTAAGAAATAACTCATATCCAAGTCTAGCACTTAGTGTATTCCACCATTCAAGACACAAATTGGCAAAATTTGATATCTCATATTAGATGCTTAATGAATCAAAATGTAAAGCTCCATATATTCTCCAAAAGATCATCCTCGTAAAATATTACAACAAGGGTATTTATACTTGTTTTGCCTTGATCAAGTGTTACGATCGTTAATGTTAAGAGCGAATAGCATACAAACTAGTGCATGGACTCTCAACAGATTGAGAGTCATGACACTTACAATAAGTTCTTCTTAAAGACTCGAGTCCCTACGCCCCTAGATCTTCACTCTATGCTATATATTGGTGGCCATGTGTTATGTTCTTTGCAAGCTAGTGCAAAACCTTTGATTGATAAGGTTAAAGTGTCCCATATGAATTGCTCTCCTAACTACTCCTACTTCCCATGCACTCCCCTAGTCTTCCACTTTCATTTCAAGTCTAATGTTCTCGGTTTCTCTGTGACTTGTTATCTTTTGACTGGGTCCCCTCACATTAGTCCCTTTTATACTGTTATCCTCTCGTACTATTATCCTCTTGTACCCAATAGGTTGTGCACCACGATGATTATATGCTTGGCAGTCATGCGCCATGGTCTTCCTACACCATGGTTCTTCTATGTCATACCAGTTTCATGCTAAAATAAGACAACACTTAGTCAAAATTTTGGGGCCAACGTTACCCCACATTATGCCCTTAGTCTGTCCTGAACTAAGTTGCAATAGCATCTTCCAAAAATTCAAGCCCCTTCTACTCAAGTTCCTTTTTTAAATTGTCCTAATGCGATAATGCATCGAAGACCTTCACATTCATTCCTTCAATGGCCTCTTTCGATGCTTTCAACTCCCCGGGTTGGGTCAGAGTCTCATTGGTCTTTTTCACCTGTTTATCCAAGGCTCTGCTAGCATCTTTCTAGATGTCTTCTAGTGTGGAAACATCCTTATCAACCTATCCTTTAAGGGTTGTAAAACTTTCATTTAGTTATTGATGATGGTTATTAATGGCATCCTTCAATGTCTCTATGTCTCTAAATGATTTTGTGCACTCAGTGTGGTCTTTTATTAGGAGTGCAACATCAGCTGATTGCTAACTTAGGACCTCTTCAGCTTGAAGTCAAGCCTCTAAGACTTTATTAGGGCATGCTAGGCATGCAAAAATGCCATCCAAAATGGGAATAACTTCCCCAATTCTCTCTAAGGCATGTTTGTAGATGTCAACAACCATGGTGAACTATTTAGCTATTTCTATTCCCTTGTCTCTTGACGTAGGTCACTTCTTATATTTATTGAGTAGTAGTTCAACCAAGGTCTCTAACTTTCCAATGACATCTTTGTCTAGAGGTACACTGTCTACAAGTGTTGGATCTTGCTTCAAAATTATTTTAAAAGGGGTTAAAACCCTTACTTTTGCTTCTATGGCCTCTTAGAGCTTTTGTTTCATTGAGGCCACTTCCTCGACGAGCGCTCACTTCTCTATAAGCAGTTTATTATACATGTTTACAACCTGGGCATGTTTTCTCTCTATTATGCATGTATCAAAATCTGACAAAATGCTCTGGCATGTTATTTTTATGCCAAGTTTCAAAAATGCAATGCTTGTTATCAGTGGGGTGAGCTTTTAGGGACAACCCTCATTGATTCTGGTAGTGTTGAAGCATCTAGGCCCAAAGAGATGTTGTTCAGTGGGAGCTCAAACTCACATTCCTCATTGTAAATATCGATCAAGAAGGACACTTCTTAGTTTCAGGAGTCACTTCCTTGGGATGGAAATGTAGCTAAAGAAAGAGTCTTTTGTCCTTTATGTCGAACTAGTAACATTTACACATAGTGGTCACCATTCTTTCATCTTCCTGCCCTTCTAACTTAGCTAGTTCTTTTCCCTTATTGGGGTCTCATTCAATATTAGCCTCCTCATGGCCACCAATGGCCATCTCACTATCTTATTCATCCTCCTCCTCATTATACCATGTTTCAACATCAAGCAACGAATCATCGAATGCAACCCTCTCCTGCATCAAGGAGGGAGTTTTCTTGAAATCCAATCCCAAGCTATGGATCTACACCTGAGGAGACTCTTGTTGGGGTACTTGTCTTGGAGGATGTTGTGGGGTAGCTCTTGTGGTAGTGGTACTTGGGGGAGATAGTTGTGGGGGAGGAGAAGGTGGAGGTGGAAAAGGTGGAGGTAAAAGGGGAGGAGTAGGCTGAGGGGATGAAGGGTCGGGAATAAATGAGTGTGGAGGCATAGAGTGAGAAGGGGATGGAGAAGTGTGGGGAGGGGATGGAGATGGACAAGGTGGTGAAGGTGAAGGGAGAGGTGAAGGTGGCACAGAGGGATGGGAAGAAAAAGGTCTAAAGATTTGTGCCTTTGCTATCCTTTACCTCTTTTGGGGGGTTTGTTGCCTACTTGAACTTGCACCCACATCCGGTCACTTCTTCTTTAGTTGTGGTGCTTGGAGGAGTCTTTCTTTGGGGTCTCTACCCTATGGGTTCTTATAGGGGTGAAGCAAGTAGAATAGCTTATGAGGTTGTTCCCTGATTAAAGTCTGCTTGACCTGTATGTAGATTAAGTCCATCTCTAACCTCTCCACATAGGCCTTCTTTCCTAGATATACAAAGTTTTCAAAGGGTGTGAAGCTTCACGTTAATTCTTTTTGCCTACAAAATGATAAGCTATGTGTCATATATCTGGTTGATAGAGGAGTCTATGAAGTACCACATGGATAAGGCATAAGGCAGCTTGAGCCATGCTAAAAACTCTCCAGATGGATTCATATGGATCCAAACAAGGGAGAAATGTTGCTTTACAATGAACTATGCTTGATCTACAGCCACGGGGGTAAGTCCTTCAGAATGCACCATTCATTTCCAAATATTGCCTTCATCCCATCAAACCAATACCTCATATTTATCTTGTATGAGGGGGTGATATGCTGGGGGAAAGTAAATGCCTTGTAGCACTCAATAAAGGACTTGTGAGTGGGAGGGTACACCTACTTCAATGCACCTGAACTATAGTCTGGCACTCTGATCTCATCAAAGACCATCAATAGGAGGATTAATCCTTAGGGGAACCTGTACTTGGGCATCTAATGGGTGCTCTCTGCATCTTCAATTATTTTATGGATAAAGTATAGGATCTAGTTGTACTTTAGTCCCTGTGAGACTTGGTGAGCAATATAAAGGTGTGTCATGTTCACCTCCTTCCAGTGATCGATCCCTTTGATCTTAGTGGAAATGATCCACATTATGACTCAGAGGGTGGGATCTTATAGGTTCTTAATGTGCATCACATGCCCCTAATTTTAATACATTAGTGTCATGGTGGTCTTCTATATCTCTTTCATGTCGACCAAGTCATTGATCACACTCAACCCCGAGCACTATAGTCTCATGACTTTGCTCATTCTCTTAGGGGTGATCTTCATGTTACACCCAATGAAGTAGATATAGTCCTCATGGATGTGTGAGAGGAAAAACTATACTACCTTTATAGGTTTACCAAAATATGGCAACTCAAAGAGTTGGAAGAGTCCTATGGTGTTTAGCTGGTTCTTGATTGTTAAATCATAGACCACTTGATTTCTTGTATTGGTGGTCTTGAACTGGTAGTAATTCTAGAGCTCGATCTCATTTCCTAGTTGGTGGTGGTTGTAATAAAAAATGATGGCTATTGAGACTTTGGAGACCTAATTCTCCATGTGTAATATCAAATTTGGGTATTGCATCTCTTTTGTTAATAGGGAAGGAGGTGGAGATGCTTGGGCCTTCTACGTTGTCGACATCTATGTCTGCTTTCCTTTCTTCACCATTTTTTCTCTTTCTACTTCTGCACATTTTCTCACTTCTCCTTCTACACTTTGTTCTTGTTCTTTCAGGTGTTGCTCATGTTCCTCTGGAGTCTCTTCCCTAATGGGAACCCAGTCTCCTCCACTCACCTCTTCTTCTTCTGATATAATTGGTAATATTTCAAGTCTCTTAGCCTTTTTCTTAGGTTACATTATCCTTCAAGAAATCTAAATAAATATGTGGATATAGACAAATTACTTTGGATTTTAAGCTTAAGCACTTTGTTAATGGTGGACTTATAACTGCTTCTTTCCACCAATTTGGACTTAGAATCTCTCTCTTTGACTGGGTAACAACCTATGTGCCTCGTCAAAGATATAAAAACTCTGTTATGTTCAGGATTTTATTATCTTGTTTTGTGGGTCTAGTTTGTCACTCATTCTTAGCTCTGGTAATTCAAGAATCAATACAATGTAAAGCATAAATTGGATTTATCTTACCTATTTATAGGCTCCATGAGGGGGTTTATGCTCATTAATTCCTTCCTTTTCCTCGTCACTTCATAGCATAAATGCATTTCTTTTAATGACCATTGTATTTTGAACCTTGCCTTATGCAATTAATGCCTTAATGGTTTTGCCCCATCACACCTTTGACACGCTTCTTGTCATTACTAACCTCATCACATTAATGTCACCTCCCTTCTTGCGGCTTTCTTAGAAGTGGGTGACAGTTGTATCCCACCCTTTTGGTGTAGTGGAAGATAGTTGTTGCATTTTAAATTTCTAATATATGGCTGAAACATTACCCCTTAGTGCCTTAAATGACTCACAAGCCCTTAATAACTTAAACACCTTTAAGACTTGCACGCCCACATATCTCATACACCCAACTATTTTGTGAGCTTTTTATTTTTACCCTATCATGTGACTTCTTACCCCACACTAAAATGGTTCATGGTCCTCTATGAAAATAAGAAGAACATAAAAACAAAATTATAATAAAGAAGAGTTGCATGCAACAAGGGTAGCTCTTTTGTTGAAAGCAGTAAATCATAATCTAATGGCATAAACCTTATTGATTACATAACTCTAGCTATTCCAAAGTGAAATATGACCAAAGTTGATTTTTATTATAGTGCCTTGGGAGGAACTGACCATCCATTGTTTGTAACTGACATGCTCTGATAGGTTAAATGTTATGTATTATAAATGGACCATCCTAATGGATGAAGAGCTTTTCAGGGTGGTGCATGAACTTAGAGCCATACAATAAGACCTTCATTCCTAGAGAAAAGACTTTATTCTTGATGTGGCGATCATGCCATGCCTTTTGCTTGCATTTATCTACATCTTGACTCCAATGAGCAAAGAACCGGGTCTCAACTAATTGTATTAAAATATCCATGTGCACTTTTAAATATGTCTCATCATCTAGTTGTCCTATGCATGAGATACAGAGGGATGGCACCAAGAATTCTACTGACATCACTACTTCCTTGCCATACACCAAATTGAATGAGATGCTTTTATTTAGGTGATTGTAGGTAGTTTAGTAGGCCCATAGTATTGCAGACACCCAATCATCCTAGTTAGTGCAGCCAACATTACATAATTTTGTTAATGTGGTACCTAGGATCTTATTGAAAGCTTTATTAATTCCATTAGATTGTGGGTGATAGGGTGTTGTCTTGTGGTACACAATCATGAACTCAATCAGCAAGATGTGAATCATTTCATTCAAAAAGTTTGTATCATGATCGCTAGTGAAACTGAGGGGATACCCAAATTAAGTTATTATGTTCTCCTAAATAAACCATTTAGTAGTATCATCAGTACAATCCTTTATCAACATTACTTCAACATAATGCGTAAGGTAATTGATTACTGCAATGATGTATCAAGAACTCATTCATCATCTCACTAGAGTGATGGGCCCCATGAAATCAATAACCCACTTTTCAAAAGGTTCCTGAAAAGGGATGCATTTCAATGTCAACATCTCTCCTATCAGGTTTACCTACATGCTGGAAGATGTTACATTGTCTAACATATGCCTTAGCATCTTTGAATAGAGTTAGCCACCAAAGCCCAGCTAGCAAAACCTTGCACGTTATAGCCTCTCTAGCATAATGTCTGCCTGCAATACCTTTATGAACATCATAAAGTACCTTAGGGTGCTCATGTTGCATTACACAATGGTGAAACACCTCATCATGGTCCATTTTATAAATATCACCTGTTATGAGCTGAAAGGGTGCGATGCAAACTGTAAGTTGCTTTTTTCCTTGAGAGGTAAGAGACTCAGGTGCAGAGCTAGTGTTTAAAAATGTTGTAATATCTTCCAGTTCTTGAGGTACCTATACAACTCAAAAGACCTATATGTCAGGAAGATCATCCTCTATGATGCATGGGGGTTCTTCATTCTCAATCCAATATAGGTGGTCAAGTCCATAATTAACCTTCCCAAGTTTCACCATTATAAAAATTAAAATTCTTGAAACAACATAATCCAAGAACAAATCCTCCCATGCAACACTAGTTTGTTAACTAGGTACTTTAAAGCCTTATGATATATATAAAGAATAAATAGAGTGGCTAAAAGGTACTATCAAAAATTTTGTAGGGCATAAACCATTGACAAGGTTTCATGCTCTGTGGTAGTATAGTTTCATCCAACCCATGTGAGCTTCTTGTTGACAATGTAAATGGGGATCTAGATGATTGTCACCTAGTTATGAAAGGATCGCACCAATAGCCATTCTAGATGCATCCACATGGACATGAAATGGAGGGGTAGTGACCAACTTCTCTTTGAGTGATTCAAAGGTTTCCTTACAAGAACTAATCCATATGAACTGCTCATTATGCTTTTAAAGTTCTTCTAGGGGCACGATAATCTTGGCATAACCGCGAATGAACTTTTTGTAATAACCCATATGACCCAAGAAGGCATGCTCCTCTCACTAAGTCTTAGGCATTGGTAGATGAAGAATCATAGATACCTTTGTTGGGTCCACCAGGATTCCTTCCTTGCAAATAATATGCCCTAGGAGCACACCAAAAGGTGTCATAAATAGACACTTCTTCAAGTTCAAAGATATTTATGATACCTGATAACATGCAAGCAAGAGCCTGAGATTAGCACAATGATCCTTAACCAAACCATATACCATCCAATCATCTAAATAGACTTAGAGGAACTTATGAATGAAGTCCTTAAAGGCCTCAATTGGTATGCATGAGAACACTGCTAGAGCATTTTTCAATCCAAAGGGCATAACAATATATGCAAATGATCCCCATTCAGTGGTGAATATTATCTTATGTTGGTCTTACTCAGTTATTTGATCCTGATGGTACCCTAAGAATCCATATATAAATGAGTATACTTCATAACCAACAACACCTTCAAGGATTTCTTCTGTGAATGGCATTGGAAAGAGATCTATCACACAGGATGCATTGAGCACTCGATAGTCCACACAAATACATATGCATCCATCCTTTTTGATACTAATCACCATGGGACTGACCTAATCAGATTTAACAATGGACATGATTACTCCATCATAGAGCATACTGTCAATCTCCTCTTTAATGTGTACTCAAAATTTAGGTTCATCTTGTATGGTCATTTTTTCACTAGTCAAGTATCGTTGACTAGCTTGATGTGCATCTTCTCAAAAAAAATTGTAATCTCTATGTTAGTCCAATAATTTCCAATTGTGGCCATATTTGGTTCTTGTTCAGTGCCAATGTTGTGTTGAATAATCTAAACAAGCCAATGATAAGGGTTGTCCATTTGAGGCCTTATGTCCTAAATAATTTATGTCTCAGTGCTTGTTAAAACATCTAAATAGTTGGTCAGGGGGTCGAGTGAAGTAGATCCTTCACCTTCATCTACTTAGAAGATAAGATTTTGCTTTCCCTGATGAATCTCTTCACATCGTTCTTCATCAGGAACTGGTGTAGGTGCAAGAGCTGGACGTACTAAAGGCTCAGTAAACAAGTGTAAAGGTTCCTCAGGTTCTTGATGGATATTCTATAGGTAGCTTTTTATAGGACTTGGGTCTCCAATAACTGCTTCACGCATGGCTTGGAGAGTGTGGCACAAATCCATCCTTGGTGATGAATAAGAGAGTGCCAAGGTCATGTTTTCCTTTAGTAACTGCTAGAACTTGGTTCTCATGTGTTGTTATTCATGAATATACCAGGCCCGTGTCCATGTGCATAAGGTCTCATAGAATGCATGCACCCATATGTACACTAGTAAGTATGTTTCCTCATTTTTCCACATTGCCTCACAAGCTTTGATGTGAGGTTCAGGTGTTTACATGCCACTGTAGCAAATTTTTCCCCTAATTTTATTATGATAATGGAATCTATAGTGTAGAGTATAATGTACTTAATCTTAGTATAAAAGACTCTCTTTATGGGTATGCCACCATCTTATGGTGGTACCATAAAAAAGTTGATAAAATGAACTCATTCAGTTATTTTTGGTGTCATATAACTCTTTGAGATGTTGGACAAAGTCACATACCTCCGTTTATCCTTAGAACCATGGGGCTTCTTCAAGTCTTTCCAATGGTGGTCTTATCAGTGGCCTTCTCATTGCTAAACCCATGAGGTGAACAAACTTGTGATGTTTATGGAGTGGGCGTGGGAGGTTTTCATGACTATTGATGGTGCTACATACTCTCCCAATGAGATAATAGTCATCATATTCCCAAAAATTACAAGCATTGCTTATAGTGTCAGAAATAGATTGGGTATTTGTCCACTATAGAACACCATCTGGGGTTGGATCACATTGCTCATCATTTTAGGTAGTGGCATTATATAAATGGTTTATGTCCTCATCAACATTGATGGGTTCTATATAAGGAGGTCCTTGTGCTTGATCCAATGGTATAACCACATACTGATCAATGTTATCAAAGTTAATATAACATTTTTTTAAAGCTCAAGTCTGCATTGTTCTCATAGCACCAAGGTCTTCCCAATAGAGCCAGGTAATCACCAGCTTCGACTAACTCTAGAACCTCAAAATTTGCTTTGAATGGTACTCAAATTTTGTCGATCATGGCATTCTTGAGGACCCCAATAGGGTGAGCATGAGTCTTATTTGCAATAAATAAGACATGAGGTGAAGGTTGTAGCATTGGACTAGACATTTTACACCAAGCATCCTTGGTGAGGACATTAACTTCTATGCAAGTATCCACTAAAATGCCCCTAATTACCCATTTATCTATGGTAGTGTTAACCAATATTTATTTATCTTGTGGGGGAGTAGATGAAATAGGGGTGTCCTAATGCCGAGCATGATTTAAGCAACATTATTTAATTTATCAAATGATGTGAAGGTGAACTTCATTTGGTAGTCAGGCTTGAATATTAAGCCAAACATAGAGTTGTGGGACAATATTTGCATCTAACATCTACTTACATAGTTCCTTGAAGTCATCACATGCCACAGGTCGAAGTTCAGCTTCCCTTTGCACAACAACACACTACATTATATTCTTGTCTTTAAGGAATTGAATCTCACCCTAAAGTTCTTGTAAGAGGGCCATTATATCCTTGAGGACATCCCTTTGCTATTAAATATTAGGGTACTTTATAGCTCATGGTTCTTCCCATTATACCTTCTCGATCGGATTAGTTGTTGATTGGGTATGTTCCCCACTACGAGTGGTAATGTTTACTTGTTGAACTATAAGAATGGTTGGTCATGCATGCCATTATGGTTTATCAATTTGAATCATATCAATGCTCTTTTCATTTTATTTTTTGGTGATAGCTGCATATAGATCAACACACTCTTCCAGTCGGTGGTCCTTTTTACAAAAAGTGCACATCAGGTATTTTGGGCAATCACTTTGATAGTGGTTTAGGGATCCACATTTGTAATAGGTTCTAGGTGGGAATCAACCACCTCCTCATCCTCATCCTCTCCCTCATCCTCGGTATCCCTCATTGTCTTGAGTATTAGTGATTGAGGTTTGACACGTGCCATGCATTCGAGCTTTAAGGATATCACTGATCAATCGACAGTCATTGGTGTCATGAGTGTACACATCACAAATTTTACAATACTCAGACACTTTAGTGTGTGTAGCTCACTATAAAAGAGGATAGGAATGGATATCATGTTCTTCATGGTAGATTTCACATGTTTGTTTAAGTACCACATGAATGTTCTTCCATGGGCAGTTACTCCATGTATGTCCTTCAGATTCATAGTTTGTGCACCAAACACCATTATGTGTTTCATGTGCATTGTTGGTTATTAACTTTTCTAACTGTGATGCCATCGAGGATATTTGGGCCTCCATAAAGGGAGTAATCTTGATGTCAATGCTTCTAACCACTTTAGCATGGAGAGTAGCTTCCAAGGCCTCGTGCGAGCTAGTGAAGGTTATTGTGATAGGGTTCACCAAAAGGGTAGTAATAATCCCCCCACAAACCATTGTGCATGTTAGGAAATGTTAATTTCAAATAAAAACTTAGATAGTAAGGTTTTAAACCTTGCATCATACTCATGTACGCTCTCTGTGAGTCCTTGCTTTATGTCCTTCAACACTATTATACTCTGCTACTCAAATTCAGGAATGTCAAACTCCTAAAAGAAGGTTATTTTGATATGATCAAAATCAACCACCGCTTGCTGAAGTTCAAAATTTTAGTACCACTTATGCATGCATTATAAGATCATAGTTATAAACTATATGGCTTTATGTTAAGAAGATATAATGCCTCATGCCCTCCAAATCAATTCACATTTGTGGACATGCTCAGTTGCATTCTCCACCCCTCATTATTCAAGTAAATGTAATGTCATCTTGTAGTATATCATGGTCAGTTGAGGCATTTGGGCAGGTGGTTACTGGGAACCTCCAACCCTAGTTCTTTAAGGAGGGAGTCCACTTCCTTCTTCACCACCACCTAGTCTTCCTTTAGTGCCTCCAGCAACAATGCTTGTCATGAAACCTAGTTGGTTAACTAAATTTGGGCCTATATGCTATTATTGAAGGCTAGGTCCACTTGATATCCCATGTTGTGCCATAGAATTCCCTTGAAGAGGGAAAGATAGTGTTAAAGCTAAATGAGCCTCAACCGGCTCAGTTTCAATATTCCTTATCAGTTCTAAATTTGAACTGTCTGTATCCCAATTTCAAATATGTACTTCATCTGAATCAAAGGCATGAGTGCACACAATGTTATGGGAGTTGGGTTGGTTCAGGCTTGGTTCCTTGGTTCCTACCATCTAGCTTGTTCTCCTTCATAAGATAGAAGTGGCATAGAATGTGATTCAAAAGTGATGGGGTCCTCATGTGTTTCTACTTCCTTACAGCTCCTAATAACACTCCTTGCGTTCTCCTGGTCTCTTCCCGCACTGCTAACTCCCATGATCCTTTTTAAGATTTAGCATACTTCTACTTCGTTAGTGCATGCTAGCTAGCTACCATTTTGAACCTACAATCTATAATCTAGTTCTACTCTCCCCTTCCAAATGTGTGGCTCATGTACAAGAGGATTTAGCCATCTATTGGTATGGTTTCTAGTCCAAGGTCAAAAATTAATTTCTTAATTTTGAAAGCAAAAAGTGTTAGATAACAACCCCATAGCTCTCAAATGAATTAGAATTTGGCTTTTTTCAAACATGAATAGGTGGTCACAACATACTCTAGAATATAGTTGTTTTGAACTCCTCTCCACCAAAAGTTGACTGCTTGCATCTACGTGACTCTAAGTCATGTTAGAGCCCTTTATCATTCTAGTGTCTAAGACTACCTCCTTCAAATATTCCTTGATCATCCTTGATCATATGCTAGTAGCCAAGCATGTAAAATAATCTAGAGCTCTGAAAAGAAGGTTTCATATAAGGGACTATAGAGATTTTACTCTACCCACTATCATGTAGAGATTCCTAGTCCAAGATATAGATCTAAAAACTTATCTTCAATACTGATAACCCATTCTTCTATATCTTTCAGCATAATACACTCAAACATTTTCCCATGACTGTGCTTCAAGTGCTTTGTGTCTTGATAATGGAACTAAAATGTTGGGTTGTTTTAGTTGATTCCAATTTTGATGTTGAAGTCTATCCAACGAGCTAGTGCCTGGCCCTATCACTTGAGATTTAGGTCTCACGTGCTCACCTGAAGTGCATAATGAAAGATTGGTTCTTGAAGGTTTTGTAACACAATGACTATGTTAGTTCATACCTTTCTCTTTATGCAGTTTCAAATAAGGATTATTTAATTGCACAAATATACTACTATGATCCTTCTAGTTCTAGATGTAATTATTAATATTACTACATAGATCACCATTATTATCTAGCATTCATGACTTAGAAAAGAAAAAAATACCAATAACAAGAAACTAAGAAACAACTCATATCCAAATCTAGCACTTAGTGTATTTCATCATTCAAGACACAAATTGGCAAAATCTGATATCTCATATTAGATGCTTAATAAACCAAAATATAAATCTCCATCTATTCTCCAAAAGATTATCCTCATAAAAGACTACAATAGGAGTATTTATACCTATTTTAACCTGACCAAGTATTACAATCATTAATGTTAGGAGCGAATGGTGCATGGATTCTCAACAGACTGAGAGTCATGGTAATTACAATAAGTTATTCCTAAAGACTCGATTCACTGCACCCCTAGATCCTTGCTCAATGTTATATATTGATGGCCATGTGTTATATTCCTTGTAGGCTGGTGAAAAACCTTTGATCAATAAGGTTGAAGTGTCCCATATGAATCACTCTCCTAACTGCTCCCACTTCCCATGCACTCCCCTAGTCTTCCACTTTTATTCTGAGTCTAATGTTCTCAGGTTCTTCGTGACTTGTTATCTTTTGACTGGGTCCTCTCACACTGGTTTCTCCTATGCCATTATCCTCTCATGTTATTATCCTCTTGCACCCAATAGTTTTAGCACCATGGTGCTTATGTGCCTAGCAGTCATGAACCATGGTCTTCTTGTGTCATGGTCCTTCCACATCATGCCAATTTCGTGCCAAAATAGGATAACACTTAGTCAAAATTTTGGGGACAACACCCCCCTTATTCTAGTAATAGAATTTATAGATTAAAGGATAAATAATTAAATTTGAGTGTGTACAACACACTTTTATTTGAGAGGATACTTTGATTGTGTAGGGTACTCATTTTAACAAGCCATACAACATCACATGAATAGCCATTTATCCATATTTGAAATTTGAAAAAACTAAAATTTGAAAATCAAAAAATTGAAATGAGGGCAATGAAGAATTAAATTTGTATGGAGATGAAATTGTGTTTCTCTATAGCCCTTAACCAATTATGGAGAAATGTGTTCCCCTGTTGAAGCATTTGGAGATATGGGTCTTTATGTTAAACCAATGGCGAATTGAGAATGATCAAGTCTCAATTTCAAATAAGTAATCAAGCCCTTGAGTTGCAAAAATACATATTCTCACACTCATGAATGAAGAGAAGTACCCAATATACTAATTCATAAGAAGGTGAAACCATGATGGGTTTGCTAGAAATGATACCAAGGTTGTTGAGTGTCACTAGACTTGAACATACAACACTTGTAACAAAATATAGAACCACACAATGGGTTCGTTAGAAGTAATGCCAAAATTGTTAAGTGTCATAACACTCGAATGTACACCACCCATAACATATTGAATCATTGATTTGTAGATGAATCTCTATTTTATTTTAATGATCAAAAGATAATGAATAATATTCATGCCCCCATCATGAACTTAGTGCCAATAGATTTGAATTAAAATAACAACTATTTGCTTTTGAAACTGTAACTTTAAATTTTTTTAAAAATGTGTATGAACAAGTATCATATACCTTTTGAACTTTGAAAAATGTGATGAACAAGTATTATGCCTTTGAAATTGTAGTTTTGAACCATGAAAATGTGCATGAACAAGTATCATATCTTTGAATTTATAACTTTAAATTTTTTAAATGTGCATGATTAAATATCATGTCTTTTGAACTTTGAAGAATGTATATACGAACATGAACAAGTATCACATCCCCTGAATCTATGTTAAATGATATATAATGTCATGCACTTATATGTTCAATTATAAATATATGTGAAACTTATAAATTTTGTAAAATTTTTAATTTGAGTTTTTAGAAAGTGAGTATATATGCATTTCATATGCCTCCGTAATATTGTACCAATGTGCCAATATATGTCACGTGTTTGATTTTTGAATTACTTTGAATCTTTGAACCCTATATTATGTCATAGATTTAATTTTGCATTACTTTGAATCTTTAAAATATGTAATTTGAATATTTGAAACTTGTATTTTGAATATTTGAAACATGTACTCTATCCCAAATATAATTTTTGTCTATTCATGGAGGTTTGGATCTCTAAGATAAGCCCATTATGATGCCCCCCTTTTGAGATGAGAAATGTAGCGTACAAGTCACTCATCTCAAAAGAAGAACTAATTGTATCATGTGATAAAGATATAATCACGTAGTATTATGTCATCATGTGGATAATATGTCATCATGGTAATTTGATTGTCATTAAAGCTTGTATGTAACATATTGAATGTGAGTCATACAAGTATCATGTCTAGATAAATGTAGCAATAAGGCATGTAGTAAATAAACCATCTTTAAATTTTGACTATGTACTAAAAGTACATGATATGTATCATGGCACCACTAATCAAGCTCAACATTTGAAACAAACACAACATGCAATGTCACATAATTTCATGTAATAATGCCAAATGCCATATACAACAGACATGAATATGTCACAATAGACAAGGGCAATGGCCACACATAAAATATATTAAGAATGTCACAGACAAGGGACATGTTCAAATGTCACACAAAACATAGGGGTTTCAATCAATATACATGTTCAAATGTTGTTGATACCAAACAAAAATCTTGTAGAGATGTTCAATCAATTATTGCATACAAGGGCCAAGGGCCACACACAATAAGCAAGCAATGTTTATCCTATCATGCAAGAAAATAACAACATCAGAGGAGCATAGAACACATTTAAACTATTATATTCCATCTATATGTGTCAATGTCACATCATAGAAAAGTATCATATCCATGTATTACAATATAAGATACGAGTAAATAATAAGACATTTGTAAGATATGTAGATCATCATGGTAGAGAGGTCATAGAAATATATAACCTATTGATAGTGTAATCTCTAGAATAAAATGCCCTCAGCATTGGCATGGCCACTAGGTAAAAGGGAATCCAATGTCAAAGAATTATGTTTAACTCTAAATTTAGAATGTGGGGTGTCTAGGTTTAAAAATATATAATCATTTCTAACAGAAGTGTGATAAACTAATCTATAACTTGCCAATTAATATAAAACTCATAAAAATAATATTTTGAATTTATATAATTAAGATTGCTAAAAATAGTAAAATATAGTTATTGAAAGATAGTGCAATAAATATGAAACAATAGCGCTTTATTGGTTTACTATGCAAAAATATATCTAGACTAGAAACATGTGTAAAATATGCAGGATCAATGATTTGGATCAGTCATTAGATTTTAGAAATTGTGCTTATGTGGTTGTGGACACTATAGTCGATGTTGGTGTTTGAATGTGATATAGGTGCCTCTTATAAAATAATGATTGTATTAGGATGTGAATAACTTTAATGTTATGAGATTTTTGTAACCTTTCTTTTAATGTATTTATATTTGGGATACATGTTATTGCTCTTTGATGATTGATCAAAATCCCAACTCCTCACCCTTCTTCACCCTTGGAATAAGTTTATTGAAAAATGGGTTAGTGGGATCACGGTGTCTAGATACCCCAAATACCCCTCTATCAATGGACACTGCCTACATAGCAAATACTCCAATGAGGGCCTCAGACTTATGTAGTTATCCTATATGTGGAAAAGTGTGTGTACAAGGATGCAATATACTATATGAATATGCATGCAATGATCTAGTTTGTGATTTGATAAATATCACTTATGGAATGATCTTTAAATGTTTTAGACCTATAATATGACTACTCCTATGCTTGATATAAAAATAGGTATGAATAGGGTAGAATAAAGTGCTTGTTTAGTCGATTGATTTAATTTTAATAGGTGTTTACTTGTCATTTGTTAGATGATGAATTAAAAGGTTTAGACTTGTATTTATACCACACCTTTTGAAAATATCTCGTTGTAGGGTTCAATAAGATAATTAGGCCAACCCATAGGTTTCAAGTTTCAATCATTTTTTAATTTGAATGACTTTTGGCTACCATACACTAGATAATGATTTAGACATTATCATTAGTGATAGTGTGCCTTTATGGCTGGTAGTGTCCAGAGGGATAGAAAAAAACTATTGATCTAAAATTGATAATGAAGGATATTTAATAGGTTTTAAGCTTTTTGTGTAGTGTAGGGGACCTAAGTCATCATAATGATATGAATTAGACTAAGAGAAAAGCTTTTAGACACAATGAGATGGAAAATGCAAGCCTTTCGACAATATAGAGGTTTAGAGCTGAAGGGTAGATCCTTGATTGATAATTGTGAAATGTACAAGACCGAGATGTTATAAATATTCAATTTTAGTATCTACATTTCCACCCTTTTATTTATCAAGGCATAAGGATGACATTACTAGTTTAAAGGAAATAATTGAGTACCTAGGTTTGTATGACACACCTTACCTTTATTTGAGCCCACTTTGAGTGCTTTGTTGGTGTATGTCATGTAACCAAGAGCATGTTATAGTATAAATCATTGCATATATCTTAAATTTTAAATAATTTAAATGCTTGAAAAGAAAGAAAGCAAGGAAGGAGTACACGTGTGCATTTATGTAAACATGTTGCCTCTTAATGCTTTGCGTTAGTGAATATGTTTTCTTATGAAGCATTAGAGCTAGAGAAAGGTTCAGATCTAAACCTTGGAGATCTAAAAATGGATATTAGAATGTATTATGCCCCCAATCCGGTGTAAAGGTGAGTTGTGACATGGCCTTTAAGAGTATTATATCTCAATCGCATAACTCAAGTGTGAATATATAATCTAGCAAGGGTGAGTGATTTAATCAATTCATCCTATAAATCTAGTGAGATTTGATGATATAATCACTTCAATCTATAAATATGGTGAGGTTTAATGATTTAATCACTTCAACCTATAAAATAAACCCATTACTATAGTAGAAAAGGCTCAATAATAATATATCTTGGTGTAATCAATGCATCTTATTGAGTAGTATAATTGATAAATTTTGAATTTTTTTATGTAATAGCATGGCATATGCACCTTTGATATAACTGAGTTGGATTATATGTGTCATAAATCTAAAAAAAATATGTTTTAAATCTATGCAAAATTGTTGTAACGTATAAGATTCTGACCCAAGTGTATATTTGAATCATGGAACTAAACTAGATATTATGCAAGTGTGAAGGTCATGTATTTATGACATACCGCCACTAAAGTTTGGAGATACTGAGTAAGTGTATAAGTATGGAGGTCATATATTGATGACATTCCCCCACTATAAACTAGATATTATGAAGGTATATAAGTGTGGAGGTCATGCCTTTGTGACATGTCCCCACTGTAATATATAAACTATGAAAATATGGAGGTAATGCTTCTATGACATACCCCCACTGATATGACCCCATTTTGCGTGAAGGAAATAGAAACTGGTATGTACCTTACCTCAGAAGGAGAAGGTAGTTGTGTAATCTATGTATGAACCATGTAGCATATAGGGATAACATGTCAAAGTAGATATATCAATTAGGCTCATAATCTGTGATTAGATAAAATCCTAAAGTTCATGATATAGATCATGGTGATCTCTAGAGGGTAATGATACAAAATCAATGAACAATCAAACACAAACACATAAGAACACTTAATGTAATGCAAATTAATGGTCCAAAGAGACCTCATACAAGGGGCATGTTCAAATATTGCACAATTGAAATGAATGCCATATTTAAATGTCCAATCAACATAGAAGGACATATTCAAATGGTCGATCAACATATAATTGCATAGGAGCCAACATGCAAGGAACACATTCAATTGTTTCACAAACAAGACAATAACAAGCATTGTAGTACACTCAAGGAAATAAAAAATAAATAAAGCATAAGCAACTGACATAAGCATATTATACTAGTCCTTGCATATATGTGTTAGCAAAAAGGTTGTGTGGTATGGCATATAAAGTACAATGTGAAATATATGAAATGGGTATAGAGATGTGTAAGCAATATAAGCTCAAACAAGATAATGTAGAAATGATCATAAAGGATATGTAACCTTTATCAATCATGATCAAAGAAACATATGCCCTCAACGTACTATATGATGTGAGTAGAGAAAAGGTCTAGCATCTGGAAGTGCATAAATCATGTGTTTGGGTATGCCTGTATCATACTTAAAGATGCGTGAAACATATATGTATATAGAAATGAAATGATATGTAATATACTAACATAAAGAAAATAACATAGATGCCAAGGAGCTAATAAACATAGAAATGTTTATTATTTTATAATTATTCAAATGTTTTTGTATTTGATTGAATACTTGATTTTTTTCAAAATTTTGAAATATTTCGAAGGATAAGAAAAGAAGACACATACAAGGAAAAGTTCTAATAGAATCCAATGCACTTATCAAGGGTATGCCTCTATGAAGTCTTTGTATCATGTGTGTCATATTCATATGCTTCATAATTAGTATCGTCAGGATCGTAACAATATTTTTTATTATTAGAATCATAATCGTCAATGTAATCATTATTATAGGAGAGAGTTAACTTATTGGGTTGTTCTTGAATTTTTGATATATCATTTTGAGCATCTATGTATGAAAAACCAACTGCAACATAGATTAGAGTTTCCTTCTTGAAAGTTTATTTTTCTTGAGTATGTTCATCATTGTCAAAATGTTGCATCTCATTATGGGATAGAGAATAGTCATGTATGTTTACTTGCACACTAGAAAAAGATGTAATTTGTGCCTTGACTTGTTTATTTTAGGATGAAAGCATAGACTTTATAGTATTTCCCTTAAATTTTCATTCCTCTATGCATGGAATAGATATGATGTTTAGATCTTTGTCAATGATATTTGTATCCTTTAATTTTTGTAGGCATGTCTTGCTTTGAAAAATCTTTTGTTAGGAACCCTATTTTTAGAATTCTTGTTTACTTATCTTGATCCCAAACTTAGACGTTTTGATTGACAAATATTTCAAGAACACAAAAATAACACAGTAACAATGAATTCTCTGAGAAGAGATGTTTTATTACTCAAGATCACAATACAATTATATGTTTATCTCTGGAAAAAGATGTCTGATTTCCATTTCATGTTACATCTTCATTTATACACATTTTTAAAGTAGGTGGAAGATGTGTAAGGTCAAAAATATTGAGAGAGATTAAGTGTTTTGACTTCCATGATTTAAAGCAATACAAAATTTGAGGAATTACTATTTTTAGATACTTACTATTTTTAGACTACACTACTAAGATTAAAATTTAGGGCAATTTTATTTGGTTTTAGAGGGTTAAAAACAATTAAGTATATCTATATACCATCTCACCATGTTCTCCTCATTATTATCTTTCCAACGGTTCAAACGGTGAGTCAATTGGAGCTACGGTGCAAAAGTTATGGCTCCTGAAAGTTCTGTCATCAATTGGGGTAGAACCATCACCCGAATTGTCACCTGAATTGTTTCCTAGATCATTCCTCCCTCCTTGAGAAGTAATGGTTCCCAATGCATCAATATTACTCATTACATGTGGTAGTTGTGTCTTAATTTGATTCTCTATGATCCACTCACCTTGGTGGCTAAGCTGGCCCCTTTTGACCTCCCGATAAAGCAGAATAGAGCATCTTCTTATTGTCTTCATCCAGGTGTCCACAATTTGATCCTCCTCCACTGGAGAAAAACTATGTAGATCAATCTCATCAATGTGTAGTTATTTTTCTATGATTTAAGTGTCTAATAGAGGTGGATGATATGGTTTGAGGAGATCCACATTGAATATTGGATGCAGACCAAGGTAGGTCAGTAGGTTCAACACAAAAGTATTTTTTCCAAATTTTTTGGTGATGGTGTAGGGACCATATCGTAGAGCTGAATTTTTCTGTGTGGGCCTACAAGTCATTCCTTCTGAAGCTACAACCAAACCTTGTCACCCACAATAAAATGGTGTGTAATCCTATGTTTGTCATGGCGTTTCTTATATTTATGATTCATCTTCTCCAAGATGTTATGAACTTACTACTGGATGTGTTGCATTTGTTCAATGAACTTTATTGCTTTTGCTACCTCAGATCTTCCATGAGGTGTGTATTCCATGGTGGAGAATGGAATGGCTATATCAATTAGTACCATGGGTTAGAATCCAAAGCAAAGTTTGAATGGATTATCCTTGGTCGAGCTGTGCAAGGCCCAATTATATCCATCTTATATGAAAAGAAGCCCCTCATCCCATGTGTATGGATGTTTGGAGTGATACATCTGAATCAAATGAATAATCAAGTGGTTCACCACCTTTATCTAACCATCAGTCTATGGATAGAAGGCTGTGGACTTCATTAGCTTGGTATCCATCATCTTCCATAGAGTGGACCAGAAGATGCTCAGGAACCTGCTATCTCAATCTGAGACAATGAACTTGGGGAGACCAAAATGGATCCATACATGACTAAAATATAGTTGATCAATTTTTTTAGTAGATATATTTTTCTTACAAGCAATCATGATAGCCATTTTTGAAAAATTATCAACTACAACAAAAATACAGTCCTTACCATGTTTTGAAGTGGGAAAACCTAAAAGAAAATCCATTGAGATAGATTCCCAAGCCCTGGTTGGTTCTGGCAATGGTGTGTACAATCCTTGCTTCCTATTTGTTAGCTTGGCTATCACACATGGGGTGCATGATTTAAGATACCTTTCCACATACTTTTGCATATGGGGATAATAGAAGTATTTTTGAAGAAATGCCAATGTCTTTTCTATACCAAAGTGTCCAATTGTCCTACTAAAATGTGCTTCCCATATCATCTTCTATTGCTTTACAGTTGGAACAAAGATGTGCCCCATATGACAGAGGACATTATCTTGCAAATAGAAATCAAAAACATGTTTACCTTTTTGAAGAATCTAATATATATTAGCAAAGGCAGGATTTACTTCATATAGAGCACCCCAAGTGGTAGTCGCATGTCCACACAGGTCAAGAACTATTGTGAGTGCAGTAATTAGTGGGTGACTCAGACAATCTACGATTGTATTTGAACTCCCCTTTTTATATTTGATTATCAGATAGAAGTGCTATAGATATGTGGCCCACTTTTAGTGCCTCTCCTACTTTTGGTGCCTCTCATTTCATAGTTTGCTCTGCATCTATATTAATTCCAATGGTTTATGGTCAGTGTAAATGACCGTCTCTTTCACCAAGATGTAGTGTTTCCAGTTTATAGGCTTGCATAATGGCATAGAGATCCTTATCATATGTCGAGTATTTCCTAACTGTATCAGTGAAATTTTCACTATGATATGCAACAGGATGGCCATATTGCATGATCACAGCTCCCATGTCATATTCAAATGCATCTATCATCAACTCAAAAGGTTTATGCAAATTTGGCAAGGTAGGAATAGGGGCTGAACAAAGTCTGTTCTTCAAATTCTCAAATTCCTTTATTGTATTTCACTCCACTAAAATGTAGCTTTATCTCCTCCTTTAGTCACTTGGGTTAGTGACCAAAGAACATGTGAAAATCCAAGAACAAACCTGCGATTGAAATTTGCAAGACCTGAGAAGATGTGAAGTTATGTGAAGGTCCTTGGTGTAGGCCATTCTCAAATAACCTAAATCTTCTCTAGATCAACATGGTCCCCTTCTTCATTCACAACATACTCGAGGTACTGAATTATTTTCATCTCGAATGTGCATTTGTCAAGATTTGCATACAACTTATGCTCTCGAAGAGTTTGAAGCACCTTATGAACATGTTATAGATGTTCCTCCCATGTTTTACTATAGATGAGTATGTCATCTAGGTAGACAACCTTGAATGAGTTGATGAATGGTCACAAGATGTCATCCATCATCCTCATAAAGGTTGTAGGTGTGTTAGTTAAGCCAAAAGGCATAACTAACCATTCGAAGAGCCCCTCCTTAGATTTGAATTCAGTCTTCCAGACATCGATGGGATCGATGGGAATTTAGTGATAGCTAGATTTGAGATCAATTTTGGTGAATAAATTTGCACCATGGAGTTGGTCCAGTTGGTCATCAATTTTGGGGAGAGGGTAGCGATTCTTCATAATGATTTTATTCAAGACCTGATAGTCAATGTAAAGCTTCCATGTTCCATCTTTCTTTGGTGCTAGGATAATTGGGATACCACAGGGTGAAGAGTTTGGCCTGATGTGATCCTTTTGGATCAATTCTTGAATTTGTCTTTTTATCTCATCATTCTCCAAAACTGATCTGTGATACACAAGACTGTTAGGCAAAAGTGATCTTGGGATCAAATCGATAGAATGTTTTAATTGGAAATGCAGTGGAACTCCTGTGGGTGACTGGAGTAAGTCATCATATTCTCCTCTGATTTTTCCCATATAATTCTATTGTTGTGTTGATTGTGTAGTCAGGATTACAATATTGACCTTCTTGAATTTCTATGGTTTGACCACCATGAGAACAAATTGCTTTGTCTTCTCTACTAATCACTTGGCATTGATCAAGGAGACATATGTGGGAGGTGGTACCTCTAGTACCTTATAGAACCACATTCCAAGAGTGAGGGTGATTATTTGGGTTTGTGATTCATAGATGCCATGTCGATCATATATGAACAACTGACCAAGGAGTATATCACAAACATCTAGATTGACCACATCACATAATACTTCATTTTATAAAGGTTTTATTGAATATGAAAGAAGACACTGATGGGTGACATGGAGGTCTCTCTTGTGCTCAACCATCCAATAATGTATGGCTTTAGGTGAGGCTTCATGGATAGATTTAGAATTTTCACAATTTTAGCTGAGATTAAATTCTTTTGACTCCCACTATCAAGAATGAAATGCAGAGGCTTACCTTTTATCATAATTTGGAGTGAAACAATATTTCCTTGTCATTTGACCTTTCCTCACGAGTCTGTGATGAAGTGATGATGGTATCGAGATCAACATCTACAATCTCTTCTTCATCCTCTTCAACTATAGGTTGTGGATGAGATAGAGTAGTAGATGTTGAGTATTATGACTCAAAAAGTAGTGAATTGATGGCTCGATATTCTTCTTTGGAGTGAATTCCAATTTTGTGGTAATTACACCATTTTCCAGTCTTCTCCTTCTTAGGTTTCTTATTTTGAAACTCATTTTGCCACCAATTTTGGCCTCGTGTTTGACCTTCCTTGTACCTTTTCCATTTTGAAGGATGGCTCTTCATATTATTTCTTCCACGCTTCTGCTCAATCTTCACTGCGAACATGTATGCCTCATTGAGTGTTTCCAAATTAAAGAGTTCCATTTCCCCCCATATGTACCACTGTAGTCCACCATGATATTTGAGAGTCTTATGTTTCTCACTTTCTTGGATGCCCAATCTTATAGACAGAGAATGAAAAATGTCTATGTAATCTTGAACAGATTGGTCCTTAAATTGGTGAAGTTGTTGCCACTATATGTACAGATCATCATATGCTCCAATGGGATAATATTCTTCCTTTACCGCTTCCATGAAATCATCCTCGGTAGGTTCTGCCTTAAGGCCAATGTCATATGTACTTAACCTATTTTTGTATACTTCCTACCAATTTTTCATAGGCAATGATGCTTTCAAACGAGCAAAAGTGATATTTTCTCCATCGGTGAATTTATTTACAGAGTAGGAAGACATTTTATCCAACTAATTTTCTACTACATCAACATTGATTTTACCTTCAAATGTAGGAATATCAAAATTCACCTGAACCTTGAAGGGTGTTGGGGCACTGAAAGGACGTTTCATGGATGAGGAACCAAGAAGTTGTCAGGATTAGGAGCACAAGAAGTTGTCAGGATTAGGAGCACAATTGATTACCTTGTATAAACAACTAAACACGAAATTTAACCAGAAGTAAAATGTAACTAGAAATCAGAAATAACACAGAATATGAGAGACAATACAATCTTGTATTAATACTCTTCCAGAAGGAAATACAATGAAGAAATCACACTCTTCCCACACCTCTTGGGCATACCAGTAATTCTCTCTCAAGAGTTCTCTCTCTCATAACCAATTACAACCACAACTCAAACACAAAGTTGTACCCTCCACCAGTCAGTAACAATACTGCCAGTACACCAAGTACTCAAAGTACTCCAAGTAGATCCCCTGATCTTGCACACCTGCAAATCACCCGATCTTACTTATCATGTAGATCTCCCCTGATCTTGCAACAACCTGTAGATCAACCTAGTCTTGCACACCTGCAAACCTAGATCTTACAATCAGAAGGATCTCTTCCTTGTCCTTGATTATAATACAGCCCCATGGGTCTCTTAAATATATCCCATACAAACAATAATTAGACTTTCTAATTACAATAATTAGAAATGCAGACTCAAGACTAAAATTAGTCTTTTAGATGTAAACTAACTGTCCATCTAAAATTAGACCAGTTCTGGAAGCGCATGCAAATGCACACACACAGAGGTTGCCAACGTCGGTTCCTGTCTAATCGATGTCGACCGACACATAACTGATGTCAGTTACTGTGAACACTGAAGATGATCGACGTCAGTTGATCAGATCGATATCAGTGGCTCTATAACTCAGCAACCTCCTCCATTTGCATCAATGTAGATTTTAGTTTCACAACTTAACAATCTCCCACTTAGAGATAAATAGTTGCACCTGTACTTGTACCTATACATCATCTAATTTTGTTTCCTGGCTTGTATCCCTCTTCAAGTTCAATCTTGAAGACCAACCACCACACATCCTGTGGTGTTACTCCTGTCATCCAAGTAACCTGCCATATCCGAATCTACATACCCATGTAGAGAAGTGCTTGACCTTACATAGCATGTTAACCTACTGTTGGTCCCTCTCAGATACCTGAGAATCCACTGAAATGCTTTCCAATGCTCCTTTCTCAAATTGGCCACAAACTTGCTGACAACTCCCACTGCTTGGGTAATATCAGGTCTAATACACATGTACTCAACCTCATCATGTGATTTGGGACACTGTTCTGTGAACTGTCCATCTATAGGTGTGCTAACTAGTTTTGCATCCTGCATATTGAACCTCTCCACTACCTTATTCACATAATCATCCTGAGACAACATCAACCTGTGATTTTCTCTATCCCTAGAAATACTCATGCCAAAGAATTTTGTTGCTCCCAAATCTTTCATGGCACACCTCTGAACTAACTTTACCTTTAGCTCAGCAACTCCCTGCATGTGTGACCCTATAAAAAGCATATACACCACATACTGTAATAGGATAATGTAGCTAATATTATCCAACCTGGTAAAGTAAACATAATGGTCACATTGACATTGACTAAATCCATGCTTTGTCATACACCTATCAAACCTTAAACACCATTGTCCTGTAGCCTGCTCAAGACCATATAACCTGGCCTTCTATCTCACATGTCCATTCTCTCCTTTCTTTAACCTGAGAATCCATTCGTCTTTCAGTGCTTTCTTTTCGGTTGGCAACTCTACCAAATCTCTCGTTTGGTTCTTTCCCAAGGAATCCATTTCCTCATTCATGCCATGCTCCCACTGTTTCATGGATTCTACCTGCTCTACCTCTTTAAAACTTCCTAGTTTTTGACCATCAGTGAGCAACAAGTAGTGTAAAGAAGGGGAATAACGAATTTGAGGCTTACTTACCCTTTCAGTCCTCCACATGGGCGTTTAAGACTCCTTAACAGCTTGTTGTCTGCCCAAAATCTATTTTAACAGTGATCGATGTCGGTCACCTCTAGCCGACCTTGGTCTGCACCCGACCGATGTTGTTGCCACCTGATCACCGATGTCGATTCCCTGACCGACGTCAGTGTCCACCTGCCTGACATGACCAACTCTGGTCTGCACATGATCAATGTCGGTACCTGCTTGTTTGACATCGATTCCACCTTATCGACGTCGATAATTGTGTTTTCCTGTGAGTGATGACTTTTTACCCGCGAGCTCACCTTGGATCATAACCTTGTCCAAACTGCCCTGCTCAAAATTATTCAACCCCTTGTGCTAATCTCTATCTATCATCTTCTCCTTGAAAGCCAAGGCTTTCCTGTTCTTATCAAAAACATCAGATTTCCTCTTCCTGCAATAAACTCAATCCTTTCTTGTAGCATACCACTGTGATCCTTCAATAGAAGCTCCCTTCTTTGTTGACCCAGTTTCAAGAAACCTCACTTTCTTCTGTTGCTGATAGAAATCTCGATCTATGCTTTTCGAATCTAAACTTTTACCTGTTGACTCAAGAACATGCATCCCCTTCTTACTCATGTGACCAAGCCTACAAAGCCACATCTTCGCATCTACATCTGAAGTAGATAAACCAGAAGGAGAATCAGTAATATAAGTAGATAGATAAAGAGTACCTACTTTCTTACCTCTTGCTAAAATAAGTGCACCCTTGGAAACTTTCTAGGATTCCACTGTGAGAGTTACTATGCATCCCTCATCACCCAACTTTCCTACAGAAATCAAATTCTGCTTCAAGCCTGGGACATGCATGACCTCCTTCAACACCCATGTGTTGCTCGTCTGCAATTTCAGCTACACTTTCTCTTTGCCAACCATTTGACAAGGCTTACCATCCCCTAAATAAATCTTTCCAAAGTCTCCTTGGACATATTCATGAAAAAAAATTCGATTTGGGGTTACATGGAAAGAGGCACCAGAATCTAAAACCTAAGATTCCACTTTATCCAAGGAACATACAAGAGCATCTTGTGCAACAATACCTGCAACATCTGCTTCTTCATTTCTTTCATGCTGATCTTCTACCAACCAATAATCTTTCTTTACATGCCCTTTCTTTCCATAATTCCAACAGATTTTACTGCCATACCTGGATCTAGATCTCCTGCCTATCTTTGACCTTGATTTCCCTTGCTCGATCTTCTCTCTTTGGTTTCTCTTACTTTCAACACTTAAAGCATTCCCTGATGATTCCCTTGTGCTTTTTCTATGAATTTTTTCATTCAAGATTACACTAACAACATCATCAACTTTCAAGATATTTGAAGCAGACACAGTATTACTAACTGCCATTACCAAACTATCCCAACTTTCAAGTAAAGAGCATAAGATTAAGAGAGCCTTAATTTCATCATCAAAAACTATATTGATTAAAATTAACTAGTTTACCAAACCATGGAAATCACTAAGATGACTATGTACAGATCCACCTTCCAGCATTTGCAAATTAAATAATTGTTTCATAAAAAATACCTTATTCGAAGCTGAGGGTTTTTCATATAAATTTGCTAAAGATTCTATTAACTTTACCGTTGTCTTAGCCTGTGATAAGTTGGAAATCACAGACGATGCCAGGCTCAACCTTATAGATCCCAGAGCCTTCCGATCAAGAACATTCCATTCTTCATCTTTCATATCTGTGGGCTTGCTTGCAACCCCACCCAACGGTAAGTACACATCTTTTTGATACAAATAATCTTCTATCTACATCTTCCATAATTGATAATTCTTGCCATTGAATTTCTCCATTTTTAGTGTACTTTTTTCTGCCATTGCTTTACTCCCACTCAATCAGAAACCCCTGAGAGTGACCTATAATCAACAAACACTAACCTGCTCTGAACCAAGCTCTGATGAACCTACAACCTCACTCTGATACCACTTATTAGTGTACCTAACCAAGCTCTGTGAACTGGCAACCTGGCTCTGATACCACTTGTTAGGATTAAGAGCACAATTGATTACCTTGTATAAGCAACTAAACACGGAATTTAACCAGAAGTAAAATATAACTAGAAATAAAAAATAACACAAAATATGAGAGACAATACAATCTTGTATTAATACTCTTCCAGAAGGAAATACAATGAAGAAATCACACTCTTCCCACACCTCTTGGGTGTACCAATAATTCTCTCTCAATATTTCTCTCTCTCACAACTAATTACAAGCACAACTCAAACACAGAGTTGTACCCTCCACCAGTCAGTAACAATACTACCAGTACACCAAGTACTCCAACTAGATCCCCTAATCTTGCACACCTGTAAATCACCTGATCTTACTTACCATGTAGATCTCCCCTGATCTTGTAACAACCTGTAGATCAACCTGGTCTTGTACACCTGCAAACCTAGATCTTACAATCGAAAGGATCTCTTTCTTGTCCTTGATTACAATACAACCCCATGGGTCTCTTAAATAGATCCCATACAAACAATAATTAGACTTCCTAATTATAATAATTAGAAATACAGACTCAAAACTAAAATTAGTCTTTTACATGCAAACTAATTGTCCGTCTAAAATTAGACCAGTTCTGGAAGTGCATGCAAACGCACACACACATAGGTTGCCGACGTCGGTTCCTGTCTGATCGATGTCGACTGAGACATAATCAATGTCAGTTACTGTGAACATTGAAGATGACCAACGTCAGTTGATCAGACTGACATCGGTGGCTCTACAACTCAGCAACCTCCTCCATTTGCATCAGTGTAGCTTTTAGCTCCACAACTTAACAAAAGTGCAGATGAGGAGCTAGAATTTTCCATCGAGAGTTATTAGAAAATTTGGTAAATTGTTGTAGCATCTATGCTTATTTCCATTGGACGTCTTCATTCACTATTTTATTGAAAGGATCAGATGTATCAATGTTGTCTGCCATTTAAAGTCATTTGGAATGAATAGGTGGATAGTTTGGAAGCTCTATTATTTTCCACCCAAGCTTCTTGTAGCTTGACCTCATCTTCAGGATCATACACTCTCAAGACAAACTACTTTGATACCACTGATCCAAAACTTAGAATTTTTGATTGACATATATTTTAAGAACACAAAAATAATACAATAATAATGAATTCTTTGAGAAGAGACGTTTTATTACTCAAGATTGCAATACAACTATATGCTTATCTTTGGGAAGAGATGTCTGATTTCTATTTTGGGTTACATATTCATTTATACATATTTTGAAAGTAGGATGATGTAGAAGGTCACCAATCTTGAAGGAGATTAAGTGGTTCAACTTTTATGATTTAAAACAATACAAAATTTGAGGAATTACTATTTTTAGAAACTTACTATTTTTAGACTACACTACTAAAATTTAAATTTGGGTCATTTTTATTAGGTGTTTGAGGGTTAAAAACATAGATCAAAGCTTGATGCCATCTCACCATGTTCTCCTCATTATTAGCTTTCCAACAATTCAAACGGGGAGTCAATTAGAGCTATGGTGCAAAAGTTATGGCTTTAGAAAGTTCCATCATCAATTGGGGTAGAACTGTCACCCGAATTGTCACCTGAATTATTGCCTGAATCATTCCTCCCTCCTTGAGAAGCAATGGTACCCATTACATCAATATTTCTCATTAGGTATGGTAGTTGTGTCTTAATTTGATTCGCTGTGAGCCACTCACCTTGGTGGCTAAGCTGGCCCCATTTGACCACCTAATAAAGCGGAATAGAGCATCCTCTTGTTATCTTCATCCAGGTGTCCACAATCTGATCCTCTTCACTGGAGCAAAAGTCTGTGGATCAATTTCATCAATGTTTAGTTGTTTTGCTATGACTAAAGTGTCTAATAGAGGTCGATGATATGGTTTGAGGAGATCTACATTGAATATTGGATGCATATTAAGGTAGGTTGATAGGTTCAACTCAAAAGCATTTTCTCCAACTTTTTTGGTGATGGTGTAGAGACCATATCGTAGAGGCCAAATTTTTCTGTGTGGGCTTGTAAGTCATTCCTTTTGAAGCTGTAACCAAACCTTGTTACCCATAGAAAAATGGTGTGTAATCTTATATTTGTCATGGCATTGCTTATACTTCTGATTCATCTTCTCCAAGATGTCATGAAATTGTTGCTGGATGTGTTGCATTTGTTCAATGAACTTTGTTGCTTTTTCTACCTCAGATCTTCTATGAGGTGTGTATTCCATGGTGGAGAATGGAATGACTATATCAATTAGTGCCATGGGCTAGAACCCAAAGCATACTTTGAATGGATTGTGCTTGGTCAAGCTATGTAGGGCCTAATTGTATCCATGTTGTATGAAAAGAAGCCCCTCATCCCATGTGCATAGATGTTTAGAGTGATAAATCTGAATCATGTGAATAATCAAGTGGTTCACCACCTTTGTCTGACCATCAGTCTGTGAATGGAAGGCTGTGGACTTCATCAACTTGGTATCCATCATCTTTCATAGAGTGAACCAGAAGATGCTCAGGAACTTGCTATCTCGATCTGAGATAATGGACTTGGGGAGACTAAAATCGATCCATACATGACTAAAATATAGTTGAGTAGTTTCTTCAGTAGATATATTTTTCTTACAAGTGATCATGATAGCTATTTTTGAAAAATGATCAACTATAAAAAAATATAGTCCTTTCCATGTTTTAAAGTGGGAAAACCTGAGAGAAAATCCATTGAGACAGATTCCCAAGGACTAGTTGGTTCTAACAATGGTGTGTACAATCCTTGCTACTTATTTGTTGGCTTGGCTATCGCACATGGGGTCCAAGATTTGAGATACCTTTCCACATTCTTTAAAATATGGGGCCAATAGAAGTGTTTTTAAAGAACTGCCAATGTCTTTTCTACACCAAAGTGTCCAGCTATCCTACTGAAATGTGCTTCCCATATCATCTTCTATTGCTTTGCAGCTAGATCATAGATGTGCCCCATATGATAGAGGACATTATCTTGTAAATATAAATTAGAAACATGTTTACCTTTTTAAAGCACCTAATATGTATCAGCAAAGGCAAGATCTGTTTCATACAGAGCACTCCAAGTGGTATTCTCATGTGTGCATAGGTCAAGAACTATTGTGAGTGCAGTAATTGGTGGGCAACTCAGAAAATCTATGACTATATTTGAGCTCCTCTTTTTATATTTAATTATTAGATGGAATTGCTGCAGATATGTGGCCCACTTTTGGTGCCTCTCATTTCACAGTTTTCTCTATGTCTTGATGAATTATAATGGTCTATGGTAAGTGTGGATGACCATCTCTTTCCCCAAGATGTAGTGTTTCCATTGTTTGTAGGCTTACATAATGGCATAGAGCTCCTTATCATATATTGGGTATTTTCTGACTATATTAGTGAAAGTTTCACTATGATATGCAATAAGATGGCCATGTTGCATGATGACAGCTCCCATGGCATATTCAGATACATCTTTCATCAACTCAAAAGGTTGATGCAAATCTGGTAAGGTAAGAACAGGGGGTGAGCAAAGTCTATTCTTCAAATTCTCAAATGCCCTTTGTTGTATTTCACCTCACTAAAATGTAGCTTTAGCTCCTCCTTTAGTCACTTAGGTTAGTGACCAAGCAACATGTAAAAATCCAAGAACAACTTACGATATAAATTTACAAAACCCAAGAAGCTATGAAGTTCTATGAGGGTCCTTGGTGTAGGCCATTCTTGAGTAAACTAAATCTTTTCTAGATCAACATGGACTCCTTCATTCACAACGTACATGAGGTATTGAATTATTTTCATCTTGAATGTGTATTTTTTGAGATTTGCATACAACTTATGCTCCCAAAGAGTTTAGAGTACCTTACAAACATGTTGCAGATGTTCCTCCCATGTTTTGCTATAAATGAGTATGTCATCCAAGTAGACAACCCCAAATGAGTTGGTGAAGGGTTGCAGGATGTCATCCATCATCCTCATGAAGGTTTTAGGTGTTTTAGTTAAGCTAAAAGGCATAACTAACCATTTGAAGAACCCCTCTGTAGATTTAAATGCAGTCTTACAGACATCAGTGAGATCAATGAGAATTTGTTGATAGCCAAATTTGAGATTAATTTTGGTGAAGAAATTCACACCATGGATTTTGTCCAGCAGGTCATAAATCCTAGGGAGGGGGTAGTGATTCTTCACAATGATTTTATTCAGGGCTTGATAGTCAATGCAAAGCCTCCATGTTCTATCTTTATTTGGTGCCAAGACAATTGGGCTACCATATGGTGAAGAGCTTGGCTTGATGTGACTCTTCTAGATCAATTCTTGAATTTATCTTTTTATCTTATCATTCTCCAAAATTGATCTACAATACACAAGATTTTTAGGCAAAGGTGATCCTATGATCAAATCGATAGAATGTTTTACCTGGTAATGTAGTGGAAATCTTGTGGGTGATTTGAATAAGTCATCATATTATCTTATGATTTGTCCCATCTACTTCTATTATTGTGTTGATTGTGTAGTCAAGACTGCAACATCAACCTTCATGGATTTCTGTAGTTTGACCACCATGAGAATGAATTGCTTTGTCTTCTCCACCAATCTCTTACATTTCTTAGCACTGATCAGGGAGATAGATGTGGGAGGTGGTATCTCTGGTACCCTATAACACTGCATTCCAAGAATGAGGGTGATTCTTTAGGTTAGTGATTCATAGATGCCATGTTGATCATACATGAATGACTGATCAAGGAGTACATCACAAACATCTAGATTGACCAAATCACACCATACTTCATTTTGGAAAGGTTTTAATGCATATGAAAGAAGACACTGATGGGTGACACAGAGGTCTCTCCCTGGGCTCAACCATCCAATACTGTATGGCTTTGGGTGAAGCTTCATGGATAGGTTTAGACTTTTCACAACTTTAGCAGAGATTAAATTCTTTTGACTCCCACTATCAAGAATAAAATGCAGAGGCTTACCTTTTACCCATAATTTGGAGTGAAATAATCTTTTCTTGTCATCTAGCCTTTCCTTGTGGGTCTGTGATGAAATGATGATGGTATCGGGCTTAATATCTACAATCTCTTCTTCATCCTCTTTAACTATAAGTTGTGTATGAGATAGAGTAGTAGATGTCAAGTATTATGAGTTAGAAAGTAGTGATTTGATGGCTTAACATTCTTCTTTGGAGTGAGTTCCAGTTTTATGGTAATCACACAATTTTTTGGTCTTTCCCTTTTGGGGTTTCTTATTTTGAAACTCTTTTTACTTCAAATTTTGGCCTCATGTTTGACATTCCTTATCACTTTTCCATTTTGAAGGCTGACTCTTTATATTTTTTCTTCCATACTTCTCCTCAATCTTCACTGTGAACTTGTATGCCTCACCAAGGGTTTCCAAATTGAAGAGTTCCATTTCCCCTCATATGTACCATTTTAGTCCACAATGATATTTGAGAGTCTTATGTTTCTCACTATCTTGGATGCCCAATCTTGTAGACAAAGAATGAAAAATATTTATGTAATCTTGAACAAATTGATTCTTACCTTAGTGAAGTTATTGCCACTGTATGTATAGATCATCATATGCTCCAATGAGATAATATTCTTCCTTTACCACTTCCACGTAATAATCCTAGGTAGGTTCCACCTCAAGGCCAATGTCATCTATACTTAACCTCTTTCTGTACACTTCCCACCAATTTTTCATGGGCAATAATGTTTTCAAAAGAGCAAAAGTGATCTTTTCTCTATCAATGAATTTATTTATAGAGAAGTAGGAAGATAATTGATCCAACTAATTTTCTACTACATCAGCATTGATTTTGCCTTCAAATGTAGGAATATCAAAAATTTACCTAAACCTTGAAGGGTGTTGGGGCACTGAAAGGACATTCCATGGATGAGGAGCCAAGAAGTACAGATGAGGAGCCAAAATTTCCCATCTAGAGTTATTGAAGAATTTGGGCAAATTGTTGTAACATATATGATTATTTCCATTAGAGGGATTCATTCACCATTTCATTAAAAGGATTAGATGTCTCGATATCATCTACCATTTGAAGTCATTAATAATGAATAGGTGGATAGTTTGGAAGCTCTATTATTTTCCACCCAATCTTCTTGTAGCCTAACCTCGTCTTCAAGATCATACACTCTTGAACTACTCTAATACCATTAATCCAAAACTTAGAAGTTTTGATTTACAGATATTTCAAGAACACAAAAATAACACAGTAATAATGAATTCTCTAAGAAGAGATGTTTTATTACTCAAGATCGTAATACAACTATATGCTTATCTCTGGGAAGAGATGTCTGATTTCCATTTCAGGTTACATATTCATTTATACACATTTTGAAAGTAAGAGGAGGATGTGAAAGGTCGCCAATATTGAGGGAGATTAAGTGGTTTGACTTCCATGATTTAAAGTAATAGAAAATTTGAGTAATTACTATTTTTAGAAACTTACTATTTTTAGACTGCACTACTAAAATTAAAATTAGATAACTTTCATTGGGTTTTTGAGGGTCACCAACCATCAACAAAGCTTGATTCCATTTCATCATGTTCTCCACAGTCTTAGCTTTCCAACAGTTCAAATGGGGAGTCAATTAGAGCTATGGTGCAAAAGTTATGGCTCCTGAAAGTTTCATCATCAATTGGGGTAAACCTGTCACTCGAATTATCGCCTGAATTGTTGCTCGGATCATATATTGAGTTTTATTTTTCAACTTTTGTTCTAATTCTTTTTGTAATATTGCCTTTTATAGTTGTGCCTTTTCATTTTGATCCTCTCATAATATTGTTTGTTATATCTTTGCCTTGTGAATCTTTTCTTGCTCTATTTTTTGCATTTGCAATTGTTTTTGCTCTGAACTATCCTTTGGTACCCATACTTATTGTTTTTGCATTTGTGTTTTGGGAGAGGTACTCATAATGTGAGTGGGTTACTTGATTGATGTATCAATGATATGATCACCACTATCATTTATCTTTTGCATTTTTTTATTCAATGCAAAACAACAATCTATATGATGCCCATGCATTCTATGATATGTGTAATATTATTGTATATAATATTTCCTTATTCCATGGAGTAGTTTTAGGATGCTTTTATCTTGTAGTGAATAATTCATGAGTCCCATAGGAAGTCGAAAGGACTTCTTGAATATGAAGTGAAAATCCATTCCTTGGCTTATATATTTATATTATTTTCTCTTTCAAACTTAAATCATGAAATACAAATCTTGGCTTGCTCTGAATTTGATTATTCATTTTCATTCCAAATTTACATTCAGCCTAACATTGGTATTAAAACTAATATTTTATCTATTGGTCATTCCATTATTTTATTTCATTATTTATCCTATTTTTTAGCCATATGATTTATGTAAATTGGTTTAAAATCAATTATTTGTTATTAGTTATTTGAAGGAGGGCATGTTAAATTCCAATGTAGTGTTTTCACTGACAAATCTATTTTTGGTGCATAATTAGTTGAGATTCATTGAGGACCTACATTGAAATGATATCTAGCTACACAACTATCACAAGGTTGACTTATCAAAGTTTAACATTATTTATGTTGTGTTCTGATAGTATATAACCCATGTAAAGGCCTTTCAACCAATATTTTTGCATTCTCAACTTCCAGCCCTGATTTTAGTGCATTTAGTTGAGTATGGATGGTGTATTTGTATCTTGAAAGTTTTTTTTGATATTTGGACTTATTAAGTACTACATGGACTATTATTTACTAAGTATTGAATGTGTAGGGCTGGTTACTACATCTCAATTGGCTGAAGACTATCATTCTGACCTGTGTATGGCTCTTGAAAGTGTTAGGTTGTGGAGCTAAAAGCTTCAAATCTTTGCAAATAGTAGGAACATAAGGTTGCTGAGATCCAGGAGCATCGGCATCGGCAACAGGACCGACGTTGGTCGTGACCAGTGCAGAAGGCCACCGGTGACGGCAGGAAGTCAGCCAACGTCGACAGAACCAGGCAAGCAGGGACCGGCGTCGGTCACCTGTGTGTTCCAGAACTGTTCGTTGCATGGACAGTTAGTTAAGTGAATGAAGAGTTTGCATGTAAAGACCAGTTAGAGTCTTGAGCTGTGAGGATAATTGTCTAAATTAAGAGTCTAAGTTATTGTTTAAGTTAGGGATCTATTTATAGACCCATTGGCATGTATTGTATAAGTATGAGATAGAAAGGAAGAGTTCCTTCCATTGTAAGATCATTGAGTTGCAGGTTGTTGCAAGCTCATAGGGGATCTACATGTAAGTTTGGTCTATTGAATTGTAGGTTGCAAGTTCATGGGAGATCAACTTGAAGTGCTATAGAGTGCTTGGTGGACCGACAGGGTTATTACTGATTGGTTGGAGAGGTGAACACCAATTCTATGTGTGAGTTGGTTGTTGGGACTATTTTTTTGTGTAGGAGAGTGTTGCGAAGAAGAATTAATGTACACTTGAGGTGTGGGAAACCTCTGTAAGGTGGAAGAGTGTGGCGGCTCTTTGTAGTATTCTTTTCTGTAAAGTGTTAATACAAGATAGTGTATTGTCTCTCATATTCTGTGCTATTGGTAAATTCTAGTTACTTGTGTTTCTGGTTATTTTCGCATATTTAATTGCTTATATTTGGTAATCATATTGTGCTCTTTTTGAGGAGCAAGATCCTAACAAGAGGAATCAGAACAGGTGTGTTTGTTCTTGGATTCCCCCCTACAACTGGTATCAGAGCTTTTGGTTGGGATACTAACAGATTGGTTTAGATCTGGGTAGTGTGTTTTGATTACAGGTTACTCACAGGGTTTCTGTTTGAGTGGGAGGTGAGCAATGGCAGAAGACAGTAAGCTACGAATGGAAAAGTTTAATGGCAAGAACTACCAATTATGGAGGATGTAGATTGAGGACTATCTGTATCAAAAAGATTTGTACTTACCGTTGGGTGGGGTTAATAGTAAACCCTCAGATATGAAGGATGAAGAATGGGAGGTTCTTGATCGGAAGGCTCTGGGATCTATTAGATTGAGTCTTGCATCATCTGTGATTTCTAGCTTATCACAGTGTAAGACAACGGTGGAGTTGATGGAATCTTTGGCAAATTTGTATGAAAAACCCTCAGCTTCTAATAAGGTATTTCTTATGAAGCATTTATTTAATTTGCAAATGTTGGAAGGTGGATCTGTTCATAGCCATCTTAGTGATTTCCATGGTTTGGTAAACCAGTTAAGTTCAGTCAATATTGTATTTGATGATAAAATTAGAGCTCTCTTAATCTTGTGTTCATTACCTGAAAGTTGGGAAGGTTTGGTAATGGTAGTTTCTAACACTGTGTCTGCTTCAAAAGTCTTAAAAGTGGATGATGTTGTGAGTGTGATCTTGAATGAAGAAATACGCAGGAAAAGCACAGGTGAATCATCAGGAGATGCTTTAAGTGTTGAAGGCAGAGGAAGGCCAAGAGAGAAGATAGAGTGTGGGAGATCAAGGTCGAAGATAGGCAAAAGATCCAAGTCCAGGTATGGCAGAATAACCTACTAGAAATGTGGAAAGCAAGGGCACTTAAAGAGAGATTGCAGATTGGGTGAAGATCAGCATGAAGGACATGGAGAAGAAGCAGATGTTGCAGATTACATTGCATAGGATGCTCTGGTATGTTCTTTGGATAAAGTAGAATCTTGGGTTTTAGATTCTGGTGCCTCTTTTCATGCATCCCCACATAGGGAATTTTTTCATGGGTATGTCCAGGGAGACTTTGGAGAAATTTGTGTAGGGGATGGTAAGCCTTGTCAGATTGTTGGCAAAGGAAAAGTGAAGCTGAAATTGCAGACAGGTGACACATGGGTGATAAAGGAGGTCATGCATGTCCTAGTTCTGAAGCAAAATTTGATTTCTGTTAGAAGTTTGGGTGATGAGGGTTACACAGTAACTCTCACAACGGACTCTTGGAAGGTTACCAAGGGTACACTTGTTGTAGCTAGAGGTAAAAAAGTAGGTACGCTTTATCTATCTACTTGTATTACTAATTCTCTTTCTAGGTTATCTACTTCAGCTGTAGATTCAGAGATGTGGCTTAATAGGCTTGGTCACATAGATAAGAAGGAGATGCTTGTTCTTGAGTCAAAGAGTATGCTTTCGGATTTGGAAGGCATGGATCGTGGTTTCTGTATGCAGAAGAAGAAGGTGACATTTCTTGAGGAATTCGATGTTAGTGACAAGAACAGGAAAGCCTTGGTTTTTAAGGAGAAGGTGATGGATAGAGTTCATCACAAGGTGCAGAGGAATTCTGAGCAAAGCAAGGGTGATTTGGACGAGGGTTTGATCCAAAAGGAGCTCGCGGGAAAAAGTTAGGTCTCACTAAAAAAACACAGAGACCGACGTCGACAGGAAAATCGACGTCGACGTCTAGACAGGGACCGACGTCGGCTATGTGTAGCTCGACGTCAGTGACTCGAGACAGATAAAGACTGGCATCGGCCAGGGGAAACCAACATCGGTAAGGTGGCAGTCGTAGGGAACCGACATTGATCGGCTGCAGACTGAGACGTGACCGGCATCGGTCACTGAGATGAATTTTGGGTGGACAACCAGCTGTCATGGAGTCTCAAGCACCCATATGGAGGACTGAAGGTGTAAGTAAGTTCTTAAATTTGTCATTTCCCTTCTTTACACTACTTGTTGCTCACTTATGGTATAGAACCAGGAAGTTGTTAAAGAAGTAGAACAGGTAGATCCAAAAAATAGTGGGAGCTTGGCATGGATGAGGATGTGATTCCTTGGAGGAGAACCAAACAGGTGTTTTGGGTAGAGTTGCCAGCTGGAAGTAAGCACTGAGAGATGAATGAATGTTTATGATGAAGAAGAGCGGAAATGGATACGTGAGACGAAAGATCAGAGTATATGGTCTTGTATAAGCTGCAGGGCAATGGAGGTTTGATCATTGTGTTTCTCTTTACCAGGTTGGATAATATTAGCTACATTATCCTATTCTATATGATGTGCTTGTTGCAGGGTTACATATACAGGTATTGCTGAACTAAAGGTAAAGCTAGTTCAGGGGTGTGTCATGGAAAATCTGGGAGCAGCAAGATTTTTTGGCATGAGTGTGTTCTAGAGACATGGAAGGTCTTGTTGACTTTGTTTCAGGATGATTGTGTGAAACCGGTTAGCACGCCGATGGTTGGACAGTTCACAGAACAGGTGTCTTGATTCACATAATAAGGTTGAGTGCATGGTATGTACTAAACCTGAGTTTTCCCAAGCAGTGGGAGTTGTCACAAGTTTGGAGTCAATCCAGGAAAGTAATACTGAAGGGCAGTTCAGTGGGATCAGCAGCAGGTGCACATGCTATGCAGGGTCAAGTTCTTATCTACATGGTTGTAGATGCGGATGTGGCAGGTAATTTGGATGACAGGTTTTGCACTACAGGATTTGTGGTGGTTGGTCTTCAAGAGTGATCTTGAGGAGGGATACAAAGCCAAGGGAACAAACTAGACAGAGTACAGGTACAGGTACAGGTTGCAGCTATTTATCTCCAAGTGGGAGATTGTTAGGTTGTGGAGCTAAAAGCTTCAACTCTTTGCAAACAGTAGGAACAGAAGGTTGCTGAGATCCAGGAGCATCGACGTCGGCAGTAGGACTGACATCGGTCATGACCAGTGCAGAAGGCCATCGGCGATGGCAAGAAGTCGATTGACGTCGGTAAATCCAGGCAAGCAGGGACCGGTGTCGGTCGCCTGTGTGTTCCAGAACTGTTCGTTGCACGAATAGTTAGTTAAGTGAATGAAGAGTTTGCATGTAAAGACCAGTTAGAGTCTTGAGCTGCGAGGATAATTGTCTAAATTAAGAGTCTAAGTTATTTTTTTAGTTAGGGATCTATTTATAGACCCATTGGCATGTATTGTATAAGTATGAGATAGAAAGGAAGAGTTCCTTCCATTGTAAGATCATTGAGTTGCAGGTTGTTACAAGCTCATAGGGGATCTACATGTAAGTTTGGTTTGTTGAATTACAGGTTGCAGGTTCATGGGAGATCAACTTGAATTGCTATAGAGTGCTTGGTGTACCGACAGGGTTATTACTGATTGGTTGGAGAGGTGAACACCAATTCTGTGTGTGAGTTGGTTGTTGGGACCATTTTTTTGTGTAGGAGAGTGTTGTGAAGAAGAATTACTGTACACTTGAGGTGTGGGAAACCTCTGTAAGGTGGAAGAGTGTGGCGGCTCTTTGTAGTATTCTTTTCTGTAAAGTGTTAATACAAGATAGTGTATTGTCTCTCATATTCTGTGCTATTGGTGAATTCTAGTTACTTGTGTTTCTGGTTATTTCTGCATATTTAATTGCTTATATTTGGTAATCATATTGTGCTCTTTCTGAGGAGCAAGATCCTAACAAGAGGAATCAGAATAGGTGTGTTTGTTCTTGGATTCCCCCTACAGAAAGGGCATTTTCACATGTTTTTGTTTCTTTGATAGTCCTTTGTCCACATGGACAACATATTATTAGTTTAAGACTATTTTGGAAGGAAGTATATACTCTAAGAAGGACGTACGACTTGAAAGAAGTAAGTGGCATCTTATGAATTTTAACTTTGTCTCATTCAAACATTGAAGAAGTTGTACTATTCATCCATATTCCAATATTGGAATTATATAAGCCAAATAAAGAGGATGAAAGGTAGTTTTTTTTAATATTTTTTATTTCAAAGTTAGAATTTATTTTAAATTATAGTTTTCAAATTTTAAAAGCATTTAAAATTTAAAACAATTTTATTTAATTACCTTGAGCAAGATATTCTATGTAAATTTGGCAAAAAATAAGCAAAATTTGCAAATAAAGGAGAAATGAGGAGAGCTACTCTTTTATCCATTCGCTTATGTCAAAAAATAAAAATCTAGAAATCAAGAAAAACTAAGTATATCATCAAGTATGAGGTTTTCTTTTTAATCCAATATTAATGATAAAGTGAATCCTTTTCACGTGCCACCTAGGTACCACGTACCATTATGCTCTCATGTGCCTTAATGCCTCTTTCATGTACTACTGAATATATAGAAATGATGAGATTATTCTATGTATCAATGAGTATATATGAAGGGTGGGTATGTATAGAGGTTTGGTATATCAGTCTGGTGGTATATAGAATAGGGGACCATTTAGAGTGATAAGGAACCAATTTTGGGGTTTCACGAACTCAAAACTTAAAACTAAAATAATGCATTTAATCAAATTAATCATTGGCATAACATTGACCGACAAAGACAACTGGTTAAAAAAGGTATTAGAAAGTGGAGAACACACTCATCTTTAATGATATATGGTTCAATATTTGCGATGGGGAGACACAACCAATTAAGCCAATAGGGAATGTAAAAGATATTCAGACATGGATAAAGAAAAAATAGAAAGCATTGGCCTTGATGAGGGTCTCAGTAAATGGAGATGTGTTTCATCATATTTAGGGATATAGTACTCAATTGGAACATTTATCAAATTTAAAAAATTATATGATTCCCATTCATAGTTAAAATTCATTCAATTGTAGCTTAAGTTGTTCAATCTCAAGTTGAAAGATGGTAATGTGATGAGATTGACTCTATAAATATGTGCAATCAAGCATGATGTGGATGCCATGGGTGTCAAAATTGACATCTATGTGAATGCTTTCATAAAATCTCTTCTTCCAAACTATTCAACCTAGTTGGAGTCTCTACAAGCAATCAATTAGTCGAAGACTCACATTTGATCAATTGGTTGAAAAGATGGCAGAAAGAGAAGAGACATTTGGAAGAAAAACTGAGTCCATAGGATAAAGTGTGTGTTATGTAAAGGGAAATTCTTCCAAAACATTCAATCATTCCACATCTTCTAAAAATGAAGGCAATAATAATTATAAAAAGAAAAATAAAGGAAAAGGTGGCAAAAATGAAAATCAAGGTGGTCAAAATGAAAAATAAAATTTCTACTATGAACAGTGTGATAGAAAAGGAAACCATGAGACTCACAAATGTAGAACACCATGGGATAAAATTGAATCATACCATAAGAAGAAAAAGGAAAAGTCAAAGAACAAACATAAGAGTCAAACTTTGCTCAAGTCACTAGTGAATGTGTGTTTCCTAGAATATATGATGAAGTAAACATTGTCTCTATCAATTCTTCATGGTTTGATGCTTGGGTTCTTGATACCAGTGCCACTCTACATATGACTTTTCGAAAGTATTTTTTTAAACATTTTAATGAAGAAAGTTGTGGTTTAGTATACCTCACAGATAGATCAAGTCTACAACCATAAGGAAGAGGTATAATACAACTTAATTGTCTAGGGCTTACAGATTTCAAACTCCAAAATGTTCTATACCTTCCTTAATTGAAATGAAACTTGTTATCCCTAGTTCTCATTAATAAATAAGGTAATTCCACCATGTTGGATAATGGTGATGTCACTATTAGAAGGAAATATGACAATGTAGTCATCTTGACTGGATACAAGGAAGGAAAATTACTTAAACTCAGGGGTGAGCCATAAAATTCAAGGAATTATTCTCATTTCATTGAAGATAAAACATCTCCAAATATGTTATGGCATGCTACATTTAGGTATACTCTCTATAAAAACATTTGTGTACTACAAAATAATGGTTTTGATGGAATGCCTATCTTGCCCATAAAGTCAAATGAAAAGTGTGAAGCCTACATTTTGGACAAACATGCAAGAGAACCATTCCCAAAGTCATAGTGAAAAACTAACATAAAGTTGAAATTGGTTCACTCAAACTTGTGTTCTATTCCAATTATCTCAACTAGTGGTCATAAGTACTTCATGTTGTTCATTAAAATCAGAAATATAACTGAAATTAAAAGTAACATGAAAATCTAGGAGCAAAAATAGAGACAAAATACTCCATAATTGATAAAAAAGTTCATCCAGGAGGGACTATATATCTGAGCTCATTTAATCGATGAACCAATTCATTTAAAATAAAATGCAAGTATAGTCACAAAACTCACATTACAATGAATTATGTCTATAATGAATCCAGAATGGACAAGGAAATAACTCCACAAACGTTTAGTATGAACATATTCAACAATGTAGGCTTATCCATCTAGTACAAGCTCTTTATATCATTCACATAATGACTGATGGAAATGCAAACAACACAAATTTGATCTTGTATGAGAAACTTTAGAAATGAATAGAGTCACAAATCTCATTAAAACTTGATCAGAATAATCTTGTCTGCAAAATTACTGAACTCCAAACTAAGTTACTTCTGACGGACTCTTCTTCACTTCTTGTTCTCCTCCAATGAGTGCTTTGAGAACTTAGAATGCTTTTTAATTATTTTCCAATGACCCCTCACCCCTTTATATACTTGTGGAGGCTCCACATATAGTGGGTTTCATAATCATCCCTTTACCATTTTTATGGGATTTAGAATTATTCCCTTTACAAATTATACAGGGTTTTGATTTATCCCCTAGGTTCAAATGATTATTTTATCCCCATTTACCAAGGTAGGATTTAATTTACAAAGTCTTAAGGCTTTAAAACAACCCATGTAATCAGCTTAATTCCCATGTATAGCTTTAAACACATTCCTTTCATTTGTAAATGGGGTTAGAAATCCCCAAGATCTCCTCCCATGTTCATGCCTTTGAATAGGATTTTTCCTCATTTATCGAAACTTCTATTTATTTCATGTTATATCCCACATTTATGGGAATGCATATTTAGGCTTTTAATTAAAGCCTTCCACTCACACTAATTGATCATGAAGATCATTTCATTATTACTTGGCCTTAAAGTTGGATTTAAATCTGTGCCCTCTAGAATCTTTGAGGGTTACTTTGAAAAGGTTGGTAATTCAGTTGGGGAATTATATGGGTAATTATGGGATATTAAGGGTCTGACACATCCATGCCATGTCACTTGCTTGTTGATCAGGTTTGACTAGTGTTGACCATCATTGACCCAACTTGTTGACTTTTGACCAACCATAACTTCTGCATATGGACTTCATTTTTTGAATCAAAAAATGCACCAAAAAGCTCTTGATGATCTCTACACTGTGCAAATGGTTTGAATAAGAATTGAGACATTTAATTTGTTATCCCTTGTAGATGATCTCTAGATCACACCTCCCCACTAAGAAGGCTTTTAGTCTCCAAAAGTCATTTGTCTTTTATCAATCAAAATATCTTCCTATAATTCATCAAATGATTTAGGAGCAAAATCAACATAAGTAACATTTTCACCTTGATTTTTGATCATAGGTGACAATTTCTCTACATTGCACTGCATTGTTATGTAATGCTCTTCCATTACAGAGATGCAATATGTATTCTCCCTACTGTTTCAACATTCTCACAAGGACAAAATTATGTTGCATATAATAAGCGATATCATATCATCACTTTCATAAATTACCCTTCATGGGGTCTTACAATGCAACATATATGTTACAAACAATGCCCTTTTTGGGTCTTTTACAAATGTGCATATAATGATTACACATGTATTTCAATGAAATTGGATATCAAACTTGATCCATAAAAACAATAATGTTTAATTGAGTGCTACTTACCTTAGAAGCACTTCACATGTTGATTCATGCCTACTTGTGTTCCTTTCAAAAGAAACTCTTAGGCTATGTGTAACATGCCTTTCAACTGTTGTTATACTCCAAATCTGATTTAGAGAACTTTTTCAATATTCACTCTCAATGGAGCCTCTTTATCATCTTTCCAAATTCTACAAGAAAAGGTAAGAAAAATATGCCAATCTGAATTTTAGAACATTAAATAATAAAGGATACAACCTCTAACAATGGGTTGTTTATAATATGCTTCTCATCTGGATGGCTTTTCCATTTTTAACCCTAAAGGAGTGATCTACCTCCACATTGACTCAGACAAATTAGGTTAGTTTCTTTCATGCCTATTCAACAATGGAAACCAAATAAAGTGATTTGAAGGTGACTTTAAGCATGCTAAATAAAACTTAACTTTGTAAAAATTCTATCCATTTCTTAACGATCCAATTTAATGGATGCTCCACTTTGGGATGCTCCTTCTTGATGGAATCTTATTTAGATAGGTGATATTATTCATGGGTTACCTCTTGGACTGTTGGTACTTTACCAACTCTTTCATCTGCTACCTCTTTATTCATGGGTGCTTGCACAACTTTCTTCTTACGAGTATCTGAACGAAGTTGTGGATGAAGCTTCCAGTACTTGTCAACCTAATGACCACTCATATTACAATGAGTGTAGTAATTCTTGTCTATTTTCTTGGATAACAAATCCCTCTTGCCATTATCCATATTTTGGCTTAGAGAGTGGTCTTTACAACTTGTCTCATTCTTGAGGGACATAACCTTTCTTTCTAAGGATTTTCTCTTCCAACACATGTCCATACAATGGTTAATTAATCCACAAAATGTATATGGATATTTATACCACAAATTCTATGTACCAAGTCCATTCTTCTCATAATCAAAGAAGTCATTGGAATATTTATGCTTGTCATATCTTTTAGGGCTATCCTGTTTTTAAGCATGATGAGGAGAAATTGGTTTACCTTCTCCATTGGGATGTTCATCTCTCAAAGGAGGTGCCTTGTATTTATTTTGAATGCATTTTCCATAATTGAGGGGTTGTCCCTTTTTGAATTTTAACTTATAAACTTCTTCATCTATTTGAATGTGATGAATCGGTAGTGGCTTTGGCTCATCTCTTGAATCTTGATAAACTCTATCAAAATAATCTTGTCTGCAAAGTAATATGAGGACCGTGGAAAGTAATATGAAAATCTACGAGCAAAAATAGAGATAAAATACTCTAGAATTGATAACAGAGTTCATCCAAGAGGGACTACATCTCCTGACTCATTTAATTGACAAATCAATTCATTTAAAATAGAATGCAAGTATAGTCACAAAACTTACATTACAATGAATCATGCCTGTAATGAATCTAGAATGGATAAGGAATTAACTCCATAAATGTCCAGTATGAATAGATCTAATAATGTGGGCTTATCCATCTGGTACAAGCTCTTTATATTAGTCACACAATGAATGATGGTAATACAAACTACACAAATCTGATCTCGTCTGAACACCTCTAGAAATGAATAGAGTCATAAATATCGCTAAAACTCTATCAAAATAATCTTGTCTGCAAAATTGCTAAACTCCAAACTGAGTTACTTTTGATGAACTCTTCTTCGCTTCTTGTTCTCCTCTAATGAGTGATGTGAGAACTTAGAATGCTTTTTAATGATTTTTCAATGACCCCTCACCCTTTTATATACTTGTGGAGGCTCCACATATAGTAGGTGTGATAATCATTCCTTTACCATTTTTATGGGATTTAGAATTATCCCCTTTACAAATTATATGGGGTTTTGATTTATCCCCTAGGTTTGAATGATTATGTTTAATTTCCTTTACTAAGGTGGGATTTAACTTACAAAGTCTCAAGGCTTTAAAATAGCCCATGTATAGCTTTGAATGCATTCCTTTTGTTTGCAAATAGGGTTCAAAATACCCAAGAGTTCCTTCTCCCATGTTCATGCCTTTGAATAGGGTTTTTCTTCCTTTACTGAAACTTCTATGTATTTCATGTTATATACCACATTTATGGGAATGAAGATTAAGTTAGGATTTTAATTAAATCCTTCCACTCACATTAATCAGTCATGAAGACCATTTCATTATTACATGGCCTTAAAGTTGGCTTTAAATCCGTGTCCTCTAGAATCTTCGAGGGCTACTTTGAAAAGGTTGGCAATTTAGTTGGGGAATTACATGGGTAATTAAGGGATATTACAAGTTTTCCACATCCATGCCACATCATTTACTTGTTGATCAGGTTTGACTAGTGTTGACCATCATTGATTTGACTTGTTGACTTTTAACCAAAACTTTGGCCAACCATAACTTCTACATACTGACTCCATTTTTTGAATCAAAAAATGCATCAAAAATCTCTCGACAAGATTTACTCTATGAAAATGGTTTGAATAATAATTGAGACCTTTCATTTTTTAGCCCTTGTAGATGATCTTCATATTATTAAATAAATTTGAATCCTATATCAATCAAAATGAGATCAAACATCATCTCACAGTGCCTCACACTCTACAATAAAATAGAGTTGTAGAAAGGATGAATAGGACTATGATGAATATGGTTCATACTATGTTGTATTTCAAAGGGTTAAATTTACCCTTTTGGGATAAAGTAACTAAAATAACACTATACCTCTATAATATATCACCATCAACAACCCTCCAATTCAAGACTCTGTACAAGATGTGGTGTGGTTGTCTTCCTTCGGTGTGACATCTTTGAATTTTTAGATCCACTTACTATGCATTGATTCTAAAATAAAAGAGGAATAAGTTGGGCCACAAGAGTTGAAAATGCATTCATTTGGGCTATTACGAATCCTCTAAGGCATATAGGCTATATGATGAGAAAGAGAGGAAGTTTCTCATCACACGAGAAGTCATTTTTATGAAACTACAAAGGACAAAGAAACCATTGATCGATAATTGTGTTGACTTGATAAGTATGGAAAGTTTTATGTCTATAAGGAGAGTGATTTGGATGTTCCCAATAATGAGTGGGTGACATATAATTGGGAATAAATTGATTTTTTATTGTGTCATATACATGAGATTGAAACTCCTCTTGAAGGAGAAAGTGAAACTTCATCAGACAATAAATAGGGGCCACAAGAATAGAGGTTAAAAAGTGAAGGAACTTTAGAATATGAACTTAAAGCACATAAAACATAGATTAAGATGACTAAGTGCACCACTAAAACATTGAAATATGTGAAACTTGATGAAGTTGGGAAGATAGGCACTAGGAGTGCACATGCAATCGCATCACAATTGAACAAGTTTCTTGAATAAATTCAAGATAGGATTGAAAAGCTCACCTTGAATGATTCTACAGAAGAAAAACTCAATGTTTCATTTGATTCAAAACCAACATCTTTCAAACAAGTTGAAAATATTGAACCTTGGAAATTGGTTGATCCTCCATATAGATGCAAAATAATTGGCTACAAGTGGGTATATCAAAACAAATACAAGGCCTAAGGCTCACTTAATAAGCATAAAACTAGGCTTGTAACAAAAGGGTATGCTTAGAAGGAAGGAATTAACTATAAAGAAACCTTTGCACCCATAACAAAATAGACTACCATTCACACCATGTTGGCTCTAGCAGCTCACAACAAATAGAAAGTTCACCAAATGGACATCAAAATTACAATTTTTAATGGTGAGCTTAAGGAAATAATGTACATGATACAACCCAAAGGTTTTATAATAAATAGCCATGAGTACAAGGTGTACAAATTTGAAAAATCATTTTATGGTTTGAAAAAATACCCTCGAGCATGGTATGATAAACTAGCTAAACACCTCATGAACATGAACTTTAAATGTTTTGAGTTTGAAGATGCAATTATTTTTCATCAAAATAGTTGATAAATAATTGTATTTGTGGTAGTTTATATTGATGATTTACTCATCACAAGGAACAATGAATGATACACTGCAAATTTCAAATCAAAGTTGATGAAAAACTTTTAAATGACTAATTTGGGTTATCTTTATTACTATTTAGGTACTAAAGTAATTCATAAAACAAAATATATCTTTATGGCATAACAAAAGTACATTGGTGACATTCTAAGCAAGTTTGAAATGTAATATTGTAATCCTCTCAACACACACATAGAACAAAATCTCAAATTGACATCAAAAGATATCATAGATTTGATCAATGCTACTAAATATAAACAACTCATTAGAAGTCTGATTTATGTGACCGCAACAAGACCAAATATATCCTTTGTTGTTGGTGTTCTTTGAATATTCATGCAACAACCTAAGATAGTCATTTGGGTAGTAACAAAAATAGTCCTTCAATATCTTAAAGGAACACATAATGATGGGCTCAAATACTCTAGGGCAAGAGACTTCAAATTGGTTGGATATTTATATTATGACTATGTTAGTGATCATGAAGATGGAAAATATACCATGTGTTTTCTGATGAACTTGAGAACAATAATTGTCAGTTATAAATCCAAAAAGTAATTAGTGCCAATAATTTTTTTAGTAGAAATAGAGTATATGGTTGCTTCATAGGCAATTAGAGAGATTTTTTGGCTCAGAAGGGTTCTTTCAAATTTGTAGGAACACAAGGTTTCATCAACACCTCTCATTATTGACAACACTTCTGCAATATAAATGGCAAAAAATCTAGCCTTTCATGACCAAACCAAGCATATCAATACCAAATTTCATTTGATTTGACACTATGTGAAAGATGACAATGTCAAGTTACAACATTACCCCACAATAGAGCAACCAACAAACATATTGATAAAAATGCTTGGATGAGAAAATTTTAAAATATTTAGAGGAATGCTTGGGCTCACAACAACCCATTTAGATTATAGGGGGGATGTAATATTATTGTATATACTATTTCCTTATTTTTATGAGTAGTTATAGGATGCTTTCATCTTGTAATAACACAAGAGTACCATATGAAGTTGAATGGACTTCTTGAATATGAAGTGAAAATCCATTTCTTGGCTTATATATTTGTATTGTTTGCTCTTTAAACTTGAATCATGAACTACAAATTTTCACTTGATCCAAATTTTATTGCTCATTATCATTCCAAATTTACACCTAGCCTGAAACATAGTATTTTGATCTACTTATAATATGTAGATGTCAGGAATTAAAAAATTTAAACTAGATTTAATATGACCATAAATCAGATCTAAATTATATAATAACATGCATCACAGAAACATTCCTCAAATCACAGTTATTATGAAAGCATAAATGAAGAGAACTCGATAAAAACACACATAACACAAAGCTACCGTGGTTTGCCTAATGTGGGCTACATCCACCAAGAAAGTCCTCAAATAAAACTATAATCTAAAAACAAGATTACAATGAACTCTCATAGAGATAAAAAAATCTCCTATAGAAAATGTTGCACAAATAAATGCTACACTTTCACCTGCACCTACACCATACTGTATCTCATAAGCTATTATACCACACCCTATAATAAACACCTACACTTTGCAAAAACATCTGCACTTTGACTTTGATCCTCAAAGCCACACCTTGTAAATAAATCACCAATCTCTAAAGGCTACACCACACATGTATATATAGCAAATGAAGTCCACAAAAGGAGGAAAAATTGTGTCATGCTTATCCAAGATAAGCATCATCCACTAAGGACACCTCAATTTCATTTCATCAAGCTCATCCAAAAACCCATCCAAGAAGGAACACGTTAAGATAGAGTCTCTACCTTTTAAGGTACATTTTTCAACAACATGTGATCACAACCAACTCCTTGAAATAAGGAAGGTAATACATTTTTCAATGAACAACTAATCTCCTTAAAAATAAGGAAGTCAATCCCACTTCCAATAAAAAAGGAAGTCACATAAAAATAATAAAGATAACAATTAGTTCCCTAAAAATAAGGAAATTAATCCCACTTCCAATACCATGAAAGTTAACATGGAAATTATTAAATAAATATTTAATAGTATTCCACTCACATGTGGAGTACATGAGAAATGTGTTCCCCACATCCTTGGAGCTCTTTAAGCCCCCAAAATGTGCTACCATGGTCATGTGATAGCTCCAAAGGGCTCCACACTCAGCAGTAGATGAGGTAATTGAATCACTTTATTTTAAAGGTTTATGATTATAAAAATAGTAATATGAAAAACCTCTAGGGAATTTGAAAATTAATTTTTTGTGAATTATAAATGAGCCAAACAATGTGGGATGTTTCATAAGCAAAACCCTAAAATATTCCCAATAAAGAATCAATAATTTATATGATTAATAAATATATTTTAGAGATCTAAGAGAGGTTTTTGAATAAAATATTAGTTTTGAGTAAACACAAAAATTAATTAGAAATTATATATACCCTTTGCCTTATATATCAATATTTACTAAAAATGGTAAATTGTAAAAATAAAAAAATACGTACAAAATTTGGGAAAAAAAAGAGGTTTTTGAATATACCAACTTGAGTAGATGAAACTCTAAGAAATTTTAAAATGGATATGTTATGAATCCAAATTATGCCAATCAAAGAAGAATAAATTTACAAGTGTATGTGCATGAAACCCTTGTAAGATGGATGAGTGTAAAACCCTAGGGTAAAGTTTTAGATCTAAAAATCAATCACAAAAAAATGAACTCTAGGAGGTTGAAAACCCTAGATCAAACTAGGTTTGCAAAGGAAGACTCAAATGTTGGATTCATCAAATGTTTAACCCTAAATTTTAGATATTGGGGGATATATGGGTAAGAAATATAAAAGTAGTTCTAACATAAGGGTGATAAACTAATCTATAGCAGAATAATTAATAGAAAACTCAAATAAATAATATTTTGAATTTATACAACTGAGATTGATAAGAATATCAAAGTACAATTATTAAAATAAATGGAAAACAATAGCACTTAACTAGTTTACTTGGTGCAAGCATGAGAATGGGGAGACCATTTAAGGCATGTCATTATCTCTTATGTTGCAGGGGTTTACACAATTCAATGGACACACAAACATTTCATCAAAGACTTTGACAACAAACTACAGAGATCAATTTTTGCATTCAATAACATAGTGGATTACAATCCATTTTCATGCCAAGATTTATCTTATTTGATTACATCAACATGGGGGATTAATTACACTAAAATTATAGGTCACACACAGACCTCTTTCCCACATTGGTAGTAATACCAAACCTCTTAGACCAAGAAAATAAGAAACATCATAATTATAGTCTTTTTCCTAATTTTATAGTAGCCCCTCGAAATTGAATGTCCTCTTGCTTATAAGGACATGAATGAATGACTATTCACCTCCCCCTATATCCCTTTGTCTTCTCCTAATGATTCAACTTTAGCTTAGGTGTTATAAAGTTCTAAATAGCTCAAAGGAAAGGTCAAAACCCATTCATTTTCTATCTGTTAAACTTCCACCAAAATTTTGCCACCTATATATGTTCATTTTTCTGACCCAAAAATGAATATCTTCCTCAAACATTTTCTTGTCTAAATGTCTCTTTGAATTATCTCCTCCCCCACTTGAGAAAACATCCTCTCCATACTAAAATGCATTAGCCTTTAAAATTATTGCCACTTGGACATTACAAAGGATTTTATTCATGTCATAACATGTTTACCACATGGAAGTTCATAAGAATCTACCAAGATAACCAAAAAATTTTAGAGATGAATGTTGCAAGTGAAAGTTGACATCACCAACATGAACCTACCAAATATAGAGAACAAATTGGTATGAAAACCAAGAAAACCTCCTCTAACAAATCACATCAAAACCAAGACAAAGCAAAGTAAACAATGGAAAGGAAGATCTGCACTATATTTTTGGTGATGTAAGATTTCTAAGGACCTTGATGATCCTACATCAGACACCTGAGGTTTAAAAATGTGAGCTCTGGCTCACATGGATGGGATAAGTGGAAAAACCACTCTTTTAATCATGAGGCATGATGACCATGGCATCCCCTTCCAACATACCAAGTAAATTAGTTACTTATTCTTAATTTTTTTCACCATTCTAGTTCTTACTTGTTTGTTTCAAATCTATTATCTTCTCATATTTGCTCTTTGTTTTGCTCCTTATGGGATTTGACCACTCACCATACTATCTCTCCTTTGTGGGCTTAGACCCACCATCACTTGTCCTCATCCACCAAAGGCATACCCATCTCACAATCAACTCACATGTGGGATAAAACCCACTCTCATCCATCCACCACCACCTAAAGCCCACTTGGATTTGTTCACACTTTGTTCAACTAGTTGCTGGATCATTCACAACATCAAAAACAACCATTTACAATTGATCTCTCATGGTTACAATCTCATCATGCACTCTCAGTTTCAACATAACTAAATCAACATACAATTGGGCATCCAAATGATAGCCCATATCATCTAATATCACCTCAAGGACAATCCTTACCTTCACATCATTAGTTTTTTGCATTGTTATAGCAAGTAAGCTCTCCATTTATGCTGTAAATTTAATGTCTCCTTCACATGCTTGGGCTGCCATACACATTAGCAACTCCTCCTTCCAATTGGTGAGCTTAAGAGACTCACTCTTCATACCTAAAACATCAAGTTCCTTCACACATACTATGGATAATCTCAAACCTGGTTGCACTCTTTCATCTATGATCATACTATAAGCTTGCTTCACACCAAGCTTAGGCTTCTCAAATCCTTCACCAATATTCAGTTGTTCTTGGGAGAGTTTTCCTTCCCCATTTGACTACAAATCAACCTCCACCTACATATACTCTTAAGAATAATCATGTTCCCATAATCTAAAATTTTATTGTCTCCATAGCAACTTCAAGACACTCACCCAGGGCTAAAATATCAACACCAACCTGCTCTTCATCCATCATTTCCATATACGTCTCTTGTTCAACTTCTTCACTCCACCTCTCATACTAATGAACATGTTGGAGCACTCCACACTTAGTTCTTATCTTCATTATCTTATCCATGGTTGGACCTATATAATACACATACATAGTAGGGAAAAAAAAAGTTACCTCATTCACCTCATAAACCATCTTATCATGTTCCAAAGGCATGTTGTCCAACCCTTCACCAATGCTACCATGTTTCTCATATTTTTCACTCACACCATGGGATGCCAATGGCTCATTCTATACAACTCTCATGGCTATTTTCTACTCCTATATACCCATGATTTTAACTTCTTCACATGGCTGAACCTTCATAATCATCTCCTTATTTGCACTTACTTTCACAACCTATACATCCAATGCTTCTTGTAAAGAAGCATGTAACTCTTCTTGGTTGCAATCATCATCCACCTATAACTCTACATGGTTGTAATTTTCTTTCACCTCTATCATTTGTTGGTTGTCATCAACCCTAATACCATCTACAAGATAAGTGACAAGCTTGTTATCATCATAAACTAAAGACATTTCTACATTTTCCCACTCATGGGACTTCACAATCACTTGCCCATAATTTCACAATGGATCTCCATCTTCTAAAAACTAGTGTATCACCTCTCCTTCATCTATCATAAATATTTCTCCATCTATGGGCTACTCACATCTCATATCCACATTGCTATTATGAAAATTAGAATTAAGCTCTACATATAAAAGCCTATCCTTGTTGCCTTCCAATATAACTTGCTCATTGGTGCACCTATGCACCTCCATGATACTTATCAAATTAGTCTTTGGTTGATCACAGGATAGCTCCCCATCTGTATTGCCTCTCTTGGCAATATGTTTCTCACAAACATTCTCAAACCCCTTCCCATGAAGATTGATCAACCATCCTAGCTATAATTTTAGGTTAAAAAAACACCCCAACATCTTGGAAACCATTTGTTCCCATTCAAAAAAATTCCTCTTACCCTTCCTTTGTCTCCTCACTTGGAGATCCTTCTAATACAATGCTACAACTCCACATACCCCCTTGCACATAGCCTTCACCCTCATGGGGTTAACAATATTATCATGCAAAAAATACATATCTAGGTCAATTATCCAAGTAATGAGCTATTTTGAACTTTTATTTCAATAAAACATAAAAATATCATCAAGGGATTTACCTTTTTACTCCACCATCACCTTCACTGGTTTCTTTTGTTTGTTGGCATCTTTTCCTCAGTGTGATTGACATCTAAACAAAGCATCTATACGTACTTATAGGAATAACCACCCCACCATCAACTCTTCCTCATCAAAATCACACATAGTTACACTATCACCACCATGTGCAATCTTTATCATCATGCCCAATCTCTCTTAGAACACTTTCAACATCTCTGTCAACTCATCCATCTCATGTGTTCTTCTCTCATGTGCCATATCTTACCAAAAATCAACAAACACCTCTTCAATAACTTGTAATGGATTTCTCACAAAATCCCTCACACTTTTGCAGGACCTCACACACCTGTAACCACCTATGCAAGCTTCTCAACAACTTGTAACTCTATGTAGACTTCTCTCTCATAGCCTACAATACACATTGAGGAATTTTATTCCACAAACATAATCATGAAGACACTACCTTGATATGATACTATTTGGTCCAAGGAAAAGGAAGGGGATACCATTCAATGCCTTCTATTATCTCTTATATTGCGTGGGTTTACATGGTTTAATGGACACATAGGCATTTTGTCAAATAATTTGACAACAAACTACAGAGATCAAATTTTGAATTTAATAACATAATAAATTACAATCCATTCTCATGTCATAATTTGTATTATTTGATTACATAAACATGGATGAACAATTAAACTACACCTATAGGTCATACATAGACCTCTACCCTCACATTGGCAGCAATACCAGACCTCCAAAACTAAGAAAATAAAAAATAATGCATTTCTGGTCTTTTTCCTAATTTTCCAACAACCCCTTGAAATTGAATGCCCTCTTAAGGATATGAATGAATGATTATTCACCTTCCCCAATGTCCATTTATCTTTTCTCAATGATTCATCTTCAGCTTAGGCATTATAAATTTCCAAACGGCTCAAAAGAAAGGTCAAAACCCATTTGCTTTTTACCTGCTAAACTTCTACCAAAATTCTACTCCCTGTACATGTTCATTTTTTTTACTTGAAAATGAATATCTTCCTCAAATGTTTTCTTAGTTGAATGTATCTTTGAATTATCTCCTCCCCCACTTGATAAAATTACCTCTTCATACTAAAATACATTTCCCCTTAAAATTATTACCACTTGGACATTACAAAGGATTTTAATCACGTCTTAACATGTCTGCCACATAGAAGTTCATAAGAATCTACCATGACAACCAACGAATTTTAGAGATTAATTTTTCAATATAAATTTGACATCACCAACATGAACCTACCAAATGTAGAGAACAACCTAATATGGAAACCAAGAAAACCTCCTCCAACAAAGCAAACCAAAACCAAGACAAAGAAAAGCAAATAACTAAGAAAATTCATACTATGTTTGGTGATGCAATATTTCTAAGGACCTTAGATGATCCTACATCATTATTATGTGTAGATATATCTAGACTAGAAATAGGTGTAAAGTATGTAGGATCAATGTTCTAGATCAATCATCAAATTCTATAAATTATACTTTTATGGCCGTGGACACTACTATCAAATCTAGACACTACCATCGATGGTAGTGTCTTATTGTGATGTAGGTGTTAGTTATAGAATAATGAATGGATTAAGATGTGACCAAATTCATTATTATATTTTTTATATCACCTTTCTACTGATGTATTCATATCTAAGATATAGGCTATCACTCTTCACCTATTGATCAAAACCCTAATTCTTCACTCTTAAAACAAGTTTACTGAAAAATGGGTTAGTGGGCTCACAATGTCGAGCTACCCCAAAGACCTCTTTATCAATGGGCACTGCTTACATAGCCAATACTCCAAGGAGGGCCTCAGAATTATGTAGTTCCTGCCTGTGTGTGGAAAAGTGTATGCATGGCGTAATATACTACATGGAGATGCATGTAATGATCTATCTTATTTTGATAAATATTGCTAATGGGATGCTCTTTGAATGCTTCATACCTTATAATATGAATGATCTTATGCTTGATATAAAAATATGGATGAATAGGGTAGAATATAATGCTTATGCATTTTATTTATTTAACTTTAGTAGGTGTTTGCTTGGTATTTGATAGATGATGAATGAGAAGGCTTGGACTTATATTTATACCATACCTTTTGAAAATATCTCATGACAGGGTTCAATAAGATAATTACATCGACCCATGACTTTTGGATACTAGAAAATAGATAAGGAATTGGAAAATACCATTGATGGTAGTGTTCTTTTGTGGTTGGTAGTGTCCAAAGGGCTAGAAAATGGGTACTTATCTGAAATTGACAGTGCATTAATAATGTTTATCAGGTTTTAAGCTTTATGTGCATTATAGGGGACCTAGGTCATCAAAATGATATGGATTAGACTAAGAGACAAGATTTTAGGCATGGTGATATGGTGATTATGAGCCTTTTAACAATAGGGAGGTCAAAAATTGAAAGGTAGAGCCTTAATTGATACTTGTCAAATGTACAAGATTGAGATGCTATAAATATATAGTTTTAGTATCTATAAATCCATGTAAAAATGTATGTCTTACATCACACTCATGTACCTCATGAAATGTATGTGTGTATGTAAAGAATATGTTATCTACTAAAATATGTGATAAATAACATATGTAAATAAGTAAACTCACAACTCACGTCATGTTTAGGTTATGATTTTTGATTTTTTGAAAAAAATTAAATGTTTTTAGATTTTTAGAATATTTGATTTTTTTGCATTTTGTAAACATTTTTGAAATATTGATTTATGTATAATATGGACACAAGTGCATGATGTTCATAGGGTTCTTCACAGGGTTTCTTTTGAATGTAGCTAGATGGTAAGCTCCTATACCCACATTTTTGGTAACCATAAATGGAACCAACCAATTAGGTTTAACCCAACTAATTGGGTTTAAACTTACCTTTGGTTTCTTTGTTTGCATTAGTATTCTTCTAATTCTCTTTAAGTAATACAACCCTAATTTTAAACTTATATTATGAATCTTCTTTTCACATGCTTTTTTGATGCGATGTTGATATACTTTTAGATGTTTAATAGCTTGAATACATTTGTTGTCAAGCATTTCTAATTCATGTAATCATTTCTCATAATACTCATTGTCTTTAATGATGTCTTTTAAAGAGATCCCCGAGGAAGGACTTTCTAAATCTAAAGGAAATATTTCTTGTATTCCATAAACAAGGGAGTATGGTGTACCCTTTTTTGGTGTACACACACTTGTGTGGTATACCCAAAGTGTAAATAACATCTAATAATGCTAATATGTACCATGTTTTGTAATTATTTTGATTAATATTTTAATTATTGTCTTATTTGTAGTTTCTACTTTCCCATTTCCCCATGGGTATTATGGATTAGAGAAAGTGTGATAGATATTGAATTTAACATACAATCATTTAATTGTTTTAGTTTTGAAAGATGGTTTATTATTTGTTACAATTCATAATGGTAGGACTTCCAAATCATTAAATAATGTGTCATCAACAAGTGGAAAATATCCTCTCCTATAATAGACTATAAATGCATGGCCTCAACCCATTTTGTAAAATATTTTGTGGTTATAAAATTTAATTTTGTGACCTTATGATGATTCTAGATTTATCTAGCCAATTAAATTGAAGCCCCAAAGGGAAAATGGCCAGGGTGAGATAATGGGTTGTAATTTGTGTTACAAAACATATTTAGATTATTATGCTTTTGAATTTGAGAGCATATGTTTGTGTATTCATGGCATTCATGTGTTGTGGTGGTCTAATAGTAATCTTGTCCTAATAATTTGTAAGAAATTGCTTTACCGCTAAAGTGACATCCACATTCACTAGTGTGTACTTTAAGTAAGGCTATTTTAACTTCTTCTTGGATAAGACATCAAAGTAGCTACCTGTCAAAAGAGATTTTAAATAAATATCCTCCAATTAGAACTTCATGTTGTAATTTGAGTTTATCATTATGTGTAACATTTACTAGAATAGCAACCTGATTTAATAAATTATAAATATCACTATACTAATTTATTACACTACAAGTAACTACCAAGGTTTCTAGAGCATTTAACATTTTTATAATAACTATAGGTGTCTTAATTGATGGATAGTCAAAATCACGTGCTCATAATTCGTGTTAATAGGAATCATAGAAGCAAAACTAGCCATTGGATCAACATGTCTATTATCCTTGTGGGGTATGCTTTCTATTGAAAATATTTCAAAATGTATTACTAATCACGTACCATTTATTTGTATGGGATTAACCATGCTTATTTAGTTTGATAAGTGTTTAGGGCCCGATTAACCACCAGTTGAGAGTCTCTATATACTATGAAATATTTTATCTATAATGTGTGTGTAGTAGATAAACCCAATATTAAAGCCTCATATTTTGTTATATTGTTTGTACATGCAAATCCCAAGTGAAATACAAATGACAATGGATAAAATTAAGGAGTAATAAAGACTATTATTGCTCTATCACTAATAACACATTTTGATTCATTGAAGTCCATGATGCATGTGTCAATATCAATGTGTCATGTAGTGAAGTCTTCATGAAAATCATCATTAATTAGTTGTATCTAATAATGGAGCTATAACTAAGTTATCTGCAATATATTTTCCTTTTATTGATTTATGTGATACAAATTTTAAGTCAAATTCAATGAATAACATTACCCATTTGATAATGCATCATGATATATGCGAATTTGACATGAGAAACTTAAGTGGATCCATTTTTATGATAACTTGTGTTTCATTATTAAGCATATAATGTTGTAATTTATATGATACAAATAAAAGGGCTAGACATAATTTTTTTTATTGCATTGTAATTTTTTCATAATCCACTAATGTGTAATTAATGTAATAAATGTCACACTTTCCATGATCATCATCGTATTAATCTAGTAATGCTCCCAAGGAATACTTTATAACTAAGATGTATAATAGTAGAGATATGTCTTGTATTGGAAGACCGAGAATAAGTGGATTAAGTATATATTCTTTAGTTACATCAAAACTATGTTGATAGTTAGCATCCCATTAACTTTTTGTAAATTTATTTAAAAATTATGTTAAATATTTGTCTTGTCACCTAGTTGAGATCCAAAACATCTTATTTATTGAATCTTTCCTTTTAGGAATCATAATTACTTCAACTTTATTAGAGGAGGCATATCGATGATATATTTGATCTTTTTGGGGTTTACTTCAATACCTCTCTAAGATATTATATAGCCAAGTAAATTTCATGATGTAACTCCAAATACACACTTTTTAAGATTTAAACACACATTATATATCTGTAGTCTCTCAAATATATGTCATAAATCTATGGCATGATCTTGTCAATGTTTTGATTTTTTAGTTAAGTCATCCATATAATCTTAAACAATCTTTTTTATATAGTCATGGAAGACATGTGTCATAACCCTCTAGTTAGTGCCCCCTACATTCTTTAATCTGAAGGGCATGACTACATAACAAAATGTTCCCTATGGTGTGATAAATGATGGTTTTTCTTTATCAATGAGATTAATATTAATTTGATTATACCTAGAAAAACCATCCATAAATGATAACATTTCATAGGCAATAGTAGAATCTAAAATATTGATATGATAATAGAAAATCATCTTTGGGGCATGCTTCGTTCAAATCTTGATAGTATGTATAACATCAAGTGTCTCCATTAGGCTTTGTAATTGGTACTATCTTAGAAACCCACTCAAGATAGTCAACAACTCAAATAAAACTTGCATCCAAAAGTTTTTTGATTTCATGTTTGACTATTAAGGGTACTTTTTGTAGAATGGATTATGAAACTTGATTAGTCAAACATTAGTCAATAAATCAAAGAGAAATGCATAAAGAAATAAATAAATCAAGCCAATCTATTCATGTGAGGGTTTGTAATAATAACAAGATACAAATGAAAGAAAGCAATCAATCATTACCTTCCCAAATAACTCTATTACTCAAAAGTGGTTCCAAACGTGTTCTCCCCTTGATCTAGTGCTCTAGTCTTTGTCAATAATGGCTTCTTTGATCCTCCATTACCTCAAGAACTATATATATAACCTAGGCTCATGATATGAACTATCCAATTTACCTATCAATGAAGCTAATCCAAATGCAAATAACACAACAATCAAAACACAAAGGAATTGTGAAGGGGTTTTAGCCTTATAAGTTTACACAATTTAAGCTTAAGAAATGGTGTGAGAGGCCTCCTATTTATATATTTTTGTAATTGATCAGAATGAAGCATGATCATCCATATTGAGATCAAGATGTGTGACCAAAAATCCATTCAATTTTGGAGACTCAAATCATAAATACCCTCATAATGATTTGGGGGGAAGGGGCATTGATTAGGCATGGGTGCCCATAATTTAGATATTTTATGCATTTATGGCTTGTGGATGCCACCCCATAGATGATGTCACTACGTGGTGTAGATATTGGGAATCCATTTCCAATATTGAAATATTCAATAACCTCCATGGAAAATCCACTTAATCTCTTGATTTGAATTAATTAGCCTTAAACAAGATTAATCAATATTTGTGCAATTCTTTGGAAATTGGCCCTCAATTAATCAAAATGGCCAGAAAGTCATATTACTGAGTCATAATTTGACTTGAGAAGAATTATAAGGTGATTTTAGATGTGTTGGAGCTGTATTCCCATTTAGGATGTTGCTAACACAAAATAACAAAGATCGTGATGTGTACTAATGAATTAGAAGAAAAGAGTGATCTAAAACACAAAAAGGTGAAATCATCATTTTGACTCGAAATGAATTGATCAAAGTTAGGAATCACATAAAATGCATTGCCCCATTTATGGATATATTGGCCTAAATCGACACTTGTATATGAAAATCTTGAACCATTTAGCACATTTTAGTGATTTTGGCCTAATTTGGTCATTTCAGTGTGATTTGAGTAAGATTGACAATTTTAACACAAATGGTGCTAGGAATTAAATGTCTACATTTTCCCCCTGTTTAAGAAGGTGTAATGAGACATTCAGGCAAAACAACATCTTTTCAAAGAGTTGTCAATAAAAAATGGAAATGACCCATGGTGCCCCCTCGAGAGGACATACAAGGATGAAATAAAAGGATGGACTCTCGAAAAGAGAGGGAAAGTGAGAGATTAACCCATGAAATAGATCACATCCAGACAAGCTAATGCTTGCACACATGATTACCATCAATTATCAAAATATAATTAGAAGCATAATGGGCCCCAAATATAGGGGGAATGGGATGGATTCAATCTAAACATATAACTGACACACTTGGAACGTACCCAATTTAAGAGTGTAAGCTGCATGCTTACAACATTAGTCAATATCGAGACAAGTTGCACACTAAAACATTACCATCATGGGCAGTAGTGTGGAGAGCTTAGAATTAGAAGAAAAGGAGAACATGGTCCCCAAAAGATGATAATAAAAAGTGCCATAGTAGGGAAGTTATGATCTGAGAAGACAATTATGCCCCCGTAGAGCAAATTTTTATCATTGATAAAGAATAAAGGATGACTTGCCCCTATAGAGCTGATGTAGATTTTTTAATCGATTCAAATGTTGTGTCACAGCATGGGCAAATTGGCAAGAAATTAGCTCAAAAATATAACCTAAACATAGATTAAAATGAGCAGGTGTAAACCTAGATGCAATGGTGGAATGACTGCTAGAGCCACAAAAAACCATGCATATGAGAATGCACAAAGTGATGAAAGAGATGAAAAGAAAAAATAAGATGGCTAAGCTAACCTCAATATAAATTGAGCACTACTTACATAGTCTAGATGGACCTCAAGCCAATGTAGTTCACATAGAAGCCTAAGGGAATTGAATGAGGGATGATGAAAACTAACCAAATATTTTATTAGACTCATGATATATGCTAAGAGATGCACGTCTAAGCATAGAGTCAGCTGTTAAACCTAATGATCTTAGTTTATGCATAGTATTCTTAAGATCTATTCATCGGGTCATGTTGATGTTAAGACTTGAATCTAAAACACAAAGCACTTGTTATTATAAAATAAATTAGGCATCATAAGTATTAATAACTCATAATGACATGTCATTTCAAATGCATGAATCTGGTTTAAATGTGAATACCTATAACTAAGGATAATGGTAAAATAATGACCAAAACCAGAGCTACAACTATTTAGATTTAAACAAAAAAGCAAAGACAAAGAAAAAGATAAACATAAATGAGCCAAACTTAAAATCAAGATATGAAAAACAAGGATTTAAGTAGGAACAAGAATGTATAAAAATAAATAAAGAACATCTTAACAACATGAGATCGAGATATGAATAATTAAGATCTATGCGGACCATCAATATGTACTTGGAAAACAAATAAAGCAAGACCAAACAGTTAAACAACAAAAAAACTAAACGACACCAACAACAATCAAATAAACAAAATGTTTTTGGAATTTTTTAAAATTTTATGAATGTTTTTGGAATTTTTTTAGGTATCTCAACTTGATTGAGGATTAGGAGATACAAAACGGTCCAACTCATGAAACGGTGAGAGCGTGCCAACTTAAAATGTTGCAAGATGATGAGAACATAATAAAAGGGGGACTCAATTGACCTCAACATAAATTAAGCACAACCTATGTAATCCCATTAGGACCTCAAGTCACAATCATTTTGCTTACACAAAGGCTATGAAAAACTGACCAGGCTATAACAAGTTTGTAAAGAAAAGCAAATGACAAGGCAAATGATAATAGTAATGACCAGATGATGTGGTAATGCATGATAAAAAGGTGTTGTACCTAATTTTTTGATCGATAGTTATAATTAAGAAAGAACATCATAAAATTGATTTTATCATAGGTGGTTATCATCATTGATACCGAATAAGATAATTGATGAAAGATAACTTGACAAATTAGCTATCAAACTATTCCCATAGACTGTCATTGAACACGACATTCTAAAACTATTGAAACTAGATTGTAATTCGATTGCAAAAGTGTGAGAAGAACTAAAGGAATCAATATCAAAATGGGATAAGTAGGATGGCTAAAACTGAGACTTGGTTAATAATAAATACATGATCCAATAAAAAATGGTATAAGGAAAATGATGAGAAGACAATTGGCTATAGTGATAATAAAATTGCTCCCAAGTGATGATTAATTTAGTTTACTCATAAAACGATGAGAGTGTTAAAACTTAACAATTGCTCACAAAATAGTGAGAGTGTGGAAAAAGTGTGATCGAGCTGACTTTAATATTAATTGAGTGCTACCTACATAGTCCTAAAGGACCTCAAGTTAATTTAGTTCAAACAACATAGTAAACATAACACAATGGCATAATATGCCTAAAAAGGGTATATAGGGTTACCCCCAAGAGATAAGGCATGGTAAAGGTCCATATGGCAAATGAAAAATGGTTTTTGTTGCTCCTATTGACATAGAGATGCACATCCTAGTCAACATATGAGATAACCAAAATGATCAGTTTATAAAAATTGCTACCCAATAGCCTTTCTAAAAAGCTACTCTATCAAGAACTTGCTACCGATTTGGATATTAATAATGTGTTCATGATCTTCTTGGGTTGTTGACTTTGATTCCTTCAAACATCAAGATAAGCTATCCTTGTAGCCTCTACAAAGGAAAGTTTTGCTAGTGATGGTAAATAATGTTAGGATAAATGATATAAGTAGGTAATGAATAGGTGGATGAGAATGAAATGTATAATGAAATGGCAGCAAATTAAGATCATGAATTTCAATCACACGTAATATTTTTGATACTAGATTCAATATAATTTTGGTTATGGTAGGGCTAAAGACCTCTAAAGATGCTCTCGATATGAACACCAGATTTTGTTGTTGTTTGATCTTGACAGTAGCTACCATCTAATGTAGATTGGAAGCTGTTTTGATTTATTCTTTGATAATTTCTTCATCAAGTAATGAAGAAATTTTGTGCTCAACTGTTGGTTCCTTAATGAGGTTTTCATAGATGAATTTGTCCTGATTATCCCATAGTGCCTCCAAGAAGGTTTCATGAAGAGATGTTAACATTTAACTTTTATTATCTTCTAGCACCTTCGAAAAGGTTTCACTAAAAGATACTAAGTTTATTCTTTGATCGTCCCCTAGCGCTTTTAAAAAGGCTTTACTAGGAGATTGTTATTATTCTACATGAATTTGTTCTTGACCCCCCTAATATTATACAAATGGTATGTTGCCATGGATGCAATTCAATAAAGTGTGATTCTGTCGGTCCCAATCGACATTTGTGAGAGGTGGAATGTCAATATAATGGCTATGTTGAGTGGGAATAATGAAATGATAAACAACATCATAATCCTCATAGAAGATACTAGGAGAACCCATGTTGATGCTGAAGTAATCATCCTCAAAAATCATAGAAGGATTACATATATATTCAAATTGATCCATAAGGCAATTATAACCAATGTTGTGACAACCAATACTGTATTCTATTTTTGAATTTGATTCTAATACAAGGGACTCTAAATATAATGTCATAACTAAAGTTGATTCCCTTTTTTGATGCTAAATATTCTGTTAGTTCAAAAATAGAACCTAACTTTAATGTTATTTCTTCATCTGATATGGTTTTTTCTTTAATGTTCTATTGAATGCTCAATTTCAGACAAGTAATGACCTGTGATGGTATAATGGGCTCACTAAAAAATGATTCATCTAGGAAGGGTTCAACATAGATTGGCTCATCTAAGTAATTCCCCTCAAAGAGAGGGTAACAATAGAGGGATGACTTGATAGAATCTTATATGTCAAAAGGAGACTCCCCAACTAGTGAGAAAAGATCAAGAGACAACTCTGCAAAGACTGGCTTGTCAATGAGATGAGGCTCTTTAAAATAGGTAAAATATGAATAGGTGATTCATCATAGATTGAATTATCATAAATGAGAGTTTCAAAAATAACATCATGATCTTGGTTCACAATTGGATGTAAAATATCAATTTTGAACACATCTTGGTCCTCAAAAGATGGATCTTAAAGAGGTAATGGTTCTTTTTTTGGCTTGAAATTTATAAAGTGGGGAACATTTGGTTTAGCAGGAATAATGGTTTAAGGTTCAATAATGTGATCTATAAAAATTATACTATTTAAAAAGGGATTGACAATAATTGGTTCATCAAATGGACTCTCTTCAACATTAGGCTCACTAAATATAGGTGATGGGCCTATAATGGTAATAACTGGACACTGCATAGTTTGGTTGTTTACACGAACCAAAGGAGGAGGTCCTAAAATGGTAACCTTCACACATTATCGAGCTTAATTTCTCACACAAACTAAATTAGAATATATTAAAATGGTAACCTTTTCATGTTACAAAGTTGGATCGCTTGCACAAGTCGAAGGGGGATAACCTATAATGGTAACCTTCAAGTGCAATGCACAAATCAAAGGAAGATATCTTAAAATAGTAACCTTCAAGTGTAACCTGTAAATCAAAAGGGAAAGATGAGGATGACACACAATAATCAACATAGATTGGAATGGTATTCAATAAATTGGATCAAAGAGGGTGACATCTCGAAACAAGATAGATTGTTCATGCTTGTCATAATAATGCTCTACCTTGCAACTAGGGCCACAAGAGACCCTGCTATAAGTATACCTTTGAGTCATGTTTAGAAAGGTTTATTATCTATATTTGTCAAGATTTGGACTATGTTTTTCAAACATTTTAAACAAAGTATGTGTTTTAATCTTTCTTCCAAATAAATGACTAAGGCACCAAAGAGACTATAAAAGGAGGCTGGCATAGAACCACACACAATCAAAAGAATGATGTTCACAAATTTACTCAACCTTTGGTAAATTTGAAATCATATGAATTGAAAGAGGGTATTATAACTTAAAAATCCTAGAGTGTCACTAATATACTAAAACACAGACTTTTGAGATACGTCAATACCATAAAAGCTAGTTCAACTTCGACAAGTTGGTACTAGAAAACTAGAAGAAAGCACTTCAGATTAGGAAGGCAATAATACAAACTAAGAAACTCATGATGGGGAAACATAAAATAAATCTTAAGTATAAAACTAAAACTAAATGAGTAGCATAATGTCTCCACATGGTAATAGTAATGGTAGTATAAAATGTATTCTAAGACTCAAAGCGTGAGTGATACTCAAGATGACTTGAGTCCACCAAGATGAGGATGTGATAATGAATCTATAAACAACCTCTAATTTAAATGGGAAATTGAACCTAAGTTAAAACAAGTTAAGTACAAATGGTGAACCCAATTTAACACATCAACCTTTAGAAATTAGAAAGGTTTAATTTCGAAAATAAACTATTAATGGACTTAAGAAAATTTGGCAAGTGGTCTAGACTCAAATGGGAAGCATGACTACACCAAGTATATGATATAACACACAATGTTTAAGATGAAAAATTTTGAATAAGGAAAAGATTGATTTTCACTTGGATAGTATAACGCTTCCCTATTTAAGAAATTGGAGGACAATGTGTTTGGTTTTTGATGTTTGTTCACAAGCAAGTTTTGACTCAAATCAAGACCAAGTAATCTAAAACCAAATTAGACAAATATAACTAAGTAATCATCCTAATCCCTATACTAATAATATGTGGCAAAGTGGGGTTGACTAAAACTAACAATTTTTGAATGTTTCTAAATAGATCTCATTTCTACCAGCTTTCATGTTAGCAAACAAGGGAAGCACACATTATTTGGATCCACATCATATGGCTTATTGTAAAAAGGTCTTGCCCTTTTTATAACCACTACATTCATTGCTCGCTTCATGTAGTGTGATGTCAAACATGATCAAATGTCTCATGCTTAGCCTCTACTAATAGAGATGGTTTAACCACTCAAACCACCATCCCAATGAGGGGATCCCAGTTTATATACCCCCTATGGAGAGGGGTTGAAGATGATGCTAGGAGATGAAACCTTGGGTCAAAGCTTCCCTATATAACTTATGGGAGGTGATGAAATCCCCCTCAAAATCTAAGATGAAATGAAATAAAAATTAAGTAAAAGATATTTAAGGTTGTTTCTAGATCACCCAAGCCATGCAGGTCTTAGAGAGAGCTTTCACAACATCTATTTTACGCCTTTGGACTAGGACAATTTGCAATGAAGAAGGCACTTTTGATCCCACAAGTTCCCTAGAGGGGATGGGGGGAGAGCATACATGCATAAATTTCTTTTTGATCAAATAAATTTAAACTAAGTAAATGATAAATAATTTTCATAAAAAAAAAACTTGGAAGTGAGTTCAATTTTAAAGCACTAAAATGAAATATGTGGTGGTATTTTTTGGCCCCCTTGGCCTTAAGTTGCAAAGTTTTGGAAGAAAAACTATAAAATGATTCAAGTAAACACCTTAAATTTTCATTTAAACACCAAATATAAATTCCTAATTCTTTTTAAGCATCTAAAATATGTTTAAAAAGACTTAATTAAGCATGATTTGATCACTTTCCAAGTAGTTCCTGGAAGAAAATTTTCAGAATGTTGTTTAACTTTGAAGCTCTTTTGTGTTTGAGACAAGTAACTTTAGAAAACAATTTTTCAAGTTTGTATTTCACCTATGAACTTGAAGGAAAAAATGTTATGCTCACAAATACTTATTATCTTAATAAAATACAAAAAATAATATTAAAATTATGAAAACATGCAAACAAGTTAGAAGGCTAAAAACAATAAAATCAAACACATAAAACATAAAAACCTATAGTCAATATTTTTATCTTAAATTTTACAATATATATTAATTTGTGACTAAATTTTTGGAGGTTGTGTATAGGTCCAAGGGTCACCTCTCTGAAAAAATTCAAGTAAAAAAATTAATAAAAAAATGTTATTAGATCTGTACTAGCCATTTTTACTTGAAAAAAAGAAAACAAAAAGTGACAGTCATTAAAAGAGTCATAACTTCTAAACTACAAATAAGATTTTATTAAAATTTTGAGAGAATTAGTATGAAACTAGTAAGAACAACTTATAAAAAATTCAAAAAAATAAATAGTAAATGGATTAAAAATAAGAGCTATTTTAACAACCATTTTTTGTTTAAATATGTGAGGTGTGCAATCATTCTTCCTTGTCCCATTGGATTTGCCAAAATGTAGGATGGAATACAAAGGTTGTTAGTCAAGCATTAGTCAATAAATCAAATATAAATTCATAAAGAACTAAAGAAATCAAGTTAATCTAGTCGTGTGGGGATTGATATTGATAAAAAGATACAAATGAAAGAAAACAATCAACCATTACCTTCCCAAATGACTCCATTACTCAAAAGCAACTCCAAGCGTGTTATGCCCTTGATCTAGAGCTCTAGTCTTTATCAAAAATGGCTTATTTTCTCCTTCATTACCTCAATAAATCTATATATAACCTAGATTCATGATATAAACTATCCAATATGCTTATCAATGAAGCTAATCCAAATGAAAATAACACAATAATCAAAACATAAAGGAATTGTGAAGGGATTTTAACATTATAAGTTTACACAATTTAAGCTTAGGAAATGGTGTGAGAGGCCTCCTATTTATATATTTTTGAAATTGATCAAAATGAACTATGACCACCCATATTGAGATCAAAATGTGTGGTCAAGAATCCATTCAATTTTGGAGACTTAAATCATAAATGCCCTCATAATAATTTGGGAGGAAGGGGCATTAATTAGACATGGGTCCCCATAATTCAGATATTTTATGCATTTATGGCTTGTGGATGTCACTAGGTGATGCATATATTAGGAATCAATTTACAATATTTAATTATTAAATAAAATCCATGTAAAATTCACTTAAGCTCTTGATTTGAATTAATTAGCCTTAAACAAGATTAATCAATATTTGTGAAATTCTTTGGAAATTGGCCCTCAATTAATCAAAATGGTCAGAAAGTCATATTACTAGATTATAATTTGACTTAGGAAAAATTCGAAGATGATGTTAGATGTGTTGGAATCATATTCCCATTTAGGATTTTTCCAACACAAAATAACAAAGGTATGCGACGTGTACTAATGAATTAGAAGAAAAGAGTGATCTAGAGCACAAAAATGCAAAACCATCATTTTGAATCAAAATGAATTGATCAAAGTTAGGAATCACATAAAATGCATTGCCCCATTTAGGGATATAATGGCCTAAATTGAAACTTATATATGAAAAACTCAAACTATTTATCACATTTTAGTGATTTTGGCCTAATTTGGTCATTCGAGTGTGATTTGAGTAAGATTGATAATTTTAACACAAATGGTGTTAGGAATTGGATGTCTACACTTTTGGATGCATATTTTTGATGTTTTATTTGATTAGATTAGTGATTAGGTATAGTACTATATTATGCATTTCAACTATAAGATCAATTCTAGGAATATATTTTTATACCCATGTGAATTATTCTAGGTAATCATGTGGAACTTGCCGAAGAGTTTTCTTTGCATCCTTATTTAACAAAGTCATAAGAAGTATTGGCCATCAGTATTTATCTGTTACATATTGAAATTATATTGTATCTTCATTAAATAATGTTGATTTTTTTCCATAAATGGTGTTGTAGGAATGATATTTGGACCATCTATTTGAATTTGTTCATTGGTGTCTTCAGGTTTTTCAATGAATGCTTTGATGGCTATGGAATGTAAAAATCTATTTTTATAATATAAAGAAGGAAGATCCTCAGACATACTAAGGTGTTATAGGTGGGAGTCATTATTTGAAAATTCATATAATGTCCATATCTTTGGATAATTTGTGTTATCTATCATCTTAGGGCATACCAATTGTAATGCAGATGTGTTATGGATCTCTTATGTTGGCTTAGGCTATACCTTGAAGAAATTAGTATAAATACTAGTTTGTGTAGGTGTTACATTTTTGGATTTGTATGATTCTTATATGTAACTGAGTCTTTGTCATCCTTTTAGCTGAAATGCTTGAATGGCATTTACAATGCCATGTGCATGTGTTCCTAATCTTTACCCAGCATATCCCATCTATTGTGAATACTTTAGCCCAAAACCATATTGACTACAATCCATTGATGATGATGTTATTGGAATGGTAAAAGAAATTGGTGGTGTTATTATTTTGAATTATTGTGCATGTGGTTGTATATGAGGAATGTAATGATCCTCAGGTTAAGTTAATGACCAATACTTGAATGGTTCTTGATCCAAAAGGCATGTATATATGTATCTTTGGTGATTGAACTTTAAACATTCATGTGGAGTAGAGGTAATTGTGTTTATCTCATTTATCCACAGTCTCCCTGAAATTAAAGTATAATTAAAGTCATTAAGCATGACTTGATAAATTATGGCTATCATTTGAGGGCCATAATTATATACAATGTAATTTGTTCGAGTAATTTTCATGGAATATTGTCAAATTATCAAATCTCCCTATCTAAACAAGTAGGATCTTGTGCCTATATACCAATTATATTAAATAAAGAGATATTTTGAAGGTTTAATCTTGATCTATTATCTACAAGAATCTTTTTGATATCTCTATTGTGTACATAAAATTGGATATGTACTGGGAGATGTTGTTCTATGATATTATTGGGAGGTAAGTCCTCCTTTTCAAAAGAAATACTTTCCTCTACCCATCGTAAAATTTTAATAATAAAAGCAACTCAAGGTGGTTCTACGTTATCAGGTAAAATTGGGTTGTGTAATGCATCATAAAGAAAATATTTATACATTGACATCATTTGGATTAATTATAATTTTGAAATATTATCATGAGTATTCTACAGTTGATCCATGATATCATACCATTTGGGTTGATAGACCTACCTTATGGTAGGTGGAGGGGGTTTAGGAGGAACACGTTGACCACTTTATTTTTGTTGGTGAATGAGATATCCATCCTCATCTAGTGTTGACAATATGAACAATAGAATATAATATGAGTCATGGATGAATAATTGGATAGGATGAACAAAATTAATCATCCATGCCCTTTGACAACTAGTTGTGATAGATAATAGTTCAGATTGGATATTACAATAATATGAATCAAAAAAGGCATGAGATTGTACATTTTATATTTTGGGCTTTTGATGTTATTTGAATTTGATTAATGCATGTATATAATGAATCCAAATAATCATTTGAAAAGTAACATAGAATGTAATGCTAGAATTAAAAATGTGTAAGCAAAATTCATTTATTATAACCATGATTTGATTTTGAAAATTTGAAATTGTAAATGGAATTAGGGATGTGCAAACACCCTAATTTGGTCAAGCAACCAAAAGTATTATATTTTATTGCTCTTACACATAAAGAGTCTTAATGATGGTCATAATCCTTGTTCACATGGTCACCTTGAGTCTTTTGATCTTTCTTATGCCTTTTTATCCCTATTTTTGACATCTCCAACAGTTATAGGTCACTTTTTCTCAGTCTTAGGGGTCCTTAGCCTGTCATGCCTAATTTTCACTCCATTCTTAGCCTTTGGACATTAGTTTCATTTTTAGGATAGTAGTGCCACATGGTTCTACTATCCACTTTTGCCTTCAGTGTTCGATGGGCCCTTTCACTAGTGTTTGAGTCTTGACCCCTCCATGACCCTTTTCTTATGATTTTTATATATTTTTCATGACTTGTCAACCATATAACAAAGTATTATATTCCAAACAAAGATATCCCTATATAAATAGCCTCACTAGGCATTTTACATCTATCACTTAGTATTTTGGCACTTATTACATAAAATTAATCAATAATATAACTCAAATACTCTACATACTACTCAAAATTCACACCTAAACATTTTCATGCTTGATCAAAGAATGGCCTAGGAAAAATTCAATTTAGCATATCGTGCAAGTTTATGGTGCACATTCCCTAAGGGATAACTACATGCGATCTAAGACCCCTAACATTGGGGTCAATGTAGGTAGAGTCAGGATAATAGGGGTTCTACTCTATGTAATTGTAACATCCCACAACTCACTTTTTCCTTTAATTTTGCATTTGATTAGTTTGTTATTTCATGTGTGAATATATTCATCAAGGTTTTGGGGAAGAATCAACCAAAACAGTGACATAGACAAGCCCCCGTGCAATAGAAAATCACCTATAGGACCCTCAAGAACTCTCATAGCTTTTTTAAAAGATGCAGATGATCACTACAGGAGGGACACTAGTGCCACATAGTGATACTATCCTAAGGGAGTGTTACTATCTTAAGATAGATTTCAAAAAATAGTTAATAGATAAAAGATTCCTCTTTATTTACTCAATCATCTCCAGTATTCAGATGCGAGAAACTCTGTGTATATCCAGATGAGTCCACTTTCTCCTTGTATTTAATATTTTGGAAAATTACATGTAATCAATAAAATTCTAATTTTATTCTAGATTAACAACAAACCCAACCCTTTAATCTAGCTTAGGATTTACATAGTAAAACATCTAAAAGGTTAAAACATTTGGTGAACCCATCTTCCCTAATTTTCCTTAGAGTTTACCTTCTCTAAATTTTGCACATTAAATTAGGGTTAAAAAAATCTAATTTTATAATTTTTTGGATAAACCTAGCTAATTTAATAAATTCAATACTAGGTTTCTATGTATTTAATTTAATTTAGATATTTTCAACACAACCATACATTCAAACCCTAAATCCACATACTAGGTCCCTATACACATAAACATTAACAACTAGGGTTTCAACAACAACCCTATTTTTTGTTACAATCTTTATTCAAATAGTTCACACATTACACACATGTGAGATTATATTCTACCTCTCATGTGTTTATTATTTATTCTTTACGTTATCTTCTTTGGCAAGTTTAAAATGGCATCTAGAAAGCCTTCTCCCCTCATCCACTTGATGTGTTTTGATTTTTTCTCATGATTATAACAATGAATGGACACATTTTCAAGATTGTACATTAGAGCATGATAATGATTTTATTTACAGTGATGATGATGACTATTGTTATAATGATGGATATGAGGATTATTATACACATGATAATACAAATGAACATGGGGATACATTAGATGAATCATCTTCTCTTTCTTCTTACTCTTCTCTTATTCCTAAAACTCAAATTAACAATACAATGTCAAAAGAACCTCTTATTGATAGTGTTTTATTACAATGTAATCCTAGCTTTTCAACAACCGTTTCTACTTCATTATTCAAAATACATCAATATACATGTATTGTAAATCACTTTTACATGCTTCAAGGAAAGTAGATCAAAGCAATGCATCTTCTTTACCCTTCTCAATTACATTTTAAAATGCAAATACAAAGGATATTACACCTTTTAGCAATGCACAAACTAAGGTAGATGAAATCTCTTTATCACCTTCATTCACATTTCAAGCTCAATGCAATGATTTTTTACCATAAATAGATGGTGCACATGTTTCGAAATCTTCTCCTATATGTCATAATGTGCAAAAACAAAACATGATTATTATTCCTTCCCTTGATTATCAAATATAATATGATAATCATGCTTGCATTTCAAAAATGACTAATGAATAAATACCTTGCATTACACTTATACATGATGATACATTTCATAGTAGTAAAAAGTTAAAATATTCTCCTTCTCCTCTTAATGAGCATGTGAATGATACTTCTTCTACTCTTACCTCTTCAAATGAATTAAATTATGATTTTTAGGAACCGTGGGATAATGATGATTATTGTGATTATGATGAAGATGACATAGAATCTTCAACTTCTACTTATTCTCTTACTTCACATATTTCTCTTGTTCAACCAAACATTAGATCACATGTCAAGACACACACACACACACACACACACTTATTCTTATGTGCATAATTTCAATTCACTAGAGAATACATCAACTTCTATTCAAACTAACAATATAAAAGATACCAATGAATCCCCCTCAACCCCCTTAGTACAGTAGAACCTAGTTCTCAAACAAACCCAAATGAGGGTGATAGATTATTTCCATCTAACTAGGTCTAAACTATCACACCTCCAAATTTTATTGAGAGCATATCGACCCTTATTAAACAAGATTTCCAATCTAATATACCAATGGATAAAATAAACAATAAAATTCAAGCATTGAACAAACCCCTTGATAATGATAACATACCTTCATAAGTGTTAATTTATTTAATACATGCTGTGGCTACTTTGAAAAAACAAGTACATCATCTCACCTTGGAGAATGAAGCATACAAATCTCAAGGTGATGCAAATGTCATCCATAATAATCTTATTCCATGCCAAATCTCAACTGTGAGGTTACCACATAACTTTTAGATACCAGTGTTATCTATCTTTCATATATAAGGAGATCCATATTTACATCTTCAAGCTTATGAGAAAGCCATGGCTCATATTACAAATAAGTTAATTCTACTAAAACTATTTCCAAATTCACTAAAAGACAAAGCACTAGATTGGTTCCACCATACACTCCCTAGTGGGTCTTTACATACATATGAGGAACTAGAGGTAGTCTTCCTCAGGCATTATATATATATATATATATATATATATATATATATATATATATATATATATATATATATATATATATATATATATATATATATATATATATATATATATATATATATATATATATATATAATAAGGTACCTCTAGTCACACATGATAGGTTAGTTTCACTACACCAGGGTGAGACAAAACCTAGAAAAAAATACATTCTATGGTTCAAAGCTTGTTTGCATTAGTTAATTTATCAAACAATGGATTTAGAAGTATAATATATCTTTACTAGAGGTTTAATCTCTCCTCATGGATAAAAATAATAACACATAATATATACATAGAGGTGTGATATAATTTTTGGATAAGGCTAGGCCTCGTGACATCTGCTTACACTACTAGATAAGGTGATGATGACACTTCCTTCAACTAATCATCATCCACCTCACCATTCATACTAGATACCATATAAGCATTATTGTTAATTTCCCTAGATTAATGGACATTCAGATGATCATTGCTATGTGATTAGAGCTCACATTGATTTGTATGTTGGCACAAGCATCATAGATTTCACATAAGGGGCATCAGGCCCTCATTTGTAATATTCTCCTAGATCACACTCCTCTACAATGGAGTTATCCTATGAAGTTCCTTTTAAGGAACCATTAATTACTCATCGTATGAGCCCTATGACTTTTAAGATAACCATTTATCAGTAGACAACCTCAACAATAATGGTAACTAGTATATAAAGTTTATAACACACCTCCAATGCATACACCGATTAAGATATTTAGGAATAATTATAGATCCAAAGTGATAGTGTTGGTATAAACTCCCATCAAAATCTTTGAAACAATTATAGAGCTCAGAATTCACCTCTAGTGCATACACTGATCAAAATATCTAGAATAATTATCAACCCCAAGGCACAATTTCAATTTAAAAACCGACAAAGATATATGGAAATTATTACAAAGATCAAAACCCAAATTTAGTTCATACACCAATCAAAATATTTATAATAAATCAGGTAACCTAAAATGTAGTTTCAGAGTGAAAACCAATCAAGATTTTTGCATCAAAGTCTACACAATTGTCCACTAGCAGTGCATCAAAAGCAGCTCTAGTTTCATAGTTTAGGTCTACACAAACACAACATGAGTAATATGGTTGTTAGTTTTCCATGCCATCTAGGTTCATATAGGGAATCTCACCATCATAGGGTATACACACAAACATCTTAGATATTAAGAAAAAACACCATATACCAATACAAAAACTAAAATATCCTACAAATATACCTAAAACATTCATAACACATATACAAATCCATTAACATTACTCCAATGGAAATAAAATTACAAACATCAACCATTTCAAATAATTAACCAACCTTAAACATATAAAAAATTATACAATATAACTAGATCTAAATGCTAATACACAATGCCAAGTTAAACTAACAACCATATATATATAATTCATAACATTGTTTCCATATAAATGTGATGCATCACTCAATGATGCAAACATGACTGTTGGGACTAGTTCCCTCACTCTCACTCTCAGACACATTAGCACTAGAACTAGAGGACCCACTATCTCCATGAGACCTTGATCTATGACTATGCCTACTCTCTCACTCTCTCAGTACATAGTTAGCTTATCCCTACATTTGACATACTCTTACTGAAATCATATGTAGTCATTTAATATACAACTAATCTCCCCACCTAGAGCATCAAGAGAGGGCATAGTACAGCTTTGCAGCTCCACATGTAACTCATCTCTATTTATTGTTACTCACTTGTATGCTACAATTGTTATCAACATATGATCAAACAAGTGAGCATGCACTCCAACTACATTGGTGGCCTGCTCCACCAATCCATCATCCATAACATCATTTGGAATATGTTATGTCAACTCACATAGTGCTGACTCAATGGTGACCTCCCAATACTCATAATCTCCTACACATGTAAGTATCCATACATCATATAAGAATCCTATTATATTAAAACACATGATTAACATTACTTAGAATATACAAGCTAATTATCTAACTTACCATCAATAGCCCTCAGGTGATCTACATCTACTACCTCCTCTATGATCATTCATCTCTTGAGTATAGAGGTACTCACCTATGTGTACTCCACTAGGTTGAGTATGCCTCAGTCACTCTATCATCATCCACATCTAGTACCTCAATCTCTATATCTTGTTCTATCACTAACATATGAGCTAGCTTAGTAATTAATGGCCTCAACTTAATCCTCAACCTCAGAGGAACCCAAGAAATCCTCAACCACACTATAGGTGTTAGGGGCACATATTTTATGACATCAAATTTTTGGGTAACCATCTCATACCAGAACTAATCATATACATTATCCCATTGATCATGTATCCAACAACTCACTCAAATTTGCCTCAACTACGTGTTGTTCTTAGGCCACCCCTGATAGCTCCTATAGGGTCTCCAAATAATATCATCCACCCTAATATTATCTAGTAACTCCTGATAATAGGTAGTACTCCTCCTCAGATCATGCCCTATCCTAATATATCTAGTTATAAATACCTATGGGTGAGACCATCCATCTTGTGGATTTGCCACTGGCTTAATCACAACTATGTGCTCATATGATCAACAATGCAATAGTGTTGATGCATCGATACCCCCACCACTCATTTCTTGTGTAAAGCAATACAGGTCCTTGTATAGATGAGCTAACATGGTTTAAACCTAATAATATATGGTGATATAATGCTCAATATAATACACCATCTCATGCATCCTATATGAAATACAAACACAACTCCCATCCATGGCAGTAAATGGTGATAATAACACAGCTAAAAACTTCTATAATCATGTAACATCAACCATAATAATAAAGGTCAACAATATGTCACTTTGACTACCTATTGATGAGTACCCACAACCATCATAGAAAAGTACCTAGATGCTTGCTATATAGCTAACGTACCAATAGCCTCTCATAATACAACTCATTACCTAAAAATCAGCAACCACAGGATCTGATATACATCTCCAATGTCATGATCATCTTACACGTAGGTAGCCAAAATGTACATGTGTATTCATTCCACCTCTCATATAGTGCAATGATCATATGCTTATCCCAGAGCATAGGCTCCAAAAAAGCAACATGTCACAACCTTACTCTCTTGAGCACCTATATATTAGCAATAGATAAGGGTAAACCTTGAATAGTATCCATTATTTGACCAACACAAAACTCCCTCATACATACATCAACCTGCAAGATTTAAACCAAATCTAACATTAGTAAAAAAAAAAAAACTAATACCTAAAAATAATAATAAAAATTGGAAACTAATCTAATGATAAACACCATATATGGGGCCTACTGGACACTAGTATTGCCTAGAGGACATTGGTGCTGGACAATAGTGCCACACTCTAGATAGTAGCACTAGAATCTGGACACTAGTGCTTAGATTGGGACAATATCACCACCTTTCATACAATAGGCCAAAAATAACCTTCCTCAAGTATAATACATAAAACAAACAATAAAAATGATTCAACACAAAATAAGTTAGGGTCACTTACCAGGTGAACCTCCTCGGCCTAAATAAGTGCCTTGACCTCCTAATAGCACGAGAACCTAGTGTATCATCTCCTTAGCATGTTTCTCTCTCTAAGATGCAAACTTATTCCCACTTAAATGATGTAAATGAATTGACAATGATTCAAAATGACCTATTAAAGTCATAACTTACCCTATGCCAACCTATTAAGATTACCCCTGCATGCCAATTTTGTTAATTAATATAACTATCTTATTCTTTCCATATCTAGAGAACTGTAGCTCTAATTTGTAAACTGTTTCTTGCGCATGGGACTTGATACCGATATACTCTATCCCATATTGATAAAACCAATCCTCTCATCATTTTCAACACTAAAAAATGAAAAAAATAATTATATTCTATTAACTATATAATGGACCAAGTATTTATGCAATTACATACTAAATTATCAAACTTTGACACAATCAATATATTATTCAAACCTCATACAAAATCACAATTTCAAAATAAACACCAGTACAATTGATCCTTACCACTTTTGGTCACATATCCTCATCACAATCTCAACTCTCTCACCACAAGGGGCGAAAATATGCATAGATTACTTCAGACATATATAGTCACATTTAGATTTTTAGAGATACAAACATACATGTCTACATAGGTTTACACAAGCATTTAGTTGTTTAGATTATTTAGATTTTTAGAGATACAGACATATAGGTCTACATAGGTTTACACAAGCATTAAATTACACAAATTTTTAGATATACAAACATACAAGTCTACACAAGTTTACATAAGAATTCAATTGCACAAATTTTTAGATATACATACATACATGTCTACACAGGTTTACATAGGCATTCAATTGCACAACTTGTTCAGATTACATAGATATACATGTATACATAGGTTTACATAGGTACTCAATTGTATAAATTTTTAGATATATAGATGTATAGGTCTTCACAAGTTTACATAAGCATCCAAAGTTATAAATTTTTAGAATATACAGACATATAGGTTTACACAGGTTTACACGAGTATTTAGTTACACAAATTTTTAGATATATAGATACACATGTCTACATAGGTTTACATAGGCATATAGAGTTACATATTTTTAGATATATAGACACACATGTCTACACAAGTATTCAAATATACACTCCACATAGATATATAACTTTGACACATGTATACCAGTTTATTTAGATATCAAGATACACAGATACATCACTCAGATATTAGGATTGGGGGAATGATGCATAGTGCATGTTCTTGGGTACCATTTTCATATTTATTAGATTACACTAGTATCATCACCAGTATTATCACTAGGTTTTTCACCAATTTGGGTTACAAGGCCATCTACAATGGTTGATCCATAGTAGTACACCAAAATTAGTTTACACTACTCAAATTTAGAGTGGGGGCAAGTGATCCTTGTTTTTCCACACCTTTAATTCACATACTCAAATTCAGAGTGGGGGAAAGTGAGCCTTGTTTCTCCACATCTATAATTTACATACTCAGATTCAGAGTGGGGGTAAATGAGACTTATTTATCCACACCTTTAGTTACATGCTTAGATTCAGAGTGGGGGTAAATGAATCTTATTTCTCCATGCATTCAAATTACACACTTAGTTTCAGTACATAGGGAATTTAAAACATATGCTTTATTTCACATATTACACTCCAGTTCTTTTCCACTTCTCTAGTCAAGAAGTAGGCCAAATCTATATTACATTCACACAGGTAAGTACATGTACGCATTTCTACTTTCTTTTACTCTAGTACTTCCATTTCATTGCATTACTAGAATAAAAGGGGGGGGGAAAATATAAAAACCATAATTTGTCAAGAACCCATAAGTACTATGTCTTTTATTGCTCTTTCACATAAAGGGTCATAGTCCTTGTTCACATGGTCACTTTGAGTCATTTGATCTTTCTTAGGCCTTTTTATCCTTATTTTTAACACTTCCTATAGTCATAGGTCACCCTTTCCTAGTCCTAGGGGCCCCTAACCTATCATCCTTAATTTTTTATTTGTTATGAGCCTTTGGATATTAGTGCCATTTTTAGGATAGTATTACCACATGGTGCTTCTATCCACTTTTGCCTTCAGTGTCCGATAGGCCCTTTCACCCTGTTTGAGTCCTAACCCCTCCATAACCCTTCTCTTATTTTTTAAATATATTTTTCATGGATTTTTGGCCAATGAACAAAGTATTATATTCTAAATAAAGATATTCTTATACAAAGAGCCTCATAAAGCATTTTACATCTATCACTTACTATTTTGGCACTTATTACATAAAATCAGTCAATAGTATATTTCAAATACTCTACATACTACTCGTTATTCACACTTAGACATTTTTATGATTTATCAAAGAAGGGCCTAGGTAAAATTAATCATAGCATATAATTTAAGTTTATGGTACACATTTCATAAGGGAGAACTGCATACGATCTGAGACCCCTAACATTGGGGTTAATGTAAAAAGTGGTTAGGATAATAGGGGTTTTATTCTGTGCAATTATAACATCTCACAACCCAAATTTTACTTTATTTTTGCATTTGTTTAGTTAATTATCTCATGTTTATAGATATTCATTAGGGTTTTGGGAAAGAATCAACCAAAACAGTGACATAAATGATCCTCTACATAATAGAAAATCACATACATGACCCTCATGAACTTCTATAGCTTTTTTGAAAGTTACATACAATCACTATAGGAGGGACACTAATGTTAGGTTTAGTTACTGGCACCACATGGCTCTACCATCCTAAGGGGGGACATACTGTCTGAAGTTAGATTTCAAAAAATAGTCAATAGATGAAAGATTCCTCTTTGTCTACTCAATTGTCTCTGATATTCAAATCCTCAAGAAACTCTGTGTATATACATATGAGTCCACTTTCTCCTTATATATACTATTTTGGAAAGTTACATATAATCAATAAAATTCTAATTTTATTCTAGATTAACAATAGACCCAACCCTTTAATCTAGCTTATGATTTACATAGTAAAAAATTTAAAAGGTTAAAACAAGATGTAACTAGTCAAGGTGTGTTTGATTTTTAGGCTCTCAAATATATTGATCCCATTCGTAAATAGTGAACATGTCCAAGGAGGCACTAACTATAGAGGGTTACACTATCCCATAACTTCACTATCCTATATCTAAGGTACATTAATTGTAACTTCTTAGGGCTCACTACTCACTAGTGCACTACAAAAACAAATGGTCAAAAGCTCTTATGGTTGAAAAACAAAGCCTAAGTGTTTCCAAAATACCGTGAGGTATGTGGAAACTAAAATTTATGTATAGTGTTATCTAATGGATTAAGTATTGGGGTAATACCACTCAAACCATGACTCAAGTAAAATTTAAGATCATTTTGCCCAAAATGACAACTCCTATGAGTTTTAAAACTGCCATAACATAATTTCTAGAAAATAAGGGAAAACAAGAAATTAAAAAATTTAAATTGAAAACCAAATCAAAAGAACAAGATTTTTTTGTATAGAAAACATAAATTAATCTAAAACCCTAAGATAAAAATTAGAAAAGAAAATGCTTGAAAATATACAATTTCACCAAAATGTTTTACCCTATTTTTATGAAACAATAGAAATGTAATGTCTAATAGGTGTAAAAATTGAAAGATATTAGAATACTAAGGATGTAAAATTATTAACAATTTCAATTTTGAAACTTGATAAATTTAGAAAATTACTATTTAAAAAAAAACACTGAGAAAAAGTATACTTAGCTTAAATTTGACTTTCTATTGATTATTTTTGATATCTAATAATGTGAATTGATAGAAGTTGAAACCATGACAAAGTGTGATTATATGGAGACTTTAAAACTATTTCTTGACAATAATACTATTGTCATCAAATTGTGTAGCCTAGGACATTCTATGAAGCTACTTTAATTTGATGCAACATTGAATCATCCCTCAAGTTTGTGGGAACTTGTAAGAGAGATGAGTCTCTAGGATTGGAAAGGGATAGCTCCCTAAATTATTCTCTAAGTGTCTATCACCTTATATAATGCTTGTTCATGAAAAGAGTCAAGAGTTTACATAAAAAAAAAACTATGCTAGAGAGGTGATCCACCAAGAATATATCCCATTGCCTATCACACTTATACTAAGTAACAATGCTTTCTAAGACTAATTCCATGCATTGAAATATCTTAACATAGTGTTTCAATTCAAGGCAATATGCTTCAGACAATCAACAAGATACATGACCTAAGGGGAAGATTGCACACCATAGATATAATTGCATACTTAAAAAGAGAGTTTAGTGCATTTAACACACTTCACATGACCTGTTAACATTAGAACCTTTTTTCAAAAATGAAGGATAAAGGGAGTAAGAATGTTTCTATCACTTGGCTCCACTATACATCATTCACATACTCAGATAGAAGTTCACAAACTTAGAATTGGTCTTGTATTCAATGTTCAAAAGCAAAGTGCAATGTCATTTTAGTAGGGCTTCACCATACCAAAAATGTGGTCCTTCTATAATAGCCAAAATTTCTCAATTTATAGAAATTTGAAGAAGAGGTAGAGAAGAGAAGTTGAAGAGGCATAAGGACGTGTCATCAATATGAGGATCAGTTATAGATGCATGAGATAGATAGATGGGGTGAGCCATGTCATGCCAAGAGGTTTACTCATCCAAAACAAGTCATGATAATGGTGGTAATGGCATAAAACCTTTAGGAGTGGCACAAGAAACTACTTCTATCGAAGATCATCCATGGGAATTCAAAACTAAAAACATAGAAGCTAACACATAACACTATTGAGGGGGATGGGACCCATGAATACAGTTATAAAATGTTCTTTCTAACTAATATATATCCTCTAGACACCTATAGTTTTCAATTTCATGGAAGCAATGACTCAAACCATTAACCTATCCATTTTGCTTGCTTTGTCTGCACCAGATGCTTGGGATTCAACCATTTTTTACTTCCACATCTACTCTCATGTTCCTACCAAGTATTTTGAATAGCAATGGATATTCTCTATAGTTTAAAATTGACTTTTTATAGGCCGTCGTCTTTGTTTGAATAGCAACGGTTATTATCCACAGTTTAAAATTGACTTCTATAGGCCATCATCTTTGTTTGAATAGCAATGACTATTCTCAGATAATTTTCCCAAACATTTCATTTGGCCTTTTTGTTTGGTCCTCTTCGCTATGGAGGGGTACCCTTTAAAAAAACTTTGGAGGACACTTCCTTGAGAAAAGTACCCTTTGAGGAAATTGTTTTGGGCACTTTTTCTACAACAATTTGGCACTTTTTTGCCTTCAAACTTTTTGTCTTGGCACTTTTTTCTTGAAAGAATTCATTCAGGCTATCTTTCCAAAAGAATTCCTTCAAAATTTTTGTTTGGATCTTTGGAATTTGTGAAATTGACCATTTGGAAAAGACACTTGCCCAAAAATACCCTTTAGAAACTTTGTAGAGGACCATTTGAGCTACAAGGTACCCTTCGAAAAAGTTGCAAAGTACCCTTTAAATTTTTTGTTTGGTTCATTTTCCTACAAAAGAACCCTTTGAAAAAGTTGAATTGGACCATTCAGAAGGAAAAAGTAGCCTTTAAAAAAGTTGAAAATTACCCTTCGACTTTGAAAAGATATCTTTCAGAAAAATGCATAGGATAACTGCTCGGAGACTTATCCTTAAGAAAAGTTATAAAGTACCCTTCAAAAAATTGAAGACGATCCTTAAAAAATACAAGTTACCCTTTATAAAATGTAATTCCCTTTCAAAAATTTGAAAATGACTTTCAAAAAAATTGAAATGATCCCTTTGATAAAGTTGAACTAGACCGTTTGAAAGGAAAATACCCTTCGAACTTTTTGTTTAGGGCATCCTGCTTGAAAAGTGCCCTTTGGAGAAGTTGCAAGTGTCCTTTAAGAAGTTTGTCTCAAAAAAATTATCTAAAAGAATTTGATACTTTTTAATAGATAACACTTAGTTAAAAAATAAAATACCCGAAAGATTACTATACATAGGCTTTAGTAAAGGACCGAAACCAAACTTTTCAAAATAAATAACACTTGAAATTTTTTCGCTGAGGCTCAATGAGAAATACTCCTTTCGAAGGAAATTTTTGAATACTGTAATTGGCCAAATTTGAAGATGGAAGCTTGGAAGTGAAATTTGACCAACAACTACACCACCTACATAATAGCACAGGGCAGTTGTGTCTATTGACTATGGATTTATCCCTATTAACTTTGATTGATGACTAATTATGAGACATAAAGAAAAGTAAAACTTTGATAGTGGCAAATCAGAAGCATAATATAATAATGTTCTTAAACATAATTGTGTTCCCCTAACAATATGGTAGGTTGTTCATCTTGTTTAACTATAAACTTATTTTCATTGACTATGACAAAAATAAGATTACTTCACCTTAGTCACCTTATGTACTTGTTTTTGTTGATTAGGTTGAGATAGATAAATTTGGATGTGTCATGCATGTTATTCTTATTTACTTTAAAACCCTAAGGGTCTTCATGAGATCTAAAAACTTGAAAAGAAGAGAGGGGGTGTCTAATGGGTTAAGCTAACTCCAATCATCGCTTGATGACTGAACACTGCTTGAGTATCTATATACTCTGAAGAGGCAAATAAAACCACACGTAACTATCTGACCTATAATGATGGTGAAATTATGCTCCTTGAATATATGTATACAACTAAAAATATGGTTTTAATACTTGGTAATGATAGATCTTGACATGATTTAAGATGCTTCAAACTTTATTTAAGACTGCTCCTAGTTCTTGATATTGAATTTGGGAAGAATAAGGTTTTTTTTTTTCTAAATGTGTAACATTGTAAAAGATAAATACTCAATTAGGAATCAAGTTGTCTTTAATATGAGGTTTTGATTTGCTTATATAGTGAATATTTTCACAATTTTATTTAGCCAACCTTTTAAAATGTGTGGGAAGACCCAAAAATATATTTCAAAACTCAAAAACTTGTTATTTAGTACAAGAAGTAGCCACTCTAGTTAGACAGGTCTGTGGTAACATATATATCAAAAAATCAGGGACACTTGTCCTTATTTATAGATAGTCTAAGAGTAATATAAAGCATTTTGAGCATTTTACTTTGGAAATTCTGTGTAGAGTTAACAATAAAAGGGTCAAGCCTATATATAGATAAATGGATTAGAGGAATGTCAAATCAGAGTTATGTATTTGGGTGCAAGTAAAATGGTCTAGGATGTGTCAAAAATTAGCATTGTCAAGTACATGTTGATCCAAATTATTAATTAATGCAAAACACTCATTATTTATCACTTTCAAATACTCAACAATTTTCTCAATTTCTATCATTTTACATGAAATTGAATTATTTGATTAAAATTAGGTTCAATGTTGATTAAAAACATCAATTAAATGAATATAAATAGATAAAATGCAAACCAAATTGATAAAAAACTTCACCCTTCTAGGGGATCCATTTCTGGGTCTAAAAAACACTCGAACCAATCTATTAAATAGTATAAAATACACTTTACATATACTATTTACACCAAAATATGACTTTGGTATGCAAAAATAACCTCTGCTTTACCTTTAGGAAGTTTTTACAATAATCACCTGTATGAGAGTTGCTTTTCTTGCATAAAATGACACTTGCTTACTTGTTTCTTACTTTCTCTCCTTCAAAGGCTAAAAAAACAAGTTTTCTTCTCTCCATGTATATGTTTTTCAAATCCAACAATGAGCCTTTTATAATGCTCCTAAGGCCCTTGTTTCATGGGTTGAAGTCTTATCTATTTACCCAATATGTTGGGATTCCTTCCATTGCCTTATTTTTAGGATATGGATAAAGCTTCCATACATTTTGGGTGGGATTTAATCCCATATTAAGAGGGTTTTTTAATAATAATGTTTTAATAAAAGTTTCAACATCATATGAATTGGTATTAAGACCAATATTTGTTTGAAACTCGAATCATATCTTGGGGACTTGTTTTTAGATGTTCTGTGTCAAAATACCATTGATACAAGTGTCAATCCATGATTGGGCCATTGGTACATGTCCAATCACCATGTTAACATCATCATTGTGCCTTGCTTGCTTTAATAGGTCATAACTTTCGCATACAAAGTCCATTTGGCCTTGTTCAAAATGTGTTAGACTCATCTTAGAGAACTCTTTAATGTTGGGATGTTTCTAATAGAGTTACAGAATATTTGTTCAAATCGGTGTGGGGTCTACAAATAGAATGCATTATTATTCCTACACAAATGAGAATGTTGCAATACCCTGATGATAGATCTTCAAGCTAGATGTGATCCAAATCATTGATGTTAATAAAAGGCCCACATAGTTTTTTAATTTTTTAATGATTTGGACAACAAAAGCCTCAATTTGTTAATGTTACAACATACTTTGTTTAACATTATCATAAACTTCACCATAATTTTCATGAAACATACTTGTTATGATACAATCTATTTACTTTTAACATGGTTTCCATGCCACAAGTTTGATAAGATCTAATTTTCAAATATGATGTTATTTTTAACTTGATTTCCATGTTAAATATTTATCATGTTGTGCATATAATTATGTTTTTGATATATTACAATGATATTTATCATGAAAATATTGGTATGAACATCATGCATATATTTTTGTTGTGTTTCCATTAACCTTGTCATACAAATGTTAATATTCAGTATGTTTATACTTTCCTATGGTATCAATTATTTTTAACAAAGTACATAGATAGATAAAATGGAGTCCTAACAATGGATCACAAATACATGTCAATGGAAGAAGAACAATAATAACTTACAATACTAAGCTGAAGAAAATTAGATACACATAATATGATTGATATCAGATAAAAATATTGTAAATACATGACTAGGCAACTCTAAAGGGGAAACCTCCACAAACTTACAACAAGAACATAATTTTTAATATGAACTCCAATACTAACCATTGCCTCATATATATCATACTTAGGCTAAGGATACTTAATATTTGGACACTACTACTAATAGTGATAATTTATAAGTAAAATATTATGTTGGCCATAATTTAGTGACACATATCCTAATACACTCTAGTAGTGAAGTGTGTAACATGATCCTCCCCTTATAACCAATTTTATCTTCAATGTTGATAATCATACGATGCTTATGTAGGATTATTACATCCTCCCATATTGCATCCTTGCTATCCATATTCTTTTACTTTATTAGATATTGAGTAATCACCCTCATCTACAACCTCTTAATGTTTGTCTAGAGGATTTCCTCAGGTTAAAATGATTATGCCTTCCTCATCAAGATTTGATAACTTTATCTATGCTAAAAATATGTTTCTAATGACCTTCAAGAAATAAACATGGAAGACCAAATGTTTTTTTTTTGATTTAGGTAACTCTAGTTTGTATGCTACATTACCAATCTTCTCTAAGACCTGAAAGAGGACATAATACTTAGATAAAATCTTGTTATCATTATTCTATTATTTCAAAAAAAAATTTATTGTATAGTTATAATTGCATAAAAACCTAATATCTTACTTTAAAATGTCTTTCAATATGGTGTTGGTCATTTTGGTACTTCATTCGGTTATGTGCCATTGCTAAGTTCTCTCTGAGACTAGAGTCTATCTCTTTTTGGTGTTGAATGTGTTATTTGTTTGCCTAAATATTTGGTTAAATGCTTTATGAGGGAATTATTGATGATACCTAGACCATGAAAAAAATTAAGACATTTTGGATGAGGTATGGAAATAAGTGTTATACATTTGTTCTGCTAGTGGTGGTCACTAAACCCATATCTCATGTTTATCTAAAGAAAAATAATGAAGTTAACCCTTTAAGAACTTGTTAAGTACTTCAGTTTATCCATCATATTGGGGATGATATGACAAGCTATAATCCAGATGAGTATCTAAGAATGAGAATAAATCGGTCTAAAAAGTACTAGTAAATATAGGATCATGATCACTTACTATGATCTTTGGAGTCCCATGTAGCTTATGCACTATAATCATAAAAGTTGATGATATTATACTTGCTAAAAAGGATGTGATGAGGCACAAAAATCATCATATTTGGTGATACTATCCATAACAACCATGATGACATTTTTCCCTTTAGAATTATGCAACCCTATAATGAAATCCATGTAAAAATCCTCCCACCTCTAACTAAGAATAAATAGTGGTTGTAGAAGACCCATGGTCTTAATTTTTTCATCCTTGTTTATTGATACACCATACATTCTACCATGAATTTTTTAAACTTCCCATTTGATCCCATCCCAAATTATTTTTTTCTTGATTATATGTTAATTATTTAAGAAAGCTAAGTTCCCACCAATTATGTTAAGGGTTGAGTTCGTACATGGGTATAGGTGATCCTTGTACAATAGAATGTCCCCTTTTGATACAAATTTATTTAACACATTCAAATTATGTTGGAGATTTTGAATGATATTAAATGCATTTATTTCATTCTCCCATTCTGATCTTGCCTCATCCACCCAATATGCTAATAATATGGACATGACAACAATAGTGATTTTGTGGACTCATCTATCCTAGATAGTGCATCATCAATTTTATTCTCCTTTCCTTTCTCATATATGATCTCAAAGTCATATCCTAACATATTTGTAACCCATTTTTGTTGATTTTATAATGACAACCTCTATTTTGTGAATTATTTAGACTATCATGATATGTCTTCACCTTAAAGTGTCTTCCCAACAAATATGGTCTCCATTGTTTGATTAGATGAAGGATAGTCATTATTTCCTTCTCATAAATGGGCTTCAAAAAATTCTTACCCTTGAGTTGGAAATTTTCAAATGCAATAGGTCATCCTTCTTACATGAGTACCACCCCCGTACCATACCCCAAAGCATCACATTTAAAAATGAAAGTTTTGGAAAAATATGGGGTAGTTAGAACTAGAGAGATGCACATGGTTCTTTTAATTTTTCAAATTCCCTAGTGGCTACCTCATTCCAATGGAAGGAGGCCTTATATAAATTTGTGAGTGATGCTACTATGTTGTCAAATGTTTTTATAAATCAAAGATAGTATCATTTGAACCTTTGTACTAAAATTACCTAGATGATTCACAACACCAGAATAATATATCATAGAATTAAGAACTAAATAAAAAGATCCACAACAATAATTGGTGAAAGAGAACAATACTTGAATATTATAACTAAGCTACTTCAAGGGGGTAACATCCACACCAATAAAATAAAAACATAATTTATAATATGATCCTCTAAAACTAACTACTACCTCTTATATGTGGTTTACTTAGCCATGGTTATTCCATAGGTCGACCTAATAAGAACATATAGAAATATGACAAGCATATAAAAGAGGTATGTATGCCAAAATCCAACCACACATATAACTATTCATGCTATAAGATAAGGGAATAACATGCCCCTCCCATTCAAAAAGATGTTATCCTCAATGTTGAATCAACCCAAGGTTTTGTTTTAAGAAAGCTTCATCCTCCCATGTTGCATATTCATAATGCAAATTATTCCTTTGATCAAATACTCTTGAATTGCTCTAGTCCATAGTTTTTTAGTGCATGTTTGAAGGATTGTTTCAGGTTCCAGAATAACCTAACCTTATTCATCTAATTTAGCGAACTCATTCTAATTACAAACTCTATGGCCAACTACCTTATTTAAGAAATATTCAAGAAATACTAGATGTACGAAAGTGGACTAGGTGAATTACTGATTGTAGGCCACATTACCAATTTTATACAAGATATGATAAGGGCCATAATACCTAGGGGACAACTTGTTATACTTTTTATACTACTTCAAAGGCATTTGCTTATATGGTTGTAATAACACAAATACCCAATCACCTATGTCAAAATATCACTCATTACAATGTTGATCCGCTTATTGTCTCATGTGATTCTTAGACATGACTAAATTTTTGTTGAACATTGTTCCTGTTGTTGAAGTTTGGCATTGATGTCAAAGGTTATTAAGAAAGGTATTCATGAGGTTATTAAAGAATGTTCTTGTTTGATATCATCCTTGAGAGGTATGACACTATTTGAGGATCATGTAAGACTTATGAGTAAGGTATAAGATCATCAATAAGTGTTTCAAGGTTAGTTATCAAGTTTTAAGAGCTTGAGAAGCCTAGTCATGACAATGGTCAGTACATGAAGAGACCTTGTGAGAAGGCATGAGCTTAGTGGCCTAGTGATATGGATGCATAGAGGCATGAGTGGATATATGAAGTTATTTGAGCATGAATATGAGGAATTGGATCATTCATGAGAGTCTCAAAGTGATCCTACAAGGGTAGGACCTATAGACCGAGTATGTAACTAGACCACCTCTAGACCCTACTTGGCTTAATAAGACATCATGATCTATTTTCAAGATACTTTTTTTAGAATGTGATATGTTGTTTGAATTTTTTTAGAATGTGATAAGACCTATAGTATGAAGGTTGTTTGAATTTTTTTTAGAATGTGATATGTTGTGTCAGAATGTAAGTGAGGTGGAGAATGCATGAAAAGAGGCTTGAAGGTCAGTTTCAAGGCCTAATGTGGTTTGCAGGTCAAAGTTCAAGCAAATAGAGAGAGAGATGGTGGCCAAATGAGGTATGAGTTTCAGATTTCAAGTTAAGTATGGAAAAAAGAGAATTTTCATAGTTATTCCATGTTATTTCAAATATTTTGACCAAGTTTCACATCAAATTTTTAAGGTTAAGGCAATATAAAGTGTTTTAAGGTCTCTTACATGCATAAAATGGAGGGTTCTCAACTTGAGAAGAAATTTTAAGTGTTCATTGGCATGTTTAACCTATGAATGGGAACTTGGGATATTTAGGAGATATGGATAAGGTTCCTATATAAGATCTCCATCAATTAGTTTTAAAAATGAGGGGCAATCCTTTATGAATAATCATTAACACCAAAAACAATGTTAACCCTCTCTAAAACCCTAAAACTGACCCGATGTGAAAGATATTGTTATAAAATTCTCAAAATGGATTGGTTTGGATAGTTTATATATTTTATCATGAATTAAACTCTCTCAATCATATCTATGTGTGATTGGTTTATCAAGTGAGTGAGTGAACCCTATAGAAAAGGCCTTATTTCTTAGAGATTTGTTGTAGCAATCAATGTTGACCAAGTCAAATTTGATAAATGGATGAAGGTTGAAGATTGAGACTTGTATTTGATGTTAATGATGGTTTATGAGTAGGTTATATCCATCAGAGGAGCTAAACTAGTCATACAAGCTGACTAATCACTAACAGACCTAATGATGTAAATAGTGAGAAAACTAGGCAAAAGTGAGAAGGTGATTAGGGATGTGATATTATGGATTAGGGATGAATAAAAGTGCATGTATATGTTTTTAAATACCTTTAATACATTTTAATATTAGATATAATATTTGGAGATCATTGTATATAGCAAAAATTTGCTCTCAAATTGACTTGTCTAGCTCAGTGAGGTCTGTGTATAGTGAGGTCATGAGATTAGTCTGTAAGCCAATATTGCTATTAGATGTTATGATATATTTATTTGAGGTTGTTATAATTATGTTTTAATAATATTAATTCATTTGAAGTTCTTGAGTATTCTCTTTTATGTGTTATAATTTCATGTTTCCATGATTGTGTTTTAAGGCTACTTGGCAGTTCTAAGTGGGCTCTTTGTAGAGAAGGGTTTGAGTCTATTTTCCAAGTATTGTGAAGTATAAAACACATGGTGATGATATTAAGGTCATGTATATTTTTTATGTGTGATTTTTTTCCATTATTTTTTTTCAAAATTATGTTTTTTATTTAGTTGTTCAAAACATACTTTTTGGGTATACACAGGCTTATTATGAACAACATTTTGAGAAGGGGTTCAAGTGGTGGTTGGACCTAAAAGGTGTTGTGGAACTAAAGTTAAGTTATATAAGGTATATTTTATTAATATTTTATATGTTCCTACCATGTGATACATTTTATAGTGCTCCAAAGAGTTCATAGGGTAATGTGTGCTAATGAAGGCCTAATTGAATTAGGTTTCCTTAAGGCCTAAAAGGGGCTTTGGTCCTATATGCTATGAATGAACTATTATAATGTTTGATTAATTTTTATGGCATGACCTAAGGCCTATTTTATTTAAAATATAAGTGGGAAAATGTGTATTTATGACCAAGAGGTGTACGAGCAAGAGCCTAGTATAAGAATAAGGCCTAATAGGCCTAATTGGCTTGTTAGTGAGTATGAGAGTTGAAGCGAAAGATATATAATTTTAAAGAGATAAAAGAGGTATTATAGACCATAATAAGGGTGAATAAAATATACCATGAAGATATAATATGGGTACCATGGATGACTATCAAGGTCAAATGACCTAATTTATCTTGAAGAGACCTTATTGAGTGAAGAAGGCTAGAAACCAGTTTAAGAAGGATATAAGTGTGTGAAGAGATAAAGAAGTAGATCATCATATGTTGTATGAGAAACAAATGGTTATGAAGGTTATCAAAGGTTTGATGTGACTAATTTGGTGCTGAGTCATTTAGGGGGTTGATGCTTCCTTACAAGTGGGTGCTTGCTAAAGCCTAGTCAAGTTAGTGTTTGGCTAGTTGGGGTCGGTATTCCAAGTGAAGTTGGTGCTTAAATAAATCTTGATGTTTGTATTAGGATAGTATTCCATTTTAATCATCATTGGGTTTTCTTCCCCTTGAAGTTTTACCACTCAAATAAGTATTTTATGAGTTATGCTCTTGTCTCATGCTCAAGGCTCTTAATGTGTTACTAGTTTGCTATATTGTTTTGATAGTTCATGAATGATAAAGTAAAGTTGTAAAAGTTTTAAAGACTGATTCACCCCCCTCTCAATAATTGTGATTTAAAAAAATTGTATCAGAGCCTAGTCCTTTGAGATAAGTCTAATATCTTGAAGGTAATCCTAAGAAGCACAAGAATGTCTTGTGATCAACATGAAGAAGATAACATGTATGATGCAAAAGTCTACTATGACAGTGAAGAAGAAGAAGTTGAAGTAAAACTTGAAGCTAAGATTATAAGTACCCTTGATGATTTGAAATATAAAAATAATAATATCAAAGATCTCAGGAGTTAGTTAGAAGAGGTCAACACAATGTGTAAGTCAAAGTAAGTTGAGTATGCCCAGTTGAAGACAAAGCTAGATTCCTTGAAGGTTGAGCATGAAAAAATCATATAAAAACTAAACAAGTTTGAGAGAGAGAATGAGAAGTTATAATAAGTCAAGATTACTAATATGAAAAGACCAATTAAGCAACTTAATGCTTTAAAGGATAAGTCATCATAGAACCATGATAAGTACAAAAATATTATTTGCTGCATCTATCACAATATAAGACACATTGAAATATTCTACTCTAATAGATTTAGAAGGTCCACAAGATTTATCAAGACATATTAAGCTCCTAAAATTCATAAAAAGTATCAAACATTGGTATGACAGCCAAATCAAGCTAGTACAGATCAGATTGAGCTCAAAAAGTAAGATGGACTATTTGTCAAGGAGGAATAAAAGACTAAAGAGGACTCTATGCTAGCTCAAACTACCTTTCACATTTAAGATTAAGGAAAGAAATGGTATATAGATAGTGGTTTATCAAGCCACATGATAAGATATAGAAATAAGTTCATCTCATTAAAGAAGAATGCTACAAGAACAATGAGGTTTGGAGATAACATAATTGCTAATATAGTTGGTAAGGGTATCTTAAGTTTGGATAATGGAAATACTAAGACATAAAATGTGTTGTATGTGGAAGGTTTGAAACATAACCTACTTAGTGTGAGTCAAATGTGTAATCAAAGACACACACTAACCTTTCATGATAGAGGGTGTGAGATATGAAGAGCCAAATCAGGAAGGCTAATTGCCAATGCCAAGAGGACTGAGAACAACCTATATGTATTGAATGAGATAAAAAATGAGAGATGTTTCATGATCAAGATAGATGAAATTTGGCTATGGCACAAAAGGTTAGGTCACCTATAATTTGATAACCTAGTCAATATTAGCACTAAGAAGTATGTAAAGAACATGCCCAAGATCATCAAACCTACAAACATACTTTACAAGGCATGTCAACATTGTAAGAAAACTAGAAGAAGGATCAAGTCCAAGGAGTAATCTACTACAGTACCCTTGAAGTTGATACATAATGATCTCTATGGGCCCCCAAAAAAATCCCTGATAGTGCATGACCCACTCAATTTAGATAAGATAGTTTTAGATAGGGGATATGGGCTCTTATTCGAAATCCCCTCTCTCTATATATAGAAGAGAGGGGGGCCCATATATATATATAGGGCATTCCAGCCAGTGTCAAGGAATGCCCACCACTACCACCACCACCACCACCACCACCACTATTTAGTTCTATTTCTCTTGACTATCGGTAGGCCAAAATTATCTTCTTCCTAGATACATCTCATATTGATAACTCAACCTCTTACACTTTTAAAAAATTGAAAATAATTTTATTTTCTAGTGGGTGGTGCATTAATATCAAATAAATCTTGTAATAATATTACTTCTAGAGTATTTAATAATGAGTCTTCTTTTGATTCAAGCATTAATTTTCCCACTAAAACATCACCTGTTTCTATCCAAGATCCTAACATTAAAAAGTCATTTTCATCCAAATGATAGAGTAAGTGAGCATCTAAATGAGGTATTTATATAGTAATTATTTTAGGTCCCTAGTTTGTACAAGAATTATAAATCATTCAAAGAGATAATTACTTCATGTTACTCATTAGTGATTACACAAGAATGACTTGAGTTGCATTCCTGAAAGAGAAATCAGAAACTCTTGACAAGTTTAAGTCATTCAAGGCTGTTGTTGAGAATGAGAAGAATGGGAAGATCAAGTGCCTAAGATATGATATAGGAGGAGAGTGTTGGTCTAATTATTTTGATGACTTCTATGAGGCTCTTGGAATAAGGAGACAATTCTCAACAACTAAGACACCTCAGCAAAATGGGGTAGTGGAAAGGAAGAATAAGACTGTTCAAGAGATGGCTAGAACTATGATAAATGAATATATATTATATAATGGTTATTGGAGAGAGGAATTAAGCATTGCTATCAACATTTTTAATAGAGGATAAATAAGAACTAATGGCGACAAGACTCCTTATGAACTATGGAAGGGTAGACCTGCCAATATGGAACACTTTAGAGTGTTTGGGAGAAAATGTTTCATCAAAAGAGATGATGAAGACTTGGGAAAGTTTGATTCTAGCTATGATGAAGGCATATTATTATGATACTCATAAATTAGCTCAGCCTATAGATGTTATAACAAAAGACTACAAAAGATAGTGGAAAGCACCAATGTGAATATTGATGAGACAAGGAAATCTTACTCACAGTCAAAGAACACTTTAGAGAATCTGGACTTAAAGAATGAAGAGGAGACTATAAATGTTAATGATGAAGAAGAATAAGTTGAAAAGAGATAGGACTCAAAGGACCCTCAAGATAAATTCAAAGATATCACCCTGAATCTCAAATCATTGGCAACAAGAATGCAGGTATGCAAATAAGGAGAAGACTAGTAAATAATCTAAATTAAGATAATGTTGCACTATTATCCAATATTAAACCTAAGAGTCTTATATAATCAAGCAAATAATTTTTTTGTATAGGTGATATGAATGAGGAATTAGACCAAATAGATAAGAATGAGATTTGGGAACTAGTTCCTAGGCCTAAAGATAAGAATGTCATTGACACAAAATGGGTATTTAGAAATAAGTTGAATGAAGATGGAAAATTCACTAGGAACAAGGCTAGATTGGTATGTAAGGGATATACACAAGTTGAATGGGTAGAATTTGAGGAGATATTTACACCAATAGGAAGATTGGAGGCCATCAGATTATTTCTAGCATATGCAGGTTTCAAAGGATTCAAGGTATACTAGATGGATGTCAAATCTACCTTTTTGAATGGGAATTTAGAAGAAGTGTAATTTGAACAACCTAAAGGCTTCTCGCTATCAGATGATATGTATGTCAAAAAATGCTCTCTATGGTCTAAAGTAATCTCCTAGAGCTTGGTCTGCTAGGTTGGACAAGTATCTATTAGATTAAGGATTTAAAAGAGGAGTTGCAGACATTAATATATTCATTAAGACAAAATATGACCATCAACTAATATTAGTTGTCTATGTGGATGACATCATATTTTTTGGAAATAATGAGAACATGACAAAGGAATTTGTAGAGGTGATGGAGAAGGAGTTTGAGATGTTTATACTAAGAGAACTATCATTATTTCTTGGGTTGCAAATCACTCAATCTAAAAAAGGTATATTCATCTCACAAGCCAAGTACATAAGAGAGATGTTGAAAAATTTTGAGATGGAGGATTGAAAGGTAGCTAGTACACCCATGATCATAGGATGTAATTTGAGCAAGGAAGATGAGTTTTCAAAGGTCAATTAGACATCACATAGGAAAATGATTGGAATTTTGTTGTACACCACTACCTCTAAACCTGACATCATGAAAACATTAGGTCTTGTAGGAAGGTTTCAAGGAGATCTAAAGGAGAATCATATGAAAGTATTCAAAAGGATACTTAGGTATCTCAAAGGAACTATGGATTATAGATTGTGCTATCTAAGAAGCAAGGAATTTAATTTGATATCCTACATAAATGCAGATTGGGTAGAAAGTATAGATGATAGGAAGATTACTAGTGAAGGATCCTTATTCTTAGGTGGGTGCCTTGTTTAATGGATAAGCAAAAACAAAAAATCAATAGCTTTGTCTACTTGTGAGTCTGAGTATATTTTAACAACTTCATGTTTCACTTAGGTCCTATGGATGAGATAGACCCTAAAAGAATACAAGGTGGAGTATGATGGTCATAACCTTATCTATCATGACAATACTAAAAGATTTTTCTAGGATACCTATATCAATGAATGGTCATGGTGAAGTGATCATGTGAGTAAATAAGGCACACATCACATAGCTAAAAGCAATTGAAATCATCAAGAAAGAATATTGTATAAAGAGATGAATTACTCTATAGCATGTTGAATGATAATACAAATAGAGAGAGCTCTATATATAGGTTGGAGAGAGAAAGACACCACACATTTTAGTGAATGTGGTACTAATATTATCAAGTAACCCAAGTTACCTTTAGATCCCCATGTAAGCTAATACAACCGTGTAGCTAGAACACAATGGGAAAAAGGCCTACACCAACACCTCCCATAAGTGTAGCTTAGGTGGGTGCTGATACAAAAAATGGGACTTGATAATGAGTCCTAATAATGTACCCAAGTACATAGTAATCTCTCATAAAGTCAAGAAAAGGAGAAAAACCGTAGGAAAAACTCCCTCCAAAAGAGAGAAAAGAAGAAGAGGAGACTAAAAGACCCCCTAAATGATGATGCTGAAGTAATCAGTACTTCAAGTACAGCTTGTAAGATGACAAAGGTCAATGATGAGATCATCTGCCTAAAGATTATAGAAGCTCCATTTGCATCAAACAATGTTTCTTCCCTTTAGCAAAGGAAGAACCTGATGTGTGTATTGGAATTCTACCCACTCCACAATAGAAGATGAAGGCAATAGTATGAAGATCTCTAAATGTGGTCCAAATCATATCTATCACATAGGTCTGGAAAGAATGTGTGTAGAATCTGAAAGTAATACCACTAAAGTAAAATAGTCAGAAGAATGACATGGAACACTCATTGAAAGAATGTCCATGTGAAGAGTGGAACATGACTCACCAACTGAAGAAATAAAGTCCATAGGAAGAGATGAATAATCAATACTCACAATAGGTGTACTCATACTATAAATAGTGGAGTCCTCAAAAGTACAAGGCTATGAAGGCTCTAAAAGAATAATAATTAGCACAAGAATGGAAGTAGAATCTGTAATAAAACAACTGAGGTCTGGAAAAATCTCATCCTATAGTAGAGGCTCAATATAAGGAAGAGCACTACCCACCATGGATATGTCATCAAAAGAAACAAAACCATGAGGCAAGAGTACAATTATCTCTAAAGAGATGATAAGAAGTGAAGGAGTAATGTAAGTCTCAATTGAATCTCTAAAAATAGATTGCAAGATGCTCTAAATAGTGCATGGATACTCTATATGTTCCACATGGAAATGAAGATCCGTGGAAACATGTAGTAATAGAGTGGAAAAAACCTTGTCACAAGTATTATCCCACTTATTAAACCAAATAGGATTAGTGGGTGTAGGAATCTATCCATACATGAATAGAATACAATTCTTATGTGTGAGCAAATGTTCCATGTAAGCATGCTAGGAACATAATTATCCTTCCCAATAAGGACCACTGAATATAAAACATCTCTCCTCATCGGGTAGTAATAGTACACGCTCTGAAGATGGACTTTAGACTACACTAAAAATGAGTCCAATAAAATAAGAGAAATTGGTGCATAAGTGACAATACATGCTCAAATAGATGTAAAGCTATGTTGATAATGCATCTAGGAATTCAAGAACAATCTGTGCAAGTAGTCACTAAATGGGTGTAGGTAACAATTATGAAAAATTAAATGTGCACAAGAGAATATGTAGGGCCCACAATAAACCCCAAGATAATCAACAAATAGCCCCCCCAAATTTTGGCACTTTATAAAGCAGTGCATTTTATAAGGAAAATTGGCCCAATGCATGGGAAATAAAAAAAACACTTTTTCAAAAGATGGTACTCAATTTCAACTTATTGTTTACAAGATATTAATAATACAATTTCCTATAAATAGGCATATGACTAAAAACTTGCACTTGAAACTTCAAAAAAGTACCATTGGGTGAGATAAAATATGCCTTCCAAGCACTCGTTGAAATCAACTTAGAAAAAAGAATGTAATGGTTTTATTTTTGAGGGGGAATTAGCCTCCTATCAACCCGGGCCTCACCCTTCATCTTCATCAGGCAAAAATACATGGTAAATTACCAATACAATTACAATATATAATGTTTTTATATAAAAAACAAGTAAAAAATATCTATTGTTTTTAATAAAAAATAATAAAAAAATGGATGCCATGCCCCACAGCATTGTCCCCCACTCAATAATATTATCAATGAGCTATAAAATATACACTCCCACTAATAATAATCACCCCCCACATGAGATTTTCCTTGTCCACAATGATTTCCACCTTAAAAAGTGTCCACTTTAAACGTTGAATCCCCCCACTCACCTTAAATTACTATGTCCCCCACTTGTGCCATTAAATCCAAAGATGACACATATTAAGCAAGCTTTGAATATTTTATTTTAAAAAAATGATAATACTTTAAAAAAATATGCTAACCCATGTGAAAAAGAAGAAAGCTTTGACCATGAATGGAGGTCATTGATGAGTTAGGAGGATGAGTGGTGACAACAAGACAAGCATATAAACCACAAAACTGGGTGACATCAAGGGACAAGAGGATGGAGGAATGAGTAGGTCATTGAAGCAAAATTGATTGGTAGAGGTCAATGATGGAGCACCAAGTCATAGCAAGATTATTTAAATGGAAAATAGTTGTATATTCATGGAAGACACAACACTAACAGTTGTAGCAGGCTATCAAAGAAGACTAGAAGATAAACACCTCAAACTAGGCATAGATAAAAAAACTCCTATTCTATCTACTAGATCTATGCTACTAAGAGCTCAATAGTCATCCTCCATGTAAATCTACATCCCTTGGAGAAGTCATGGAATGCAATTTGGAATTGCACAGGGTAATGTTAGACCAAATTAGATAGTTATTAAAGAAGCTCTAAGGGTCTCCGATCTATGGTTGTTAGCCCTGATAGACCACGATTTGCCAATGACCTTCTCCTGGATGAAATCCTTTGGAAGGAGATACTGTGATGGTGGAAAAAGTAGGCATGGAATTGAGAGGTGTAGAGGAGGCAGTCCATGGTAATCAAACCTATGCATAATTGATGAGGAAGAACACTCAAATATTGATAACTCACATATTTGATGAGATCCCTTGTAACAAGCATCTCTGTTGGAATGAATCTATATTACCTTAGTGTTAACTAAAAATGGCAAATAGAGATAGAGCTTAGCTTGTAAACAAAACAAGAAATCAACACCTCTCTTCTCAAAATTTAACATAGCTTCCAACGCTGTCCTTGTAAATGCAACACTACATATCTAAAAGACAACTCCTATGTCAAAAAAGAATTAATAGAAAAAAGGCAAATCTCAAAGTAAAAAAATGATGTCAAGTTAGAATATTTAATGCCTAGCAGACAATAATGATGCCAAGGCTAAAGATTAAGATAACATACTATTGAATTTGAGCAAAGTGTCTCTCCAAATTGGCTTAGATCTAAGAATGCTCAATGCCAAAAAATGTAGATCTAAATTTGTTCAAATGCCAAAAGAATCTTCACACCATGAGTATGCCAAACTAGAGCTCTAAGTAGTCACAAAGAAGCCACAAAAAAGTGATGATGGCTTCCAATAAACTAGATCTACAAAAAAATGACTCCATCAAAGATGAGAACTCTGATAGATATAAATACTTCTCTCAACAATTCCTATGATAATACAATATCAAATCTCAGATTTCATAAAAAATAATAACAAAACAAACCAGACAATTGTGAACACATATTGGTGCTCTGATACCATAAAATAGTTTGTTAAGATCTCTATATCAATGAATGGTCATGGTGAAGTTATCATGCGAGTCAATCAAGCACACATCACATAACTAAAAGCAATTGAAATCATCAAGTGAGAATATTGCACAAAGAGATTAATTACACTATATCCTATTGAATGATAATACATAGGGAGAGAGGTCTATATAGGTTGGAGAGAGAAAGATACCACACATTCCAGTAAATGTGGTACTAATCTTCTCAAGTAACCCAAGTGACTTATAAAGCCCTAAGCAAGCTAATACAACCGTGTAGCCAAAACCCAATGGTAAAAATGACTACACCAAAAAATACAAGTGTTGTTAGCATCTCAAAGAACCCTATCATGCACTCAAAAAACAAACACATTCCCATCAGGTATCATTTTTTAAAGGAGAAAGTAAGTGAACAAAGTGTCAAACTTGAATATGTTTCTACACAGGATTAGATTGCAAACATCTTGACCAAACCACTTCTAAAGGTAATTTTAGAACACCTAAGACAAGAATTGGGTGTAATTCCTACCCCTAAAAATCATTGAAAAATTCAAGTACTTAGGGGAAACTAATCATTCTCATTATCTATAAGAACATGTGAGTTTTTCTAAGAAGGTATGCATGAATATAGGGGGATCATGTTTGTGTTATGTTTCATAAACTCATAATTCCTTTGTGTTGAGTATTTTGGTTACAAGGAGTGTGATCCAAGGAGTTACATACATCACTTTGTAATTTATGTCTAAGGGGGAGATAGATAAAAATATAAATATAAGAATGATCAACATATAGTATGTTTTTCTATCAATTACAAATGGGGAGATTGTTGAGCATTATTCCTATTGTTGAAGTTTGGCATTGATGTCAAGGGTTCTTAAGAAAGGTGTTCATGATGTCATTAAAGAATGTTCTTATTTGATAGTATCATTGAGAGGTATGACACAGTTTGAGGAGCATGTAATACTTATGAGAAAGGTATAAGAGAATAAAAAAGTGTTTCAAGGTTAGTTATCAAGTTTCAAGAGCTTGAGAAGCCTAGTCATGACATTGGTCAGTACATGAAGAGACCTTATGAGAAGACATGAACTTGGTGGCCTAGTGAGATGGATGGAAAAAGGAATGAGATGTTGTATGAAGTTTTTTGAGCATGCATATGAGGTATTTTATCACTTATGAAATTATTAGAGTGAGCCTACAGGGGTAGGACCTACAAACCTGGTATGCAACTAGACCACCTCTAAACCTTGCTTGGCCTAATAAGGCATCATGATTGGTTTTTAAGGCATATGAAGGTTTTTTGACATTATTTGAGCATGTGAGATATTGTGTGAGCATTTAAGTGAGGTGGAAAATGCATGAAAAGAGGATTGAAGGTCAGTTTTAAGGTTTAATGAGGTTTGTAGGTCAAAGTTCAAGAAAGCAAAGAGAGAGATGGTGGCCAAATGAGGTATGAGTTCTAGATTTCAAGTTAAATATGGATAAAATAGCATTATAAAAGTTATTTAATATTGTTTAAAATATGTATACCAATTTTTAGGTCAAAGTTTGAAGGTTAAGGCAAGAAAAAGTATTTTAAGGTCTCTTGAGTGCACAAAATGAAGGGTTCTCAACCCGAGAAAAAATTTCAATTGTTCATTGGCACATGTAACCTATACATGGGAACCTAATATATTGAGGAGAGATGGGGAAGGGTCCTAGATAAAATATCTAGGCATTAGTTTTAAAAATGAGGGTCAATCCTTTATGAATAATCATTAACACTAAAAATAGTGTTAACCTTCTCTAAAACCTAAACACTGACCTCATGTGAAATATATTGTTCTAAACTACTCAAAATGGATTGGTTTGGATTATTTACCTATTAGAGAATGAATTTAATTCTCTCAGGCATCTCTAAGTGTGATTATTTTGTTAAGTGAGTGAGTGGACCTTATAGGAAAGGCCTTATTTCTTGGATACTTGTTATAGCAGTCATAGTTGACCAAGTAAAAGTTGCTAAATGGATTAAGGTTGAAACTTGAGAATTTTATTTTATTTACATGGTGGTTTCTAAGTAATGTTTATCCCTCAAGGGAGATAAACTGATCATACAAGTTGACCAATTGCTCACAGACCTAATGATGCAAATAGTGAAAAAACTAGACATAAGTGAGAAGGTGATTAAGGATGTGTTATCATGGATTAGGGATGAATAAAAGTGAATGGAGATGTTGTTAATTAATTTTAATACATTTTAATATTGTATAATTTTTTTGGATATCATTGTATATAACAAAAAGTTGCTCTCAAGTTGACTTGTCTAGCTCAATGAGGTCTATGTACAATGAGGTCATGAGATTGGTCTACAAGATATTACTATTAGATATTATGATATATTTATTGGAGATTGTTATTGAGATGTTATAAGGTTATATTCATGAATTGTAATTTCTTGAGTATGATCTTTCATGTGTCATAAGTTCATGCTTTCATGACTATGTTTTAAGGCTAGTTGGTAGTTCTAAGTGGTCTCTTTGCAGAGAAGGGTTTAAGTCCATTTTCCTTGTATTGTAAAGTATAAAACACATGGTGATTATCTTAAGGTCATGTATCTTATGTATGTTTTATTTTTCTTCCATGGTTGTTTGGTAGAATTGTGTTTTTGCTTTAGTTGTTCAAAATAGATTTTTTAAGTATGCACATGCCTATTGTGAACATTATTTTAAGAAGGGGTTGAAGTGGTGGTTGGACCTAAAGTTAAGTTGGATAAGGTATATCAGTGTGATATTTTATATTTTCCTACCATGTGAGAAATTTTAAAGTGTTCTATAGAGTTCAAAGGGTAACATGTGCTATTGAAGGCCTAATTGAATTAGGTTTCCTTAAGGCCTAAAAATGGTTTTGGTCTTACATGTTATGGACAACCTATTGTAATGTTTGATTCATTTTTTGGAATGACATAAGGCCTATTTTATTAAAAATATAAGTTGAAAAGTGTGTATGGATGACCAAGAGTCATATGAGCAAGATCTTAGTATATGAACAAGGCCTAACAGGCCTAATTGGCTTGTTAGCGAGTATGAGAGTTGAAGCAAAAGATATAACATTTTAAAGAGATAAAGGAGGTCTTATATACCATAATTAAGATGCATAGAAACTATCATGAATATATAATAGAGGTACTATATATGAATATCAAGGTCAAGTGACATAATCTATCTTGGAAAGACCTAATTGAGTGAAGAAGGTTAGAGACCAGTTTGAGAAGGATAAAAGTGTTTGAAGAGTTGAAGAAGGAGATCATCATATATTGTATGAGAAAAAAGGGTTTTGAAGGAGATCACAGGTTTGAGGTGATTGAGTTGGTTTTGAGTCATATAGGGGGTTGGTGCCTCCTTACAAGTGGGTGCTTTCTAAAGCCTAGTCAAGTTGATCCTTGGCTAGTTGGGGTTGGTGCTCCAAGTGAAGTTGGTGCTTCAATAAATCTTGATGTTTGTCTTATAAGATAGTATTCCATTTTCATCATCAATGGGTTTTCTTACCCTTCAGGGTTTTCCACTCAAATAAGTGTTCTATGTGATATGCTCTTATCTCATGCTCATGGCTCTTAATGTGTTGCTAGTTCACTATATTGTTTTGATAGTTCATGAATGATAAAGTAAAGTTGTAAAAGTTTTAAACACTGATTCACCCCTACCCTCTCAGTAATTATGATTTCAATAATTTTATCACAAACTAGTGAGGACCTCATGTTGATGTTGAATGTGTTATTTAACAACTCAAACCTTGGAATGGAACTTCAAGGTTGAAGTGATAGATGGGGGGGGGTTGATATCCATAAAAGGACACAAAGGGATACATTTTGAATTAATTGTGAACATAAGCATTATACCACCTTTTGTCAAGTGATAGCCAAATAACCCTTTTTTTTGTTTATCATAAATAAAACAATAGAGATAGCTTTATATACATTTGTTTGTCCATTAGATTTAGGATGATAGGATGAACTAAAAGCTAACTAGATACCCAAAAATGCAAATATTTCAGTCCAAAAATTATTCATAAATATAGGATCTTGATCACTTACAATTATCCTTGGAGTACAATGTAATTTTTAGATGGTATTGAAAAAAGTATAATCTACTGTACTAACATCAAAAGGTTTTGATAGAGAATAAAAATGAGCATACTTGGTGAGTCTATCCATAACTACCATGATAACATTCTTACCCTTAGATCATGGTAACTCGATAATGAAATTCATGGAAACCTTTGTTGGAACAAAACTATCTACTGAGAAGGGGGGTGAATCAGTAGATTGATTAAACTTAGTCCTTTAATACATTTCAAATAAAACAAGATAAGATATGCATATTAAAATAAATATGCACAGATCACACACACATAAATTCACATGACACCATATTTATATGTGGAAAAACCAATATGGGAAAAACCACAATGATAATAGCTGTTAGAATCTACTATTATAATCTAGATTCACAATCAAAGCCTCACTGGTTACACATTTAAGGGCACCAAACCTAAAGAGACACCAATCCCCTAGTTTAAAATCACTAACTCTAAGGAAGCACCCACTCCCTAACTGAGCACCAACTCAGCTTGTCTGATGGCACCAACCAATCAGATCTACTATGGAGCTACAATTCCAAATTACAATGTTAATTCATAAAAGAATCCAATCTCAATTCTCTATTACAGGTCTAGTCTGTAACTACTCATACTCTGCACATTCTCTTCCTTTTCTTCCTCTTTGTTCTTATGTCTCTATGTCTATATTTATCTATTTGACACACTTCATCAACATCTTGCTCTCTGCCTCTTTCTCTCTATTTGAATTTGGTCCATAATAATAACAATAGCTCAAACAATTTTTTTTGTATCCTATATCACACACACACACACACACACACACACACACACACACACACACACACACACACACACACAAGCATTTTATCTAGGGTTCCATATATTTTCTATGTTCATACTTGTTTTACAAACACATCATGCTCTAATCTAGACTCAGTTCATTATCTCTTTAACTGTAAGTTTCCCACATCTTAAACTCATGCTCCACCACCATGATTCTTGGTCTCATTACTATATTTAGCATATACTGGGATCTAGTTTTGATGCACATTCCATATTGCACATATTTTATCAATTACAACAATCAATCTCATTATCTGTATTGTAATTTATAGTTTACCTTGATGTTCTTGCATGTTCCTGCACTTGACCATTAGATTGATCATATCTCTAAATATCAACCATTGATCTTGAGTTTGGCACTATGATATGATGGTCTTCATTCAAATTGCTCATCTTTAAAACACATATGTTCAATTGATCTCTTATAAGCCCACGTGATTTTTTTGATCTTTATACACTTTCAAACTTTAACTATTCAACTTTAAAATGTGTCCATTGATATCTATGATCTGAGGTCTTATGTGCCATTAGATATTCATAGTTGCATGAATGTTATCTTTGTATATGGTTAAACATCTACCACTTATCCTCATCTTGTTACATCCTCAATATTTAAAATGAATATGCTCCATTGATCTCATCAAACTAGCTTGGTCTTTGACTCACCTCTGTGTTGATAAACATCGAACAATTCATCCCACTGAGTCTACTAGCTCCATTGGATCTCTTTTGCATGATCATCCATTCACTATCAAATCTTCTGACAAGCTTGATATTTATCTCTACTTATATCTCAAGAATGTCACACTTGGCATTAACACGTGCCTTCTACATATTGCTGTCAGTTCCCACTATTAAGACACTTGGCAATCCCACATTGCTCATTGACCTTTTGACTTTAAACCACTACATAAATTGACTGTGCAAGCTTCATTATTGTGACACTTATCATGAATGCGTTTACTCAGAGGTGTTTTTGATAAATTGAATTTCTTATACTTCATTGGATCTTTAGTGTATGATTAAGTGCTGATTGTTGATCGAGCTGGGATAAATCATAAGTTGAGGACTTAGGAATATAAAGTCTTAGAATATTTTCTCGAGTTAGTAATTACTAGGTCAAAGGGGCCAGTTTCATAATGATAATAAGGACTTAAGTTATAACTTAAGTTACTAGGTCCCGACTATATCTATTGAACACAAAAATAAAACATGCCTATTAAAGCCCCGACTGAAGGTCATAAGGTTTTATTTTGAAACCATAGTAATGGATAAGAGCCAAAATAAATAATTTTTGAGCTCATTGCTTCTCATTCGAACCTGCTGACCATATATTTAAGATGCTCATGAAAAACCCATAATGGATCTTCTATCTGATTCACTTCAAACATCCATAAATAGTCTCTATAAAATCCAGATAACTTTACACTGTTCAACTTGTAAAACATGCTCTTCTCTTCATCAATCCTACCTGATCATTTTGACATCAATGACATCCATAGTGTCTATTTTGACATCAATGATAATCATATTTCCATAATCTCCCCTTTTGGCATTGATGGTAAATTAAATGCTTTGATCTTCTAGTTATTTTCTCCTTCTCTAGCATTGCTTGCATTGGCATGAACTAAAGCTATTCATACCAAAACACAATTTGGACATAAATTGGATTTTGGCATTGCTTACATTGGGATAAACTGAAGCTATTCATACTAAAACATAACTTGGACACAACTTGGCTTCTGACATTGCTCCTCGTTAGGTAATGGCACATTTGTCAAAACTCAACTTGGATGCATGCTTTGATCTTTCAAAAGTTTAAAGAGAGCATTTTTAATACACATGCTCTGAATTTTCAAAATTTTATAGAGTGAATTTTTCACTTCTTCTCCCAACTTTTATAGAGAGCATTTGCACTCTTTCTCCCCCTTTGACATCAATGGCAAAGAAACTCTTTCTCACTATTTGTCCAAGAATATACAACCATCAACTCATTATAAATTTGAAAAAATATACATACATGAGTTACCTTTTCTCTCTACTTCTAGAGATTAATAAGGCTTCTATAATTCTCCCCCTAGACTCATGCCCTATCACTACGATCTAGTGATGTGGTGTAGGAGCCACCACTCCCAACTTCTGTCTCAAATATTTAAATTATTCCTTAGGAATAGGTTTGGTGAATATGTTTACAATTTGATCCCTAGTTAGTACATATTCCATTGTGACCTCTTGATCTGTAACCTTCTCTCTTAAAAAGTGATACTTTATTGATATGTGGTTGGTTCTAGAATGCATCATTGGATTCTTTGATATGTTAATAACACTTGAATTATCATAAAGAATAGAGATAGGTGATTTATACTCTAACATAATGTCTTTGAGTGTTTAATTAATCCATAAGACTTGAGTGAAACATGCCACTACTACAACATACTCTACTTCTACTATAGAAAGAGTAAATGACTCTTGCTTTTTGCTCATCCAAGAAACAAGTCTATTTATAAGGAAGAATGCACCACCACTAGTACTTCTTCTATCATCCACACTTGCTGCCCAATCAATATCTATAAATGCTATCAAAGTGAAATCTTCACCTTTGGGATACCATAGTCCATAATCAATTGTGATCTTGATATATCTAAAGATTCTTTTCACTGCATTAACATGTGACTCTTTAGGAGTAGCTTGAAATCTTATAACCATGCATATTAATTTCATGATATTAGGTCTTGATGTAGTTAGGTATAAAAAGCTACCTATCATTAATCTATACATAATCTGATTTACATCAAGGGACTCATCTTCTTTGCTTAACTTATATCTAGCTATCATAGGAGTACCAACTAGCTTTCTATCTTCTATTCCAAACTTCTTGAGCATTTTCTTAGCATACTTGGTTTGGGATATGTGTATCCCTTCATCAAATTGTGCTATTTGTAGACCAAGGAAGAAAGAAATTTCTCCAAGCATAGACATCTCAAACTCATTTTGCATTTGAGTAGTAAATTCTTTACAGATCTTATTATTTCTACCACCAAAAATGATGTCATCAATATATACAACAACAATTAACATATGCTTACCTTTAGATTTTGAAGTATAGATTGCTATCTACACAACCTTTGTTGAATCCTTGTTGTTGCAAGTACTGGTCCAATCTTGAGTAACATACTCTAGGTGCCTATTTTAGACCTTACAAATCTTTCTTCAATTTGCAAACAAAATATTATTCTTTTGATAGCTAAAAACCTTTTGGTTGTTTAATGTATACTTCTTCTTCTAGGTTCCCATGTAAGAAAATGGACTTGACATCCATTTGATAGACTTTGAACTTCTTATAAATAGAGAATGCTAGAAACATTCTTATGGATTCTAATCTAGCAACTAGAGCAATTTTTTCCTCAAAATCTATGCCCCAAAATTATGTATATCCTTTGCACACCAACCTTGCCTTATTCCTTATAACAACTCCATCTTCATTGAGCTTGTTTCTAAAGACCCACTTTGTACCTATTACATTCTTGTTAGAAGGTCTTGAAACTAATTCCCAAGTTTTGTTATTTTTTATCTAGCTCAGTTTTTAATCCATGGCTTTTAGCCAATTCTCATCCTTGCTAGCTTAAATGTAGCTCTTAGGCTCAATTTCAAACATTAGAGTAAAACTTATTTTCTCTTTGTTTTGTGAAACTTTTCTCCTTGTCTAAACTCATTTATTCTTATTTCCAATTATCTATTCTACAGGATGATCCTTTTGAATCAATCTTGGAGGTACCCTTTCATTCATTTCCTTAGTCTCTTCATTAATTGCTTCTTATTCAAAATCTGATTCTTCAATACAAATTTCCTTGTCAAATTTTACTATGTTTTAATCCTTATTCAACCTTGACATTGATGCTCTCTATAATCTTATATAGCATTTTATTGTAAAATTTGTAGGCTTTGCTTTGAGTGGAATAACTAATAAATATTCCTTCATCACATCTTGATTCAAATCTTCCTAATTTATCCTCCTTTCTCTTGATGTAGCATTTGCTACCAAACACTCTGAAGTACTTAACAGAAGTAGGCTTTCCATACCATAGCTCATAGGGAGTTTTATCACTATTTACCCTTAGTTATACTTTGTCTAAGATGTATACTAATGTTTGGATTGCTTATCTCTAGTATCCATCAAGTAACTTGGCCTCTTTTAGCATTATTCTGGCCATCTCTTTGACTGTCCTATTCTTTCTCTTAATAACTCCATTTTGCAGTGGAGTCCTTGCTGCAGAGTAGTGCCTTTTGATTCCATTCTTCTCACAATACTCTATGAGCTAATTTAAGGTGAATTTTCCACCTTTATCAGATCTTAAGCATTTGATATTTCATCCAATCTCATTCTCTACCATGGATCTAAAGATCTTGAATCTTTCAAATGCTTGAAACTTACCCTTAAAAAAGGTTACCCATGTCATTATTGAGTAATAATCTACAAATAACATGAAGTATCTTTCTCCTTTAAATACTCTTGTCTTAGTAGGACCACAAAGATCAGTATGAACTAACTCTAAAGGCTTTGCAGTTGCATACTCCTTTGTTTGAAATCTGACCTTTGTCTACTTGCCTTGTTGACACTCCTTGCAACTAGTGTCTAAAGGCTTGGTTATCTTAGGCATGTGTCTAACACACTTATTTGAGCTCACTTTGACTAGGTTATCAAAATTGACATGACCCATTCTTCTATGCCATAACCAACTCTCATCAATCTTTCCTATAAGGCAACTATTTCCATTTACTTCACTAAGATTGTAGATATTGCTTTCAATTCTTTTCCCTTATGCAACTATTTTTCCATATCTTCTTATTTTATAGCCTTCTACATTGAATGTGACTTTATATCCATTGTCACACATTTGAATGACATTTAGTAGATTATGCTTCAATACTTCAACATAAAGGACATCCTGTGTAGGCATTTTTCCATTTATGTTCAAGGTTACTTTACCTTAGATCTTTATTGCAATATTGTCTCCCAAGCTGACAGATCCTTCCTTACATTTACTCAGTTTGATGAACTTGATGTTATCACTAGTCATGTGCTTTGAGAAACCACTATCTATTACCCATAAATTCTACTCCTTGACATGGAGTGTAGTTTGAGCAATCATAGATTAATCTTTCACTTTCTACACATCCTTAGTTTTCTTATTGGGCTTATTTTTCTCTTTTTCAGAGATTGGTGAATCTTTGTTCACACTAGGAGGCATGATTTTATTTTTAATTTATACCTTTGGTCTTATAAAGCTTATTCTACATTGTTTAGCTATGTGACAAAAAATATTATAGTTATAACATATTACATTTATATCTACCAAGGGTGTAAATGAATTTTTTCTTACAAAGTTTGTTCTTCTTTTAGGTATAACCCTACATTCACTAGCCCTATAACCAAAATTATTATAGGTATAATAATAACCATATAAAGATAAGGAATACCTGGTCATATCATTTCTCTATACTAGATGAGGAGGTCTTCTCAAGACTGGCTTCTTCAAGTCTGTCACCTTTATGTAACCATCTGCATCAACTACCTTTGTCTTCTACATCTTCCTTGAGTTTGAAAAGATTGACTCATCGTCCTTATTTTCTTCAGGCTTATTTTCATCTTTCTTCTCATCAGTAGTGCTTGTGTATTTTTTTGTATCTTTGTAAACTTTGAAGTTGTCATACAGGTTTATAGATGTATTAGTTATAGAAATTTTCCCTTTTTCATAAGCAAGACTAGATCTCTCTTCTGAAGGCTTTTGAGAATTGACTAACTCATCAAGAATATCTAAACCTCATTTTAGTTTTGGACCTTTGTCTATTTGTACTTTAGCCTTTTCAAGTTTTTTTTTCAAAGCCACTATTTTTCCTTCTAGCTTCATACATTCATCAGATTTAGATTGTAGTCTAATTTTGACTACATTTTTTATTTTTTTGGCCTCTTCAACTTGTGTCTTTAGGCTCAATACCATCTGATCAAATGTTTCAAGAATTTTGGATATTTTTTCAATTTTTTTTGTCCAAGCTTCTTTTACTTTGAGTTCTCTTTTCTTAGCTTGTCAATCTCATCTAGAGCATAAATGAATTCACACTCTAGATCTAATTTTCCTTCCTCTTATTATAAGAGTTTGTAAAACTTCTTCTCTTTATTGATTCACAAAATCTAGTCCTGATGCCATGAATAGGACTTCATTTCCCTCAACCATAAAGGCACAATCATGACTATCATCTGATCTATCACTATCATCCAATGAGTCACTATCTTCTTTTGTATATAGACCCTTCTTATTTTTAAAGAAGTTATTCTTCTTGGAGTAGTGGAGTTTCACCTT